>VZSV01000166.1:1455498-1495772 GCA_013398735.1 Nothocercus julius | reverse complement strand
AACATTTCTTGCCAGTGAGGGTGCCAGAGCCCTGGCACAGGCTGCCCAGAGAGGCTCCTTGTGGAGTCTCCTTCTCTGGAGATCTTCCAAACCCGCTTGGCCGCAGCCCTGAGCCCCGTGCTCTAGGTGACCCTGCGTGTGCAGGGGGGTTGGACTGGATGATCTCTAGAGGTCCCTTCCAACCTTAAGCATTCTATGGTTCTATGATTCTATGATTTCTCTCCCTTCAGTGCTCTTGTACCAAACTAGTGTTTAGTATAGAAAAAACACAGTTGCTACCTTCAGAGAAGCAAGGTAAGTGGAAAAATTGAGTGTTTCTAAAAGGAGCAAAGAGCCTGATGGAGTGAGGATCTCCAGGAAATGCAACCATAGAATTTTCTTGCAATTAAAACACACATTTTGTCATAGGAAAATAAACCAGCTTTACTGCATCAACGATGGACAGTTGTCCTCTTTGGAGAAGGGGATGAATAAAGCAACCTGAAGACATGACTATTAATTCCAATGAAAGAAAAATTCGGTGCCTATTGCATCTGCATTCCTCTCAGGATGGCCATGCCTGCATACCCACGTGAAACTGGAAGGCATACTTCATTCCTGAATCTGGGGAGAAGAGGAATTCATTACAGTGTTGAGTTAGAATTGCATAAAAGTAGATGGAAGAGCGCTAGGGCAATCGCAATAAAAAAAGAAAAAAAAGTTAACTATGATCCAGATTAAAGACATGATCTAATTTCCTGGTTTTGTAGGGGGCACAGAAGTGTATTTATTTCTTTGATATAAGACATTTTCTATCGCACAGTTAATACTACTCAGATGAGTCAATTTTGTTGCTACATTTTGAAACGTTTTGATTACTTCTTTCTCACTGTAGCTGCAGTGGAGCTGTTTTTGCTTTGAACAGGACAGAAAATGTGTAGATTACCTAAAATTTCAATATCAGGTGCTTCTCATGCAAAGAAGTCATTTATATCCTTAACATCTTAACAGTGGGAAAAAAATAAAAAAAAAAAATTGAGGCAGCGTGTAGTGCTTTGGTAGACATCACTTTCTGGTGGCATTGATGAATCCCAAGGCTCAGTGATGTCAAAATGAAAAATCATTGGGTTCCTTATTGGCTTTGAATCTTGTTTCTCCATGTGGATGAGGGTAAAATCTGGTGAAATCCTGGTCCTCAAGCCACTTCAAGTTTTGCTTCTGTGATCACTTAATATAGTGTGCTTGTAGCTTATGTAGTCAATATACAAAGCAGCATTCAGTGTGTATCCCAGAATTTAGCAAAAAGGATGCTTGCTAGAACAGGCACACTAATAGAGAGAAAGCCCTAGAAACCCACCAGAAAATAAATTGTGACTGAATGCCAGAAGTTCAAAGGGATCGAAAATAATCTCAATAAACAGGTCAGTTCTTAACAATCTGCGTTCTGGTTTTCTTCCACATTTTATTCTTGATGCTTTTTCCTAGGACAGAAAATCTCCACTCAGCTCAGAGTTTAATATGGCCAGAAGAAATTGGACTAACATCTCAAATTAATTCTGAAAAATTTTACAGATGGTTTATCACACCTCCTGTGGCTGTTCAATTTCTGAGGTAAATAATAATCCTAGGCTTTATGTTTCACTCATACCCCATAATGAGCCCCGGTTGTCATTATTTTTCTTTGCACTTTTCCTTATTCTCTTTTCAAAGGCATAGCCAAGGCTGCAGCCCATTCAAGGGACACCTGTGTATGTGATGGAGCAGGATGGGACCAACCAGCCACTTATCAGGGAAAGGGAAAGTCTTTTTAAGGGAAACACAAGGAAATGAGCCTTGCTCAGATCTTTGCCCATTCTTTGGGCCAAGCACCCGCACCTCGGTGCCAGCTCCTGCAGAGAGGTCCTGGTCGTGGCCGTGCTGCTCGGAGGGTTTCCTCCACCTTCACCTTGGCACACAACGGGAACTGCCACTTCTTTATGGAGAGCAAACTACTGGTTTAGGCAAACTGAGATGATTCATGGTGCTGGGTGCGATTTGGTGAGTCCATTTGGTTGCTTAGAAGAGGCTTGGGATTAAAAGAACTCAGAAATCTTTCACTGTAACCATTTGGTTTTGTTTTTTGTTTGGTTGATTTTCTTTCTTTTTTTATCTTTCATATAAACGTTGATTTAAATAAAACAAAGGCAATATGGTTTAAAATGATTTAAGAACCTCAGGATGAAATTAAACACATAACTGTGTCAAGAACAACTTCTGGAGGGCTTTAAAGTTTCTCTATTCATTTCCATGTAACAGCTTTAAATGATATGTTTTACTTAAACATAGACCAATTTTTCTTCACCCTGACATTTCAGCTCAGCCAGCTCAGACTGCAGGATCAGCCCTTCCTGGTGTCAGTCTTCTCCTTGCCTGTTACGAGAACCAGGCTCTGCTGGGTTCGTCTCTTTCCTGAGCCCCACATCAGCCAGAAAGGAGACTTGCCTCTGCCTTGTGGGGACATTATGTCCTTCTACCACTATCTCCATCGTATGGCTTGGAGGGGACCGCAGGTTGAAAGTACACAGGAGGGAAAGATGGGAGAGAAGCAGAAGGCAAATATCAACCCAATCCTCACCCTTGGGGTGAGCAGTTTATAGCAGAAATAGCCTCTTGAATATCTTGTCCAGTGCATCTGGGCAGAGAAAAGGGTGGAAATCGATTTTGGGGGAGCTGCTAAACAATCACCACAATATAAAAAAATTAGTAAACTTTAAAAAAAAAAAAAACACACTGTTGATATCATCCCAGCAGAACATGGGATCCCTTTGTGAAGCAAAGCAAAGTCACAGCCCCAGGAGCTTGATGGCGAAGCCGGCGTTTTCAGGGAATTCCTTCTGCAGGGTGGCCACAGACGCTGCCTGGTGACGCAGAGCCGGAGGAAAGGACCTCTCGGTGCCTCCCCTGTCCTTGACAGCCCTGCTCCGCGAGGGTTAATGAGCTCCCGTCAGCTGCCAGGCCCCGCGCAGCCACCCGGCTCCTCGTCAGCCGGCAGCTGATCCCCCCGCCGAGCCCGGGGTGAGGGTCATGGGCAGGGGTGCCGGGGGTTAAAGATAATAAGAGAGTAAACATCCACGGGGAGTTCAGCTCGTGTACAAAGCCATAATTACATAAGCCATTACCGTCGTCCGGGTGAAAAGAAATAGCTGCAAGCAGAGGTGGGAAACGTTTGCAAAGACAGGCTTAAGAAACAAGGGCACGAAACAGCCAGCGCTCCCAGACGGATGCGCCATAGCTCAAGACTGGCAATAAAGGGAGGGTTGTTTGGCTATTCAAGTGGAAAACTGTTAAACGTAAAGCCTTGTTGCAGGAAACTTTTAACTCTTTTAGCAGATGTCCTTTTTTTCAACAGGTATTGATTCAAGCAGCCTCTGCTGTTTTTATCAAATGCATTTCAGATGCACAGTAGATGTCACCAAGGGTTTTAAGCTCTCACCAAGCTGCACAGAGGCTGTGTTTGTAATATGCTGCTTGCTGCTTTCGCAAGCTGGACAAACCTCATACATTATGGGCCAAATTATGCCCTTGGATGAATCTGCCTGATTCCCACTGCTGTCAATGTGGCTGTCATTGAAATCTGTGGGAGAGCATCTTGTGCATCCAAAGAGGAATCTGGCCTAAAACCTATTGTACTCCCTTTCCTTTTTACTTAGCTATTTCTTATGTTTGCCTAGTCTCCTTTCTTAGTAGAGGCAAAACAAAAACATTCAAAAATTTTATTACAAATCATATTGTGCTTATATTGTTTTGCTTGTGTGCATTGTAATGATTAATGGGTGTCCTTTATCCCAGATTTCCTTGAAAAGTCACTATATGTATGTGTTTATAAACCTACATTACATCTTCAGACTCGTGAGTTGTGGTCAGGCTCTGCCCATGACCCCCACAAGGCGAGTAAAGAAGGTCCTTGCACTCCGATTCTTCCTCCCTCTGCCAATCCTCACTTGCAGGTCAGCGCAGCCCTCCAGGAGAAAAATGCCTGAAAAGAGTCGTTCTGCAAAATATTCTGCTCCTTTCCACAAAACAGGAGCATCTTCTTCTTCCGTGAGGGTGCCTCTCTCGCAGTAAATCAAGCACAGTCTACGCAAAATCATTTGCAAACTTAAAACACTAAGGCAAAAGTATTCCCCAGGCCAGGTAGACCCCATGAATCTCAGGCCTGAAGGCACCCTGTGCATCTGCCGTGGATATTTTCTGTGGGACCTGAGGCCTGTGTGGTGCAGGAAAGGTTATTGATGAGCGTGGGCTTCTCCTGAGGTCCCGGGAGCATCTCCCTAAGGTCCTGCCTGCTTTTTTGAGACAGGTACCAGCTTAAAGATTTCCTCCTCCCTGCTCGATTGCTTTGAATTTATTTTATTCCTAACAGCTAGTTGGAGTGGTAAATTTATACATGCATTCAGCATTGTCATAATCATATCTCGCCTGAGGGCATATTGATCCTTGTTACCATATTGACTCGATGCTTTTGCATCTGCCAGCAATAGGTCTACACATTTTTTTTTCTACAAAGATTGCACATTTTCCTTTCCCTGCCCCAAATTCCCTTTCCACACACAGTCTCTTTTTAGTAAGGTAAAATACATTTTTTCGTAGTGCAGCTTTATAAATGCACCCTGTTTGCTCAGGTAGAGGCTGTGCAATGATCTCAGAGCCTAATGAAAAGCAAGGATAAAACAAACAGTTGGAAATGAATTGGCAGCAGAACTTTATTTCTAAATTACGTGTATATAGAAAACATACTTTGCTTTCCACAGGGAAAGAAACAATGAAAGTAAAGGGGAAGTTACCTGTTAATTTACAATAAATCTCTTAAGAAGGAGATAGCAATAGAAAGTTGGTCCTTGGTGACTCACGTACTCATATGCTTGCAGTGGCAGAATTGCCACCACAGACTATTTCAGATTTTCAATCATGTTCTCCATGCAGTTTTAACTACAAAAGTCACTCACCAGAAAGAGACTCTGAAAGAGGTTTGAAACAGTTTTTGTTTAACTTTTAGCATTTACTTAACTGATTACTAGTTACAAATCTGACACACAGCAGACATAACAGTGCTCTTGAGGAGATTAAAGGATTAGTCACTCACTAGCTTAATCAGATTAATCAGAGGTTTTGAACACAATATATAATTCTATCCACAGAGGGGATATATGATAGCCACATGCGAGCCTAATTTGGGAAGGGATATAGGGATGGACAAACTAACACAAAAGAGAGCAGAAAAAAATTGCTAGTTATGAGAAGGATTTTTGCAAATACTGCACTTTTAAGTACCACTTAGAGATCTTATAGTTTCTAGAGGAAATGCAAATTCACAAAGTGTATATAAAACACCAACATTGGCTAATAGCCTACGCAGAACTATAAAATGACTAATAAAATGTCCTGTTATACGTCTGCGATATTAGTCTACAGTAAACAAATGTGCATGTTTTTCCTTATTTAATTTTGTATTTGAAAACTTGATTTAGTTTGCGGGGAGAAGTTCATTTTTTTTTCCTTTTCATTCCACAGCATCCAGTATCTGAAATATAAACTGTGGGGAGGAAGGCTGTGAAATTTTTAAAGCTGGCTTTGTGACAAAATTAAAAGATAGTATTTGATGTAGAAAGCTGTAAGTTGGTAAGTAGAAGAAAACAGATTCACTGTCATCTATGAGAGCTGCCAAAACCAGATTTTAAACTGTTTTTACCTGTGGAAAAATCTAGTATTTTTGTATGAAAACATGTACTTTTCTCCCATACAGTTTGAAGACAGGGAGAAGTGAGTAGCAAATGAAATTGAGTTTTTTCGGTTGTAGAAGTTATTTGTTAACTGTAGTTTTAAACCAGCAAGTATAACGGAGAAATCATAGGCACTATTGATATGAATCCTGGTTTTGCCCCTAAAGAAATAGAGCAAGGGAAAAATCAGCGTCACTGATGTTATCTTAGTCTATTATCCGTTTCTTAACAAAAACCCCAAACATTCTCTTTCCTGGTGTATCTTTTTCAGCTTTGGGCTTTTTTCTTCCATTTTGGTGCCGGTAGCGTCAGCAAGTTTCCTTAGTGTTTCTGCAGGTGTCGGTCTCCGGCTGAATCGCAGCTCCCTGACATCCAGGCTTCACAAAAGAGGCGCTTTTGCAAAAGATACAAACAAATTAATCTCCATGTGCTTCGGGAAAGACACTGTGGCTGGAAGTGGGCCAGGTTTTCACTCTGAAGGATGCTCTGTACTTGGCAAAGCTCAAGAGTGTGTCTGAGATGGTTTTACCGTTAAGATTTTAAGATTTAATAATTGCAGTTCCTTAAAGGAGGACGTGCTAGCTAGCAAGTGAAAACATAGTATTGCCACCAAATAAGTGCTTTGTAAGGACGGCAAAAAAAAAAAAAAATAACAAAAAAAGAAGCTGAGCTCTGAAAGGAAAAGGCTCAGCCTGTGCAATCCGCCACTTTGCATCAGGGCTGGCGCGTTAAGCACGTTGGGATGCGCTTGTGTGCTCAGCGCCGGCTGCAAACACGTCCTGCTCCCTCCGCACACCCCAGCTATGGGTCCTGCCTTTCAGAGAGGACTCGGTAGCCCACGGTGCAAATGTCTTTCCCACTGCTCTCCCTGGCCCTGGCCGCAGCCCGGCTCGGCTCCGCGCACCCAAATGGCTCCGCGCAGGGTGGCGAGGGCTGTAATTCAGCCCCGCAACCCGTAGCAACCAGCATCCCATAATGGATGGCTGACAGGGGCTGTTTGAGACACGCAGGCACAGGCACAAAGCTGCCTTTTGGAAATAGCATTTGCAAGCTCAGGCTCCGCTTCTTTTTTTTTTTTTTTTTTTTTTTTTTTAAGAAAGCACGCACTGAATTTAAAAATGTGCCAGGAATAAGCAGGGTGACATTGTTTCATTTGCACAAAGAAGCCTATCCTAATTGCACGGGAACTGTCGTTTTGCAAACAAACTTGTTCCCACCTAGCAGTGACAGGCGGAGGAGCCCGCGTGTGCGCGCAGGGGCCGGGGGTGCGGGGGGGGCTGCTCTGCGGCGGGGTCTGCGCATCTCGTGCCGGCGCTGATGGAATTATTGTTTATTTTTTTAATTTTCGGAGGTAGGCTGATGACAGCTGAAGAAGACTGTATTTGCTGAAGAGCAGCATGATGGTAGAGAGGAGCGGAGTTCCTGAGGGAGATCTAATGGTGCCTCTCCTTCCTGCACAGAGATAAAGACTTATAATAAGCGTGTATGTTCACCATCTGGCTCTGTGCATGTGGTCCTTATGGAGGCGAAAGCAGCACAATCTGTAAATGATCAGGAGCCATCGCGCTCTCTCCAGAGAATCCACGATGCAATCAAGGTGACAGATGGCATGGCCGCTGCTGTGGCCTCATGGAGAAGATCAAAATCACCTTCAATAAACTCTGACTGAAATGGGCATGAGCACCTCAAAAAAGTCAGTTTGTCAGTCAAACTGCGACAGCAAGCTGCATTGGGGAAACATAGCGGCCAGCTCGCTGTTTTCAATCGTTTCCGTCTGACTGAGCCTGAACTATGATCTTTCTCAAATTGTCCTTTCTGTTTAGCTGAAGCAGGCCAGCAAATTGCCAGATTCATAGCTTTATTGAAGGAAATTGAAAACATGATGTCCTCAATTCAAGGGACAAACAGCTGGCAGGTGCTTGGACACCCAAGCACATAAAATGGACCCCTAGTCTTTTGGACAAGTTTGTCCAACTTTCGTCGGGATAAATATAGATATATAATAAAATAGATGTAATAAAATTCCAATTTAGGCAGGGTTTATCAGGCATTAGCTGACAGTGATTATAGGACTGCAAATGAACCTAGTGCTGTGTATTAAATGCTGGGTTTTCCCACTTATGCTAAAAATTTTTTATCTACGGCCAATTACAGTAATTTTTGTTTCACCATTTTGAGTAAATATCTTCAGTATATTCAGATAGTATTCTACTATCTTAGTATTTGAGTGTATCTTTTTTGCCACAACTACTTCTCAAGGGTGATCATTAAGGGCCCAATTCTGCAGGGTTTCTGCTGTGTCCGGTCTGGTTTTGGATCAACTTCTTGAAGGAGCCGACCACCAGGGCCAGACCTCCATGCCACTGGCTGCTTCCCGGCGAAGGTTCTGACCTCGTTGCTTCTGCTCCCACCAACGGGAGCTCCCTGCCAAACGTCATCCCTCACTCGGACGGGGAGGCGACTGGTGATCATTTTTAGTCATCGATGTGACTGTAGGAACAGTCAAGGACTAGGGGAGCTTCACTGAGCAGGGTGCTGAAGAAGCGCATCCCTCTTTTTTCTGTGAATGGCAATCTTAACTTGTCCAGCTCCATTTCTCTTTAAGGAAATGCTAAATTATTATGTCTTGCCACTGTTTTAAATCCCACACGTGAGGGCTTCCAGGCTGCCCTGAAGATCTATGGACAGGCTGGAGTGGGAAGGACACGCCTGAAGGTGACGGAGGAGCATTTCCAGGAGCCACCGCGGGCCTGCGTCGGGAGCAGAAGTGCATCGACGGCTGCGTCCTCGCTCCGGGTGGCAGATGGCCACTGTCTTTCTTGGTTTGCTTACTTGCATGCTTGGTTTTCTACCGCCACATTTTAAAACGTCCCTGTCGCCCTTAGCCTTGCCAGCTACTCATTTTTATCCTCATTACTCCTGAGATATCCTAGAGACCCTCTTGGCCTGGTTTGAAGTCTGTTAATGGCAGCGAGGCGTTTTGTTGAACTCACGGGTTCTGGATAAGCCCCTGGCACTTACATCTCTGCACAACAGACCGTTATCAAAGGTAATTCATTTTTATTTTCTGTTGGGATGTGGAGAATGGGTCACATTTTAAACTCCAGCTTCCTATTCCATCTGACTGGTTTTACACATTCAGCTGATTTTAGTGGGTTACACATTTTATGCCTGCAAAATAAATACTATGCTGCCTTTGTATTAGCTTCCTTTTCCCTCTCTACAAATGTGACTTCAATATCCATCCTCTGTTTCACCAGGAAGACACCAAAGTGCGGGACAGAAATGGCCTAATGTAAGCCCATTTTTTTTCACCAAGCAGAATGGTATTTTGCAATTCCACCTTTCTGGGATTTGGATAAAAAGGAAATGGCAAAAGTTTGGTCTGAGTAACATAGAGGTACTGATAGAAGAAAGAGGATGGAGTTTCAGAGATTAACTCCTGGTGGTTTCTGCTCTCTCTATTGATTTTTGAGTTTGAATTAAAACATTGGGTGCTTCAAGATCCTGCACTGAATTTTACTGCAATGCAACAGGGGCCAGCAGATCAGGTATACTAGCAATTTCTCCCAGATCTGAGCCTTTCACAGTTGTCTCTGTTGTTCTGCTGTCCAGCTCATCCTGGGGAAATGTCTCTGAGCATGGGCATTTTCACTGGTGCATTTTCCAAGACAGTATTACTATAAAACAGTGTAAAATACTCAAAAATATCCCATAATACTATACGTGTGAGGACCTTGCATGAACCTTGTTGTCAAAACATCTGAATATTTGATGTTGTTATTATGGCAACCAATCTTCGTGGTGAGCTACTAATGCATTTGGACATTAAAGTTTAGAAGCTAAGGTATTCTGAAAAATTAGTGGACTTGCCACCAGTCAAAGTTGGACTTGACAACTCTGCAAATTGCACCTAGGCTACAGTGGTTTCCTTTCCTGGGAAAGCTCTCCTTCTCGGGAGACTTCTCCTCCTCCTTTGCTATTTGCTTCTCACTCTGATCCGTAATGCTCCAATGGAGCAGCAGGGAAGTCTGCTTTGCTCCTCTTGTAATGAAAGCCAAGTCAGGTTGGACAGTGCTGTTGACAAGCCTCAGCCTGCACTGTGAAGAATTCTTGTTCTGAGTTTTATTTGCTCCTTCAGAGATTATTTTTGGCATAATGAATAGTATTAGTTTTTGTTTAGTCCAGGATTCTATGACATAATGCATGTCACAGAATGAGCGGCAGGTTTCCATAGACATATCCACTAGATCAAGTGAGAGAATGCCAGGCCAAAAATACGCCACGACATGGCTCAGAAAGTTAGGCGTCTCTCCCTGACAGAGTGAAATTTCATTTAATGCACAGAAATTCAGTGTCATATATTATGTGAAGGGAAAAAGGATAGGTTTCTAGATAATTGAAAGAAGTGAAGGGAAATTTAGGGCCAGAAATGCTTTTGTCCTTGAATGTTCTTTTGTCATAATCCAAATAGGGACTCCACGTCATGGACCTGTGAGCTCAAGACTGCTTTTAAATCTCTACTTCCTGCATGACTGACACTTACAATTCAGTAACATCTTTCAAGACATCCTCTGTGCACATTTATTTCAAAATAATGTATTGAACCTGTAAAATCATATTAGAATATTTTTGCTGCAATTACACTCCCAGATTCTGTGCGATCAACATTAAACTTGATTGTCTCTTGTTTTAATATGACCTTAAACTGTGTGTGCATAAATACAATACAATCACTGTCTGAAATTAAACAGCTTAAACACCATGTACTGCAGGCATTTTTTACATATTGATGGAAGGAATACTTAATTTAAAAAAAAAAAAAAAAGGTTTTGCTTTCTGCAAGAGAAATACAGAATTTGGAATATAATAACATTGCCTGGGGAACATTTACTAGTATTGCCATGCCTCAGGGAACCAAACTCCCCAGCTATGTCCAGAAACTCAGGATCATGTCTCACCTCCCTTTTTGGTTTTCTTGTTTGCTTGTTTGCCTGTACGAGCTCTTTGCTCCCCACTCCAGGGAGGCCGTTCAATAATAATTCACCTTATTGCTTGAATGATTTTTTTAGAAATGATTTTAAAGTGAAAGAAATCAGGAGGAGGAGAACATCAAACAAAATACTTAAGGGAATGAACTCTCTTCCACTGACAGTTCTGGGCAAATTCCCTTCCAGCTTCCTGAGCAGCAGTATGGGGAAATGGGATGTTGTACCTCCACGGTTATCACTGCAGCAAAGACAATGAAACATCCCCATCAGAACTGAACTCCCCGTCGGTGGAGTCTGGTCCAAAGAGCAGAAAGTTCCAGTGGAGAATAGCAGAGGAAAAAATTGAGATAAAGGATAGGCAGTGAAGAACAATGCCCAGGTTTCATACAAACCAACATTTTTCATCTACTGAAAGCATCTCATAGACAGGAAAAAGTAATTTACAAATGTAACAGAGATTTTGTGAATTAGAATAAACTTCTCATCCTTGTCTCATCTGCACCTGATCTGTTGTCACCAGGAAAAGAGAATGACTATCAAAATGACAGGGAATATTCGTTTTAAAATTTCCGGGCCATTTTGCATAACATGACAAGAGGATACATGGGGATCAGGAGTATGAATAGGAATATAGAGTAAATTAAACTAGAAGGCTGAGGCCATTTGGAGTTACTTGTGTGTTTGGATTAGGATTGCAAAAGTTGATATGTGCATGTTTTGCATGCACTTTTTTTTTTTTCTTTTGTACCTGCAGACACAAAATCATGGTCACAAAAGATAGAGCTACATTCTGTTGATGCGATTAGATGCCCACAAAAATGTGCACATATTTGATACTATAAGCATTGCAACCATAACCCTGATTAGAAAGATCCGTTTTCAAAGAAGTGGCATGATTTGTAATCAAGCTTGTACTATTATTTGAATATGCAGTCTTGAGATTGCTCCTGTGATAGGACTAAATTCATGAACTCAGAATGGTCCATCTAAATTCAGAACAAGGGACTGAAAATATTTGGTATATCTGTGGTATATTTCATGCCATGAATGTACCATATTGCTCTCAGAGCTTTTTGTAGTGGCATTACTATTTTGACAGCAGCTGCTTCATCTGGGTAATAGGTAGAGCCTACTGCTGCTTACCTGCAGCTCCACCAGAGTCAAAAGACTGGGAAATCTGCTAAGAGAAGATGTATTTCTTTGTATAATAAAAGGTACTTTCTTTGTCTGGCAAACCACTCCTTTTGTATGCACATCAACCAGATGGCCATTTCAGTTTGTCTCCGGCTGTGAATCAGACAATATGGCAGAATTAAGGGAAAAGCAGAAACTTCCCCTCCACCCCTCCTCTTTGTACATAAAATTAGAAATCAGTAACCTTTAGGGAGATTTGATTTTTTTTTTTTAAATTTGGTAATTTAGGGATTTTTGACTTGCTCAGACTGTTACTATGTATCACTTTCATTAAGGTGGTACTAGCTTGATGCCCAAGGTCCGTGACATAGGAGAAAAAAAAAGAAAAGAGATTATGCAGTGCAGCCAAACAGTTGCAAGGAGCATCGGCTATTCAAAAAGAACAAAACAGGGTAATTTTTGGTGCTTTGATTTGATAAAAGCTACGTTTTGCTTGGTGAGATTTCTGATGGCACTACTGTGTTTGGGGCTCTCTTACAGGTTGTATCAAGCAGACAGGAGTCTTTTGGTAGAAATAAACAGAGCTGGTTCTTCTGCAGTGGTCTCAGTTTTTATTCAGCTCTATAGATGCTCCTGTCATTTTGGGCAGCCACATCAGTCACCTGAAAAACCCACAGAAAGGTTGGGAAGCCACTGGACCTGGGAGACACAAGGCAACTACCACATGTGTGGTAAAGAGGAAGGAAAAGGGGAGGAAAGAAGTCTCACAGAAATCTTAGTAAAAAATAAATTTCCCCCAAAAGGCCAAAATCTGCAGTATGAGCCCTAAGTAGTGTGGTTGTTGCTATCCTCGTGGAGAAAAAAAAAAAAAAAAAAAAAGCCAAACACAAACAAATAAACAAAATCCAAAAATTTGTGGCAAAGTTTACAGAGACACTACTGTATGCAGAGTTATTAACATTATTTTGAGCCTCCTAACACAGTTCCTTTGACCAGCTGGGCACTAATGTGTGGGATAATATTACAGCATGTAGTCACTAGAATTTGACATTCACTATTAAGCTAGAAAGAGATCCAAAGCCAATGTGCCAGAAGAAAAGCTTTAGTCCCCAGTAGGAGATAGCTGGTCGGTATCAAATCCTATACACAGCTGGGGTTAATTTTGCACTTTTCCAGATACTGTACCAGAATGTTTCAAGCCTATGCATAATGATTTTGGCATATCTCTCAACACAAAATTAGCTCTGAGCGTGAGTGACTTTGCTATAATACAGTGATACCCACGTACAGATGTGTAGAGGCATGTCCCTAACTGAAGTAGAAGAATTTAGTCTTCCTATATAAAGCATGTCCCTATATTTTAGCAGTTGCAGTGACAAACTAAATCCTTTACCTTGGCTGAGTCTTCAGTTTACCTGCTGTTTCCACCTACTGATATCAAGGATATTTCAAGAATTTCTTTAGTGCACAAGCAAAGATATTATAAAGTCTGTATTGCCTGTGGGCAGAAGTTGAGTTCTGCAGAAATTCCCCATTAAAAGGAATAGAGACACTGCCTTAGAGCAGCACGCTGAAGAGAGAGCTCAGTTTTAAGAACAGAGAAATAACTGGTGCAGGTCTATAGATACGAGTTCATAAGATACTCTTATGAGCTTGAAATTCTCACCCTAAACCTTTAGTTAGCAAACATTGCAACTGCAGTGGAGAAGAGCACTTGCCTGTGCATCCCTTTCAGCCGTTCAGAAATTATGCCAACAGTAACAAAGAGTAGCAGTATTTCGTGGTTTCCTTCATGTTACATACACCTGGTTTGAGTCTAAATGTTATAAAATTGATGCAGTACTCCATTTATAAGCATAACCTTTACCAAAAGTGGAGAGAGGAAAAGATAAACAGTAAAAACATTTGGAAGTTATAAATTATTAGTGAGTTGGTAACTCTACTAAGTTACTCACTATCAATTTATGTCACCAGAGTTACCAAGCTCTCCTGGAACTTGGGTTGAACTCCAGAGTGTCAGGCACATATTACAACGAAAGCAGTTTTCATATCAACTGCTTGGTACCTGCTTGTTAAATCTCGCAGGTCTATGCAGTTGTGACTAAAATTTTCCACATTTTCTACTAATGATGGAAAAGTTTTGAGAAAAAAAAAAGAATTTTGAGGGTTATTTGAGCACTTTTTAGGTGGATTTTCTAGGTGAGAAAAGACAAAATAGTACAAGAGTATTCGAATTGTTTAGGAAAATTCTCTCCTTGTTTTAAGACTTATATCTTGAAATTTAAGTACTTAAATTAAAAATTCTAGATTTCTAGCAGCATTTGAAATCCATTTTTAAATTTACATTAGATATCTTTCCCATAACAAACTTTATTTAAATTTTATCTGTTCTTTACTGTGACTAGGCCAAGGGAAACATCCCTTACAGTAACATCATGAGCTCCCTGAAAAATCTGGGAAATTAAAATAGCTCACAGCAGATCTACGGGGAACAGCCAGTCCTGATGAGTAGCGTCTTTCTACTTCAGTGCTCTTGTCTGTAGAAATGAGACAAAAGTCTCATTTACAAAGTACCTCGAAATCTGAAATCATTTCATGTGTGATGTAGGCACTAGGTTTTATTATCAGTTAGTAGGCCTTTGTTAGTACCAGATGTATTAAAGACAGAAGAGATTATGTGATGTACAATATGGAATAAATGCCCCAAAGGAGATTCCTATTTTATCCATGACATTTTACCTAGACATAGAAAAAACAATAGTATTGTGAAAATAATATGTAATCAAATCATTTTTTTAATCCAACAATTATCGAAGGTATGTTAGAATTAACATGATATCAAGTATATAGGGAAAAAATACACTTGCCAGCATAATATTTGCATTTTGATAGTTCTGCTATATAAATTCAACATACCACATCTTGAACGCAAGCACAAAAATCTACATACCTATCTTTATCATAATGGTGATAATAAAAAGGAGGAGGAATGTAGGAATACAGTTGCTTGACAGCTAAAAAAAAAAATCTTAACTGAATGGGCAGAAAAATATTCAGCAAGGTGGCTGTAAATCTCAGCACATTTCCATTATCAGATGATCCGTTGTCTTATTGTAAAGTCACTCCAAATCTATGGAAAAAAATCCCAAATGTCAACAAAAAATACTTTTTCTTCTTTTAACTAGCATACAATTTTTACATGAAACAAAATTTATACCCTATGAAAACAGATTACTCAAAATTAATGTCTTCATACCTTTATCCAGTTATCTTCTAGTGATTTTAAATAATCAGAAGCCATAACTTATGGTGTATGAGGTCTTGAGTGTTTTATGTGTTCTTATCATTCCTTAGCATGCCTTCCACAGATGTATGTGTAGTCTGCAATTTGTATATATGCTCTCTTTAATAACTAGTGAGCCTCTGGAAGCAAAGCCGCCACTTATGTAGTTCTTAAATTCGTGAATAACTTTAAGCACATGACTCATTCTGCTGACTTGGGATATCTCATGTGTTTAAAGTTATGTATATGCTAAAGTGCTTTGGTGGATCAAAGCAAGTAGGGGCTGTAGCATTGTGTTGCTCATTCTCATACTGTAAGATTCATTATCCCTGTCTTTGCATAAATTTATGCAAAACAAAGGTTTTGTGATTAGTGGAATTTCTTTAAGTTTTTTTTTTTTTTTAATTTGTTTGATTCCATTCCATTGTGCATGGCCCATTTTTATGTCTGTTTCCTAGGAAACTGTTGTAAAATGGAATTTGATACGATGTGTTATCAGGTTCCTTGTCAGCAAGTTTCAAGTGATAGTTATGAACTTGACAAATTAAGTAAAATGAAATTATGATAGGAGTACTAAGAGAGAACTACAGGTTTAATGTTTGTTGTCATATGAATTATGTTCTAATGTTCTAATTTGTTTGGAAACAGAGAAATAATTCTAATCACTGCAAAAAGGACAGTATTGATATCAGTTATACAATACACAATGGGTGTAAATGAAATCAGTGTTTTGAGTGTGCATTTGTTCCAATGGTTGTAATATAATCTCATGAGGATGTGGATTGACTTAAATCAGATTAACTCCATTTAAAGTCCTTATTTCTTTAAAAAAAAAAAAAAAAAAGGACTTGTATCCTAAATACCAAACTCTAGGTAGGAATAGGATGTACAAAAGTATAAGCAAAAAATGTATTTCATACGCTATTTATAACAAGCTAATTGCTGTGCAAGCATAAACACAAATGCTTATTTCAAAACTCTCACAGAAAAGTAAAAGAGACTTACTTAGAGCAATGAGGATCACTTGAGCAGGCAAACTAAAAATAGAAGAAATAGATAGGAAGAGAAAAGATGGCCTCATAACAGAGTTTTTGGACCTGAACTCATGCCTGTGACATTTTTCGGTGTTATTGAAGTCAGGAGAGACATGAACAGGAAACTCTGGATTCATGCAGAGGAGTCCATTTAACTTCATGCTGTTTTCCAATGTCACACTTCAAGAAAAAAGATTTCAGGAATGGGTAAGTATTCTATTGGGAACAGCTTTCTGTAAACCTATCTGTATGCCCCACTTATCTTGACTGAAACCTGAGGAGCTAGGCATGGCACGGAAATACCAGATAGAGCTCTGAAAGTCATACGAAATCTCTCACTTCTGGGGAAAGAGAATATGGATTTAACATTGGGGTTTGTTCCACCAGTGTGCCTTTCCTACGCAGGGCAGTTATTTGGTTTAGTTTTATTTCAGTCATTACGCTTCAGACATTTAGCAAAAGTCATGTTAAGACTTGGTAACTCTTAATGTCATGGTTTCCTCCCTTGTTGTCAGAGCATCCCTGTGAAGTGTGCCAGTTCTGGTGACATCAGTATGTGTAACCTGACCGCCACGTGTGGGACATTGCTTGTCCTGAGGTCATGGTCTCCCACAAGGCAAGACGTGGGACCACATCAGAGCTCACCTCGGCATTCTCTGGCATGTGCACTTGTTTGTCCATGAAGCTTAAGGTGCTGGAGAGAATATTTTGTTGGCCAATATGGGCCAGAGGTGGCAGAGAAATCATCACCGCAAGTACAGTTGTATGTGTACACTCCCCTGTGCAAGTACTATATATACTTACTTTTTTCATATATTAAGCATAAAAACAATCTGGTTTTGCAATAATGATATGAGGTAAATTAATTTACAATCTAAAAAATTTAAATTAGCTGAATGTATTGAGGTAAGGATGAAGAGTACCGCCTCTCGCCTTTAGAAGCAAGTCAAATCACTAAAAATGTTGCATATTTGTAGTAATATTTCTCTAAGCCTTTTCCCTTTAGTATCACTTAAAAGAAGGAAAAAGAAAACAATTCATCTTGAAGTTGATTGAACCTGACACAAAAGACTTTAAAAGCTCGAAAGATGGTCTAATGTGGAAATACATATTTCAGCAATTTGGAAATTGTGCATTATAAACTCAGTGAATAATTGTGGTCTGTTTGCCAAATGTGAACGTGGACAATTGCTAATGTAGTATCATGTCAGTCCATAAGACAAAGACATTATATTTTTGATACAAAAATGCACATTGAAGAAACAGTACCAAAGAAATAAATATTTGCCATTGTTCAAGCTTGAATAAATGAGTTGTTTTAATGTTGTTAGAGGTTTCAGAGAAGTCTCATTTTGAGACAACTAAAACTTTTAAGACTCTCTTCTCTAAGTATATATTGTAAGAGTGCAAAATGCAATCACATATGATGTGTTGTTATCTTGTCTGTCTCTTTTTCTAATTCCGTCTTTTGATGTCATTTAAAAATGGCTTGGGAAGTGTTTTGAAGGCTTGCAAAAAAAAAAAAAAAGGGGGAGGAAAAAAGCTGCTCTCATTTCCAAGACAAGTCTTGCTGTGAAGCCTCAGGAATCCAGTTTGTATGGGTGAGTTATTACAAACTGTTTAAGAAAACAAGAGTACACGGGCTTTAACAGCTCTATTTGAAATAGAAGATTTACGCAGTGTGTCTGTGCGCGTGTGCGTGAGTGTGTGCGCGTGTGCGTGTGTGTGCAGGCAAACACGGCATTCAGGAGAGGGAAATGAAATGAGCCAGAAACTTCTCACATTTTCCTGGCATCTGTGGCGCGTCGCCATATGAGAACCATATGACTGCTGGCAGATTGGCATGTCAGCTCAAGCATGTACAACTTGACCTCACTGAGCTCTGTGTTTATCAGTTTATAACAGGAATATCGATACAATTTTAACTGCAGTCTTTCTGTGCAAGGACACTTCATCCTTTCACAATTCTCCTTTGCTCAAATGGCAACACCTTTTTTTTGAAGTCACTTTTCCACTTGGGAGGAAAAAAAAGAAAAAGAAAGAAAAAAAAGGGGGAACAAAAGAAGAAAGGAGAAGGCAGCAGGAGAGAGCAGAAAGCTGTTCTGTGTGCCAGAATGATGTTTCATTCATTGTTTTGCTAACTGTGAAGTCCTTAGAGGAGTTTGTCACAGGGTTGCCTGTCCGACTTATGCTTTCTTTGTGGCTGAAAAGCACAACAGTATTAAAGACACAGGTGGAATCATTTCGGGTAGAAACAAAAATCTGAAACGGTGATAAATGATGTCTACCTGAAGTATGTCTGCACAGAGTAAACTGATACACTCCTATTTTTTTTCACTTAGAAGAGAGATAATGAATAGAAATGTGAGGGCAGAGGAGGGGTTTATCTCGGGGTTGACTTTGCCTGTCCTAATCTCCAAATGAGCGGCATAGATGTAAGCAGATATGTAGTTGCCAGAGCTCATATATATACAGTTACACGTAAGAGTGATGGACATGATATAAAATCCGAGACAAATAGCTCTCTGTCAAGAATGAGAAACTGGATAGAAGCTTAACCATAAATCTGTGTTTACTTCAAAGAATCAGGTGCCATGCAAACTTGGCTAGCTGTTTCTATGGTTGGATGAGAGCTGATAATAGGGAAGTGATGTGGCGCAGTCGGGCTTGGATCTGGGTTGCAGAGCAATGTGCAAAAGGCACCGACCACACTTGTGACCATAGGACTTCAGCTAAACTGCCTTCATGGCCATCTTTTCCTAGCACAATAAGAGCGTATTTCTATTCCTGAAACACTCACCCATGAGCACCATGAATAGTTCCACTAACGTTGTGCAGAGGCATCGCTTCACACCTGTAACTGCGCTCGCACAGTCCTCCAGAAATGGTATTATTTATATCTGCTCAAGCTTCCTTGAAGGTTAGGCTTGAAACTACTGTAGGTTACTCATATTTTCTATATTAGCTGCTTGTTTAGAATTTCATTAAGGTAGAATCTAGGACTGAGATTTAAAACTTTCTCATAAACACACTGTCTTGACCACAAATATTGTAGAGATAATATGTAATGACCTGGGCTTTGTGAACACCAGATGAAGGGTATATGAGTTAGAAATGAGTTAGGTCGGCTTCTTGAAGGCAAAAGGGTAACGCGATCTGATTTGTGAGGCAGTTTTGTTTGTTTAATTTTAAGAAAACTAGGAAGATAAATGGAGTGAGATCTAAAAATTATTTTCCCATGCCCACTCAGAGGAAGATACGAAGGGACATCCTGCCACAGACATATAACTTTGTATAGTCATATTAATCATATAGTGAATCTATAGTGATCAAAATTGCTATTCACATTGTGGCTGAGGAATTTATCAGAAGGCCTAAAATGTTTGCATCTATTTTGCAAAATTTCTTTCAACACTTCCCACTGATGGACTGGAATAAAGAGAAAAATAAAAGGTTAAAAGTGAGGGGAAATGTCTCTCTTCTCCTGAAACAGAGTGCTATTTATTTCTTGTTTCTTTTGGCAGGTGGTCTTTGGACAGGAAAACTAATACTGTGCTAAGCCAAATGGTTTTGAGTTTACCCACCTGTAGCCTCCACACAAGACATGGGATATCAAAAATTCACAGTTTCAGAGTCTTTCATGCATGACAAGCTCTGATTTAGTTTTTTATTATCATCTGAAGGCTGCCTAGATAGTGCTGATAGCTTGAGAAAACTTGACATACCGAATCACTGCAAAAGGATGTCCGTCCCTTGGAAACCAGCAAGATACAACTTCCATTTGACAATTTTCTTTCCTCTTGACCGAGAGATATTCTGTCAGGAGCACTAGTTTCAATCAGTGCTGACATCTAGGGGCAAAGAACCTACTCAGAAAGATGACTGAAATTAAAATACGAGCACAAATTCTAATGGTGGAGATGTATCATTTCAACACATTGCACATACACTCACAACTCTGAGCATGCATGTTTAGCCTCAAGAACCCACCAATATGGACAGTATTTCTAAAGCATACATTTAATCTACATTAGTCTGTGATCTTTCTTCCTTTAGTAGGAAAAAAAATAGATTTTTTTCCCACTAGATCTGGAGTTTCTCATTATGTTTATTTTAAAAGGAATTTATTACTCTGAATAGTAGCAAAAATATTTGAAGCAGCAGCAGCAACTGAAACACTGTATGCCTGTGATTTGTGGTGGAGGCTTGTCTTTTTTAAGAGATGATAAAACCGCTTCTAAGCATTGAGCTGGTTTTAAACAATTGGCCACAAATATTCCAACTGTAATCACCTGGAGAGAATGACATAAAACCAATCTACATGAAACAGAGTAATAGATCATACAGTAGTTATAGTATAAACTTGATTAAATAGTAGACTTACACACCAACAAGCAAAGCCCCTCATCATTAGAGAGTACTTAGGGTAAATGGACAAGTCAAGCTGCCTTTTTACTTCTTTTCATAGAAGTGAAGTAAGAGGGGAGTGCTTAAGCGCATGGTTCAGAGGGAGGGAGGGAAAATCATTTATGACAACATGTGGACAGGCTTGGGTGAGAGCAGATTTCCAGGCAAGAATGAAATATGAGCTGGGGAAAACACCCCTTTTTGAACACACTCACAAGTCCTGATTACATGGCCCACCACTGGAGTTAATTCAGATTCTTGTTTAATTAAATAGTTGCAGTCATTCTGCTGCTTTGCATCAATAAGTACAGAGGTGATATGAAGGCGAAATACAAAATGTGATCTACAACTCTCTTCATTGTTACTGAAAAATTAAAAGTTCTATTTAAAATCTTGTAATGAAAAGCTATTAATTGTGGGGATATATTTTTGCTGTATAGAGAAATGTATGTCATATAAAGACCTACTGGCATAATATCAAACTTTGCCACTCAGTAGACTATGTGTCAAACAACCTGCACTATATACTGTAGATTATTTGCATTTGTGAGTAAATTAGTCCTATCGTAGGCCCACATTATCAACTTGTTTCTGAAAAAAAGAAAAATCATTCAAAGTATTTTTCTTTATAGCAATAAGAAGAAAAACTTCAGCCGAAGAGTCTCTTCATGAAATAACCAGGACACCCTATCCCGTTCTGGGAACTTGGTTATGCCGTAGGTAGGACCTGTTCTTCCACATCAATCTATCCTTATTCATCTCTTCTTAGGGGAAAACATCCGTTCAGGGTGTTTTGAAGCAGGCTGCCCAGAGAGGCTGTGGCGTCTCCTTCTCTGGGGATCTTCCAAACCCGCTTGGACGCAGCCCTGAGCCCCATGCTCTGGGTGTCCCTGCTGGACCAGGGGGTTGGACTAGATGATCTTCACAAGTCCCTTCCAACCTCAACCATTCTGGGTTTCTGTGATTCCCTCCGGATCTGTTGGTATCTGCTTCCAGCCCACTTGCGCTTCCTGGGTACTCCAATCCTGATCAACTGTACCTAGACACAGCTATTAATTTCCTCTTTTGACTCATCTCCTCACTCCAGCCACCCTCTGTTCAGCTTTTGACCTCTAACTCCCCTACATCATTTCACTTTTAATGTTCAAGTGCTAAGTTAAACCCATTTCACTAAAAAGCAGATCGCTCAGATTTCCCCAAATGCATTTCCGTGCCTTTCTTCTGCAGGCTCACTGCTGCAGCAAGCTGGACAGGAGTGCAAAGGAAGGGGATAAATACAGCCAAGGCTTCCTGTCATCCAGTAAATAGAGCAGCATTTCAGAAAAAAAAAAAAAAATAGATTTTACAAGATATTTGTAAAATTTTTCCGGCATCTTTACTTCAAGTTAAATTTCCTAATTCCAAAATCAACTCAATCTGATTTTTAAAAACAGCCAGAAATTTCCCCATTTTCCTCTCTGTTTTCGAGGCCCCAGTGCTGCCACCCCCACGGTATAATCGGGCGAGGGGCCTGAGAAGCAGCATTTACCAGCAGATCTCCTCTCCCAGGCATCACCACGGGGTGCAAGGCGCAGCTGGCCGCGACTCAGGCTACCCCTGGCAGTGCTGGCTCCGGCCTCACCCTCCCTCACGTTCCTGGCCAGGAGGCCGTGTTGGAAATGCCCTTCTGAGCACTGAGCTCTGGGCAGCCTGTTAGGATGCAAAGCTACAGGTAAAGAAGTATTTTGAACTGGGCTTAGAGAGATATCACCTCCGCTTTCTCGACAGCTGCATTCACACCTGTACTGCATTTACTTTAGAATACTTAAATAAGGCAAGGATGTGTCATCATAGCTGCTTTATATGTATTTTATGTATTATGTATTTTCCATGTACTCAGTACTATATGCTTTGGGTATGGGCAGTGTGAGGATGTCAAGAAGCTCACAGGGAGCTCCCATAGCAGCAGCCTGTCTCATGAGACATGGAGAGGCTTTCCTGGCATGGGGAATGCTCTGCACCTTGCTGAGGTTGGGAAATTTTACCTTTACACTCTCTATGGAGGATATCTTCACATTTCATGTTTTTTTTTTTTTTTTTTTTCCTTTCCTCTCTCTGCTTCCATTTTTGCTTCTTTTGACCATATCTTGACAATTTTTAGCAATTTCTCCACACATCTATATTAATCTTTCTTTTTTTATTTATTTTTTCCTACAGTGGCCTTATTTTTTTTCAAACTGTTTGTTGCTTTTTTCACTTATACAGTTCTTTTTCTGACAGAAGAGAGCAATTTTTTGTCTTATGTTAAACAAGCCCTGGTTTGAAACCCAAGTTTTTGGCTTGTCAGAATGGAGTTTCCACTCCTCATAGTAATTTCCTTCCCTCCCCCCAAATCCAGTTTTAAAAGCTGTGAGAAACAGAAGCCAGACAGGACTGAAAAAAACCCCAATGCTAATAAAATGCCATTCATGTTTTGAATGACAGAGCGAGGCTTTATTTTTGATATACTATAAAAAGCCTCAAACACTACTATATTGTGTGAAAAAGTAACTGCTTTTCTTTGTGAAGGTGCCATTTATCAGCATCTGAAGAGGTTATTCAAGTGAATAGACTAACAAACATGAACTAAAGTGTAATGTTTATCAGCTGTCCTGTTTAACTCTAAATAATATAGCAGAAGATAGCTCTTAAAAATGAAACGGCCATCAATCCATCCTCACTGCCATTTTACATAGCTTACATATAGGCCTGTGGAAACAGCGCACGTCCGAGGTGTGCTGCTTGGGGTCGCTCCACCAGTGAGAGGAGAGAGGCTAAATAACGTGCCTTGGGGAGACACCACCAAGCACTCTGTCATTCTAATAACGCTCCCATTCCAGAAACTTTCACCAGTTATGGCCATGATGCCTAATTGCTCTCATTTATCTCTCTAATAAATGGCATCATTGACTTAGAGCTGTGGTAGAAATACAAGTGGCAAGCGACTAAGAAAACCTGTTGTCCACACCTAGCGATGAGAGCGGGGGAATGCATGGGAGGCAGAAATGCAGCAGAGGCCCTTACAGTGTTGCTAGATTAAATTCAGAAGAATAAAATGGGTATTTTATTGCTCTTTGCTCTCTTTGTCCTAGGTCATCTAAATTTATTGAGCATGCATAAACTAAAAATACATTTAAAAAAAAAATCAGATGCCCTGAGGTGCAGAAATCGGTCTGTTTTGTGATGATAGCTTGAGAGTCTGAGGTGCGACAGTTGTCCTTTCGTTCTGCTCCGTCTTCGCATAGGTGGAAATAGCTGCAAGGCAGTGCAGTGGATTCTTTGCTCTGAACATGGGAAAAGGATTTCACCTCCATGTTCTCCTTTGGAATAAGGCTTTACTTGTGCATGAGTCACAGGAGTTTATGTAAGAGAGCAAAACAAACCCAGCCAAACAAAAAGCTCCTCAAATGGATTTACTCAACAACTGAGCAAACAGGAAAAACAAATAGGAATGAACAAATAGGAAAAAGAGCCCCAAATAAATTTTTAGCAGTGATTCTGCTTGTTTTATCTCCATAGAGTACAAATCACTGCCATTTCCAAGTCTTTATCTGCCTTGCAGGAGTTGTCACCTGCTGCATGTCCGGTCGGTCTGGATGGTTTTGCTATGGCCTGACCAGGAGCCACCCGAACTTCTGTGCACGGACAGGATGATCTATGAGTGGGGAGCACATGCAGCCAAGGCAGACAGGCTTCTTCCATGTTTATTTGCCTGTTTTCCTGTATTTCTACTGATGGAATCCATACCTGGAAAGGATCTATTCTGACAGAGCTCAGCTCAGTTTGGCCTTCTTGTCTCAGCTCTAGGCACTTAACCATGGTGAAATCTGAGAAGGCTGGTAATGTCTTGTTTCCTAGAAAAATCCTCCTTTCCCAAGGGTCTGGGAATAAATGGCTGGAGTTTGACAATTAAGTGCCCTGATCTTAGTTAGCCTTTGTGCCTACAAGGGTAGAGAGCATCAGGATTTGACAAGACTTTACAAAGTGACCATGCGAGCTGACGAGTGTCTTGTGCCCTGTGCTGCTTCATGCAGGAAATAAAGAGAATTTTGGAAATAAACTTCCTGGGAATTGCCATATTCCTCAATACAGGATAAAAAAGATGAAAACTCCTTTAAGAAAAGCATAAAGGAACTAAAGAAGCCAGAGTATGAACAGAGAAAAGCCAAGGGGCTTTTGCAGGGCTATAAGGAGAAAATTGTCTAAGTGAGCAAATGAGAGAGAGAACAGAGGAGGATTGATGACCCTGCAGCAATCAGTGCTTCTCATTCTGCTTATTTCTCAGAACAGTTTGCTTCTATTCCTATTATTCTACTGCTTTCAAAGCTAGGAAAAATGTTTGCTTTTTTGTTTTCTTCTTTTCTTTCTTTTCTTTTCTTTTTTCTTTCTTTTTTTTTTTTTTAAATGCCCCCTTCTTATGGCATGGCTTTAGACATTTTTTAAGGTCTTGCACCTTTAACTAAGCACTCAAACTGCCGGTGGGCAGATAGTTTGCAGCTACAGCTCTGAGAGACTTCCTCGGCACAGTTCACAACTGTGGCTAACAGTTTCGGCAGTTCTACTAAAAATACATTACACCTGGAGATACTTGATGACTCTTTCCCCAGAGCTGATAAAAATTACAGTTACTTCCCTGAAAGGAATTTTCAGAAAGTGTAAAACATATTTATAATAAGAGGTGCTGGCTTTAAATGTAATATTCTCAACAGCTCTGAACTGTTGGTAAATCCAGTTTGTTTCCTATTATTTCCCCACGTTTCTTTATGGAAATAACTTCACACAGTTGGAATCTGTGAGAAAGAAGGTGATATAGGTCAAGAAATCATAGCAGATTTTAATTTCTACTGTATGAAATTTGTAGTGTGCAGGGTTTCAAACATCAGCTAACAAGTTAGATTGTATTCTTAATATAGAATCTCTAACCTGTGCCTCCCTTTTACGAGTAGACATTGACTTTTCCTATGTGAAAGCACAAAAGGTTGATGCTGTGTGGGAAGTTCAAGGCAGATTACAGGCTGTAAAAACAAGAGGAAAGGAGTTTTTTTTTTTTTTTTTTTTTTTTTTTTTTTTTCTGTTTCTTGTCCTCTTAAAATGCTGGTGAAATGCATAAGGCCATTTTAAAAGCAATTTTTCTGAAACCTCGGTAGAATGAAAAGTTGGGGAAAAAAATCAGAACAGAATGGAACTTTCATTTTTTAAATGGTTTCCACTGTGGTTAAAGCAAAATTATTAACCAAGAGGAATTAATTGTTCCAAAACCACAAACTCAAATTTGTATTTAAAAATACCAAAACAAAATACATCAGTAAATAATTTTTATTTTTCCAAGAAAACAATTTGATAAAAATCCTAGAGTCTTAAAAGATGTTTCCCTTCTGCTGACACAAAGTCAGGAATGTTTCACTCAACTCTCTGTGGCAGTAATGAAGAAGCTTTTTGTGAGGAAAGGAGCACTGAGGGAAAGAAAATGCTGAGATAGATACTGAGTCTGAGAGGGGCTAGGGATTTTGTAGGAGTGGAAGGCTGCATTAAAAGTAGAGAAGAGACACAGGGAGCATTCAGGAAAGCCTAGACACCAGTGCATAATGTAGACAGGAGTGGAAAATTGAAGGACCAAGGAGAAAGTCAATAAAGTGAGAATTTAGAGGCACAAGAAGAAAATAAAGTGAAACAAGCCTCAGCAAAGGAGATGGAGGATCTATTGAGAATATGAGTGCAGAGAGAAAGCCAGGGAATTGCCTTGGCACTGCAAGAGAAGTGTTAAAGGCTTTAGGAGAATGATATTAACAAGCAGAAGAAGGTGAACAAAAGGCCAGGGTGGGCCAAGGGTGACAGTGGATGAGAAAGAGGATCTGCAAGGCAGTGGAAAACATACGGCTGCTAAAGAAAATATGATATGGAGATAGTGGAGAGGGTAGGGAATGACAGCTGGAAATGTCTGTGCAAGCCAACTGCCCATACGTGTTCCACAATAACACATATTCATTTATTCACTCTGGGTGAAATCCTGGCGCGGTTGCAGACCATGGGAGTTTTGCCATTGACTTGACTAGGGCCAGGATTTGCTGTTTTTGGTTTAGTTCCACAAACAGTGTCTGTCTCATTTTAAGTGCGGAAAGATGTTTAAAAATTAAGAAGAAAATGAAGTTTTCAAATGAGCAAGGCCCTCACCTGAAAGATGGGACAAGGGGTACAGAAACCCCTTGGCAACAAATGAGCTGGGTGGGCAACATCTACATTAATGAATTCT
The DNA here is from genome assembly GCA_013398735.1 of Nothocercus julius. Classification (NCBI taxonomy): domain Eukaryota; kingdom Metazoa; phylum Chordata; class Aves; order Tinamiformes; family Tinamidae; genus Nothocercus; species Nothocercus julius. The sequence goes on along the minus strand of VZSV01000166.1, from coordinate 1,468,917 downwards.
TTTTCAAGTTACCAGAAATGGTAATAAGTGCCATGATGTGACAGCTACTGGTCATTTCTGTTGTGTTTATGTATGTCTACATAACAGGCATGAAGTACATTCTTCTCCCCTTTTTTTTAATTCACATTCTGCAAGAAAATTTCCAGTTCTGTGAACTTGCAGTAACAGTTGCAAAGAAATATTTTGCCTTTTTTTCTTCTCTACGGCTAGGCTATATAGTAATAAAGGAGTGAATTTTTAATGACTTGTGAACTGAATATAGCTTTATGATGAATGAAACATCAAGGTATGTTTAAAGGAGTCACACCTGATTTCTTTGAATCTAATAGGGCTTTTTAGCTACATTTCAGCAAACTTGATCTTGATGCCTAAATAAATACTGCATGGATGTATTAATATAACCAAGGAGGATATTATCGGATTCAAAATATAGATATATTATAGACCAAAAGATATCATGCAAATGGAGTGGCTTAGGGTGTTATCAACATAATGATGTTGTAAAATATTATTCCTGACTGGTAACCTTATCTTTCACACCCATTGCAAGACATCTAAAATGCCATATTAAGACAGTTTTAAAAATAAATAATTTCTTCCAGTTCCTGAAGTGAAATGATTTTCATCTGAGCATAAATTCAGCATAAAAATAAAGAGAGACCTTTGCAATTTTTCTGCAAAATTAAACACTGTTATCTGAACCACTGACAGAAATATATTTACATATTTCAGGCTAAAGATCTTTTGTAAATGTTTAGTTACCACATTCAAACCTTTCAACACTTCTCCCAGAATTACATTATTCTTATGAAGATACAACAAGAAGTCCAAGAATAAAATGCAAAAAGCTCCTCTTAAATAATATGAAGGTTGTGAGATGAACTGACAGCCTCCAGGAGGCTCAAAGTTGCAGCTGACAGTCTGTCCTTAACTCATGCTGTGTGAAAAAAGCCATAGCACTAGCGCCTGTTAGCTGAGCTCTGAAGTTGAACCCCTCACCCAGCCCTCCTCTAATTGAATTGCAGTCCTCCTTGTTTCGAGGTCGGTTTTTCAAAGCTGGCTTCTGTGTTGCTCTTGGAAACCGGACCTGTCAGTCATACACAGCATAAATCATTGCTGCACAATCTCCATTTGGTCCATGCATGTACTGAAGCAGCAGCTGGAGCATAAGCTGCTAGTCCTAAGCGTGCACTTTAGGCATCTTGGGTTTAGTGAAACATGCAACAGGTTGGCGTATGCACATGCGGAACACATTTGCTTTACCTATTTGCCTGGTCTTTTCCACCTGCTGTAGTTCACTGGCTATTTATATATTTCTCATTTATAATATTAAATAAAAATAAACATTAAAAAGTTAAGTTCACTGTGTATTTTGAAAATGCATAGGGAACTCAAGGATCACATGTGCTGAGGTCTATTCCCTTCTAGACATCGGCTCTTCTCTGCAGTAGCATGGAGAGGTTTTTCCCAAGACTGCTCCATTCCCAGAGATAACTCTGTTAGTGCTTAGTGCAAATAATGAAATTTCTGCAGGTTATGTGGTCAACTCAGAAGAATCAGGGCAGACTCCATTAATCCCATTGAAATTTAAAGAGCACAAAATCACTGAAAACTATTTAAAGCAGCTTGCTACCTGTTCACAGACCAAGAAAATTTTCCTGCATTTCCTAAAATACAACCAAGAATATTTATTCATCTAAAAATAAAAAATTTCTAAAACTGATCAAATATTTCCCTACCTTTTAAAAATAAAGTTTAGACTAGGCAAGATGGATAAAAGTGTGTCTATCTCATAGTGCTCCTTTTTGTCCAAACCAGTGGTCAATTATTCATTATCTCTAATCTTTATAGAACCCCAATAAATAATTAAATAAAGTTCATACCTATATGTATCTATAAATAAATTCAAAGGTTTCCCGATAGCTCAGTTTCGGTAAGGTATCTGCAGGATTTTGATGTTAACTGTCTTTGAATGTTCCTTTTCTTCAGCCTTGCTTTCCAAGTTACTGGTTATATGTATTGCCGATTAATCTGAACGGTTTCCAGAAGAGTGAGCCTTGACAGTGTTCACCAGCTCTTGTGGGACAGCACGTCTGTGATCCCTATTTGGAAAACCTTCCTGCCCATTCCTGACAATGTCTCCTTAATAAACCTAAACTCAGTGAAAGGTGCTGGTAGCAGAACCAGAATAATAAAGCAAGCCAACACACACACCAGAGGAGGTATTTAAAAAAATTAGAGCATCTGAGATAAAAAGGTGCAGAGAACATGACAGTCTGTCAGTAGAAGTCTGAGCTGATAAAGCCAGCAGTTTGTCGAAATGTAACTGCGTTTTACTGAAATGCTAGGAGTGTAACAAGGCACCCATGCAAAAAAAAAAAAAAAGCTGAATGAATATTTTAATTAACTCATGTGCAATTTTAATTAAAAACATAATGTGTCGGGAAAATGAATAATGCCTTGGGGCAATAAAATAGCTAGATTTTCTGTTCAGTCTTCTGCTTCAGATCTTTTATGGAAGTAGATTATTATTGTTAAAGGGAAAAAAAAACCCACCCTTTTCAAGCTTCCAGCCCCTCTTCACGCACACCCCACCAGCCTCAGCCAGACTAAAAATGGAATGTACCACGCAGCAAAAACAAAGATGTGGAAAAAAATGAACAGTATTAAAAGAATCTGTCATGCAAGGTATCCTATATGTTGTGATCATGCTGTTTGTGCCATAACATTCCTAGATTTTGATGCCAGAAACCTTCAAAACATTCAACTACAAAATTAAAGTCTTCCTTTATATAAAATATGCTCATAAAATGTGGATGTCTCCCTTTATTGAGTGCAAACTTGAAATATCTGAGTATTGTCAGGCCTTGATGAAGAAGTGATGGTCTTCAGCCTTTAGAGATGAGGCCATTTTAAAATGTCTCCAACTGGAACTCTCTAGCTGGAGATACTAGAAAGCATTGGAATTTTAAAATGAAAACAATAAAGCTTTCAAATATTAGAGAGAAAAAGTAATGAAAAGTAATGAAAGAAGAACAAAAATTGAGGAAAAATGTTGACTTTTAGCCAAGTAGAAAATGAGGAATGTCCAAATTTTGTCCAGCTACCATGTAGCACTCGCTGGGAGAGATCCAAAATTCTGGCAGCTATAGAATAGCCTAGGTAGGGTCCTAGGCAGGGCCTAGGCAAGGTCCCAAGCATCACCTTGTACCACATTTCAAATCCCAGCAGAGAGGCTCCTTAGATCCGGTGTCACTAGCAGTAACAGTGTCACTGTATTTGCTGCAGGAACCTGCTACCAGGTCATACCTTTTCTGTGCATCATGTCATTGTGATCATAAATCGCATCTAAACTTTGAGAAAATTATGTTTCTTAGTGCTCCCTGAAAGCATATGAATCATGGTGTACAGATAGTCTGGGATCATTTCCAGTTTGCAGCAAGTTTTGCAGTGTTCTGGTCACCCACTGTTCCCGATGGGAAGAGTTGGTACCCAGAATCTCCTCTAAATGCCCACATAAGTATTTAAGATCCTAAATTTAGACTTCTAAATTTGAAATCCTGATGCCAGTTGTAAGTCCTGTTGCCGGTTTGATTTGCTTTTTGCTCCTCAGAAAGCATGAAGACAAGGAAGGTGCAATGTGCACCAGAGACCACGTTCAGTCTGATGGCTGTCTGCAACTGGTTCAGGGCAAGTTACCCATTCTGAAAGTGGAAATCATGATATGGAACTTGGGAAAACATTTTGAGAGCACACATTGCTCCTCAGCATGAGGAGGGATGAGGGAGAATTCCGCCGAGGACACCACATACCAAGCAGACCTTAATGCTAGCAAAGCAGCAGCTTTTTCCCCAGGCTTTGCATCAGTATTTGCCTTTGGAAGCATAAAGGAAGCCCTAATCCAAAAACCACGTCTCTCATTCCCATGAGAGACAAGCCCCTTCACACAGTGGCACTGCCAAAAGCAGCTACTGCATCGACGTTACTACCCGGTGTTTGAAGCCCAGCAAGCGCTTGCTGCTCGGGCTCTGACAGCCAGCCCAGGGAGAGCGCTACGGCACTACCGGGCTGCAGGATCACCTCCTGCCACAGGAGATCTGGCGAGGAACTGCAGTGCTTCCCATATGAACTCTTTCTGCTCACAAATCTTATGTGGAGTTTTGGTAGGCAAGCGTTGCCGGTAGCTGAAGAGTGAGGATCCTGTAATAGGGAAGGATGCTTATAGAAAGGGATTAGGGACTAAGCTCATTCCAAATTTCCTAAGCGTGATGTCAATCCACCAATGACCTGGATATATTTATTGATTTTTTCATTCATTACAAGAAATGAATTGAAGATCATCTGTAATTTAGGCTAACAGCAGCTACTAGGTTATTATTATTATTATTATTAAACCTATTCTAATAGAGTACTTATACCCCACGCATTGCTGAGACATTTGGATACTACATCAGATCAAGCTGATAAGCTACTACGGAGCACTCTTGGTGGCTTTAAAGACTTTAATTTCTGAGATAAAGGATGTAAGCCACAGAAGAGCCATTACCATATTCTTGTCTATACAACTAAGGGATTCCTGATTAGAAAGGAAATGTCTGTGGTTTAGCAGCAGCGAGTGAACGATGTCTGGGGATGATACGAAGGGAAGTTGGCCCCAGGACCCCCTTGGCTTCAGCAATCCCATTCACCCATCTAGTCCCTGTCTCGTTTGCTCCTCCTTGCTCAGTAATCCCCTCTCTATATTTGCCAGCCTCTCTTGCCATTTCTAGAGAGGGATTCCCCCCGCCACGAACAAGGGACTCTGCCTACCCTGCACACACTGTACAAGGGGTAGGAGGAGAGCCCATGACAGGGGCTGACTCAGGACATACCCTTTTTTCAAGGAGCAGGACCTCAGAAGGGGTGCAGGTTATATGAAGAGTGAGTGCCACCAGAAATCCAGAAATCAATAAAGTCCTGAAAGCTGCAGGGCTTGCTGAGGAACCCAGGCAGGCTCTGGATCTGTACTGATGAATAAAGCAAAGCCAGGGCCAGAGCTCTAGCAGGGGCCTGAAAACACTGTGCTTCTTAATTGCAATCAAGGACATTCCCTAATGTGTTTCCAGCCTGTGCCAACCCTCTCCCACCCAACACCTGAGCGTGGTTTGGGTTTGGGCCTACGCCTGGGGCCATGATCAGTGCAGAAGGAGCTCGAATACGGCGCTGGTGGGGAAGCGGCTGCCAGGGAGGCCGGCGCAGGACAGGAGGCCGCAGCTGCTTGGACACCCGGCCCTGGGGCGGCGCGTGGGCTCCCGCCGTCCTCGCGTCCTGCTGAAGCTGTGGCCCCGCTCCCGCGTCCTCGTGATCGCAGAACACGGCTGCAGGGAACACGGAAAGGAGCACGGGTTCTCCAGCAGGCAAGGAGGGAGATTTCTAAAGGGATATTTAAGGTTCAAAAATAAATCAGCTTTCCAAAGTCTTTGTGTTACAGAAATAAAAATAATGGGGTATTTCTCACAGCCTTGGCTTTAATGTTGAATTGAAAAACCACAAAAGCATCTGATCTGTCCATTTTTTAATTTTTATCTGTACACCAAATTCACAGATAATCAGACATAGTATTTTATTGTGCCTAAAAAGGTCCCACAGTTCAGATCCTGAGTGATTAATGGATTTGCTTTGGACTTGAGGAGAAATTTCTGCTATTTACAAACTCTCTGAAACACTAAGTCATTCTTTTCCCTCTTTGTGCCTTCCTATTTGTAAGGCAGAGACCATAATATTTTCCTACCCACAGGATTGCTGTGAGAATTAACTCCACAGACCCAGGACTGGAATTACACAGACACATAGGAGAAACAGACCATATTTTGGAGAGTCCTGAAGTAACATATGTTTTCTTTTAAAATCTTCCTGGCCTGTTTAATTTCCTGGGTTTGTTTCATCCCTCTGTCTTTCCCCTGGCCTTATTTTCCAAGGACCTCCCTGTGTTTGTTGAAAGGCCATGGATCCTCTCTGAAGCAAGAGCACAAAAATGCCTCTCAGAGTAAAAATTCATGGGTAAACAGCTATAATGTGTTATGGGAAATATGTTTCCTGCCAGAGGGGTCAGGGCTCCCAGCTTTGCACAGCTGAACCCTGATCCAGCAGAAATGCCCCCATCCCTGGAGCTGCAGGAATGTCGGCATCCTCCAGCAGCAGCTCCACGTTGCCATCGTTCGCAGGCCAAAATGAAAGAACTTAGCCAAGGTGCATCTATGAGGGGTGCAGGAAATAGTAAATGCACAGCCACAGAAAACATGGAGGGTTTAGAAATCTGAAAAGCCAAGAGGTGCTAAGGGTTAGCCTACAAACGGCCTCTGCCTCTGGGGTCCCTGCATTTAGGGGACGTATGTGTCTGTATTCACTTAGGACACTCAGGCTGCTGAGTGCCAAGTTGTAACGTCTGTTTTCCAGAGCCTGAGGGGAAAACGTAATTGATTTTCATTGTACAGAAAATTACTTCTCAAAAAATACTTTTTTAATGGCTTTGTAGTAAGTCCTCAAATCTGTTACTCATCTCTTCCTCCTTTTGTTTCCCATCATATTATAGGTTGGTAGCACATCTAATAAAGGGAAAATTTAATTCCACGTTGCACACAGTATTGCTGAACAAAAATGTTTTAACAATACACTTTTCACTTACATCTACTTTTGCCAAATAAGTTTTTTTTGTTTGTTTGTTTTTTAATCATGGTAGGAGTGCCCACAGTAAAAGTTAATTTTATGCAAATTCTGGAGAATATTTCAGTTTAATTCTTCATTTTTTGTCCAGTCATTCATTCACTTGATTCTAAGATTTTCATTCACTGAAAGAATAGTAACTCCCCATTTGATTTAAGAGAGCAACCACAGCTCATGTTTCAAATCCTGAATATTTACAATAAGCTGAGACAAATTATTACCGAATTATTCATCAAATTGCTTTGAATAACAAATGCATGCTGTGGAATTATGGTCTGAATAAAGACAGCTCCCAAAGAGGAAACTATGGTAAAATTAATTAAATAAATTCATTGGTACTCATTAGGGTGCAGGCTGTGATACTCTTGACTCTTCTGAGCAGCAAGTTATTTTGTAATTTACCCCACTGATTTCAGTGGGACAAACTGTAGGGGGATTATTTGCAGAATAAAGATTTTCCCATGAAATTCCAAATAACAGACTGATAGTCTGATAGCCTGAACTTGATAGCCTGAACTAGTATCTTTGATTCTGGTTGTTGGTTTGAAGGAGCTAGAAAAGATATATCTGTATATACATATTGATCTTCATTAACAGAAAAGCAATTTCCTCAACTTGGAATCTATTTACAAACTTAAACCAAACATTAAGGAGTTGAAGTCTGTCCACTGGCATAAGCAGCACTGCAGACCTCTCATGATTCCTTGCTACTTTTGGCTGACCTTGAAGGTCCTTTAGGATGTCAGCTCTGTGTCTGCATATGAGGGACAGACAGCCTCTGATGACAGGAGCTGATACAATTAAGGTGTCATCTAGTTCTAAGGATTTATACAGCCTCAAACAAGGGGGCAGTGAATGAGTAGAGGATCCAGGAGACTAATTCCAGATACTGTCTGGACTCCTCTGCACTCCATTTTAAATCACTTTGATTGAAACTATTAAAGCCAACTTTTGTATTTGACATAGTATGGTTTTCCCAGCATCAAAACCGAAGCCAAAACAAGTCACTTGGTCACACTTGTTTTGGTAAAGGTACATATCTACATATCTGTACCCTGGTGCAATAAACTTGCCTGCTTTTGGATTGCAGTTAAATAAAAGCACCACAAGTTGCAAAACCAGATTTGTTCATGAATTTCCTTATCTACAGGTATAGTTCACAGCCACATTAAATTTCTTCTTCTCTCTATAGAGAAATTCTGTATTCTTACTTTGCAGAGTAAATACAAAGCCTCATTTCTAAAATATGCACAAGAACTGGTTTCCCCAACTCCTCAGAATACCAAGCAACATGTTCAGTAGTTTAAGTATCTGCTGCTAAGGCCTGACTGACAATTAAATGGTGGTGAGTAGAGATTTTCCCCCCGTATATGAGATGCCCATGACAACGTTGCTTTCAATATCTGGCAGCCTCTTGCCTTTAGGTAAGAGATAGAAGTACCAATGAAGAAAAAAATGCTGTTTTCTGGCTTAGAATCACTGTTTTAAAAGAGAACTGCTCTGACAATGCTTATATTATAGCCATGGGATACCATTTAGTCATAATATCACTATTACATTTGGTCTTCCAGGTTATGTGGTTATTACCCTTCTGCAAAACATTTATGAACATGGGACCTAACAATGGACATAAGCATAAATGGAAGAGCTTCACATATCCTTTACAAAGAAGCTTCATGCTTCTGAGAGGATCCAGATCCTCTGGTGTCTTCCTTATAGACCCCTACAAATGTTTTGCATAACTGTTTAAACTTATGAGTCAAAATATTTTACCTAAAAAAGGAATAGATCATTTAAAGAGAAATGTTTGCATGCATTATTTAGTTTTTCTAAAAGGCATAATAAGTGCCATAGACCCATAAATATTTATGTGTTTGTAAGTACATGTATAGGATCTACAGTTATTTTGAGCTATTTGTTTCAAGGTATCAAGTAATCCTTGTAGGATTTACCCCTTCTCCTCTGCACTCAGCCATTCCAGACTATCCAGGTACCACATGTGTTGACAATATGGTGTCTCCTTGACAGGAGATGTCAGATTCAGTCTGCAACCAAATGAAAAAAAAAATCTTACTCTTTTCCCTTTTCTCTTGAAAAAGGTCCTACAGGCTCCAGCAGCAAACCTTGCACATTCCTCTTAAATTTCCCCATACGGCAAATGCACATTGTCAAGGGAGAAAGAGAGCTCTGCAACAATTCAGAGAAATGAGGCTCACATCCATGGTTAATGTTGTCTGCTGCAGATGCAAAGATAATTAATGTAATCTAACACATCTTGAGGTAAACTAATGTGCATACAGATATAAACAACAATTCCAATCTTTTAAAGAGCACAAATCTGGTGCTTATTAGAACAGTTCATAATCACTCCCATTCAAGTTCTGCATGAGAATATGCTGTAATGAGGAATTTAAAATCTTCTAATTAGACATGATTTTATAAAACAGACAGATAATTAAAATGGTGAGGGTTACACAGAAAAGGATGAGAAAACACTGCAAAACAGACAAAAAGGAAGGAAAAGACTCTAAAAAAGGAAAAATAGACACGAAAGATGCATCATGGATATATCAGGTTTATCCTACAAAATTTGAAGTGTAGCACGGTTTTAGGTTTCACAGTGCCAGAAGTTTATATTAAACATTTTTGATTGGACTTACATTAGCACAGGTAGATTCATACTGACAATTTATAGATTCCAACAGATAATTACTTTTGATTAAAAAATGCTTATGAAGCTTTGCGGATTATTTTGCTAAGTTTTGGTATAGCAGAAAGGGAAATTGTGGACTGCAGACAATAATTGCTAAGACTGATTAAAACACATATATTAAATTTCTTATCTGGAAATCCATTGTAAAGATATTTACCCTGATTTATATTTAGTGAGAGCTTAGCACAAAGCAAAAATATCTTCAGTGTGTTCAAAAGCAGGAATGTGGCACCCTTCTGCTAAAAGACAGAAGAGATAAGAAGTTAATTCTGCCATGAGCAATTCTTCTTCATTCACCCCAGAGTGGCGGAGGATATGGAGGCCAGAATGGAGGCCTATTGATTACCTGGCGATATACAGAAATCACTCCACAAAATTGTCTGTTTGAAGATGAAGTCACAGATGATCCCTTGTTAGCAGGACACATTGCACCCCCATAGAAGGTTGTCTTATTTACTGCTTTTTGATTCATTTGGAAAGAGGAGTTCATTTTGTCTTTGTAGTTCTTTACAGAGAGATTTTGAAAAGCTCAGGAATAAAACTTTTGCTGGGAGACACATTTTGTTTTATGTTGTCACTGAAGCAGCTGATTTTCCCCAGATGCTTGAGCTGTTTTCAGCGTGTCCCAGGGGGTTCCACACACACTTTCTAGCTACAACACCAGTGTCCACCAAAGAGCTGCTGCATTTCCAAATGCTCCCTAGCAGTGGGAGAAATTCAAGCAAGTTCATACGCTGCTCCTTTCCAAAATATTTTGGCTGTGACTGACTAGACACACGGGTTTCCATATTTCACCAGCAGATATGAACTGGGCTCAGAAAAAAATGCACAGTATCAATGCAAAAGTCATGTGCAAAACCAAGAAAGATATTACTTAGGATCTTGCCAAATACCCAAGATCAATACATGAAGGTCAACTCACTCAAATATATATATAACTCTTTCTGATTAACCCGTTCTAATTGCAGAGCTGGGAAATTGTCTATCAGTTAGGAGCTAAGCTGAATGTATTAATAGAGCAATGTCAAACCTGGGGGAGGGGAGTTCTGACACTGCTGCACTTCTTACTGCACTTACAGGAGGATTTGCTTCTCTCATTTCTTCTTTGAAGAAGTTTTTCTGTTGCTTAGAGCAAAGCAGACCTGTATGTCAAGTACACCAGCTTCGCTTCCTTCTTCCTGAGTTGTATTTTAAATGGCTTCTCTAAAGCAATCCAGGCTGTTGCAGTGACTTCCTTTGACACATGCTTTTCACCTAAAAGCAAGGGTCTGAGGTTGCTGAAGAGCCAAAGTTACCTGCCTTCCACCTGTAAAAACAAGCATTGATGTTTTCAGTGTCTGGAACTGAAAGACTTTTCACTTGGACAGAGGCCATCCAGTCTAAGTTTTCTGGATGGGCATGCAGGGTAGATGAATGACAAAATTGTCTGTGTACAGAGACAGGCAAAATATTTCTATAACCAATTGCTTGGTTATAAAGTTGACGAACAGAGGATATTTGTGGGTGCTCAGAGATTTTAGCTATAAGACAAAGGAAGGAAACTACATGAGATAACGTGGGGCAGGCAAAGAAGGTAAGCAAAGATGTGTGATAAACTTTGGTTCTCATAATTTGGTGGTTTATTACATCATGGAGTGTTTGGTTTTGCAATAGGTAGATCAGAAAAGTAAGCATTCTTCTCAGTAAAGCGTTTTTCTGTAAGACTTTATGTTACAATTTCTGTAAGACCAGAGAGTTCCAAAATAGGCCTGGCATGCACCAGAGGCTTAAAGTAACTTTTGATGTTTTCATTTTAATAAGTGAAAATATGACTGAATTACTGTATTTTCTCAGTCAAGAGGCAAAGACAGAAAAAAATAGCTTTGTTGAAGGTGTACAATATTTTTCAAAAGGATTTTTCTCCTTAGGGAACTTCTGATCTGTCCCCATCAAATAAATGCATTTTTAAGATACCTCTTCCTGCTTTTTCCCAGTAGATTGTTTAAATTGGGGAGCACTCTAAAAGATTTTCACACTGCAGGTGGGCTATTGGGAGCTTCAGAAGGTAAAGCTGATTATTGAAAGCATACACAGAAAAGAAAAGAGAAATAAATAACAAATCGCCTCTGATGGAAAAATTCCTTATGTAGAGACTCCGGCAAGAATTATTTAAAAGAGAAAGGCTTTTAGTCTTGGGCGTGGGAAAGCCAAAATTTCACACCGTAACCACAAAGGAAGTTGTGTTTTTTTTCACAGATTTCAAAAGCTGATTTTCACCACTGATGTACTCCCCTGTTACAGAGGTGTGAAATGTTTACTTAGAAAGTCAAATTCCTCAGAAACAACCAGGCAAAAACATTCCAACCTACTACAAAAGCCAAAATCAGTTTCCATGCAGGCATGGATAGATTGGAGAGTCCTTCCTCATATGCACTGACTACAGGAAGAAATATTTCCTAGACCAATCCGTTCCCGTGTCCCATGGGTGGTTGCCCATGGCTGAGTCTGATCCCGCTCCCTGCAGCACAGAAGGCCTAGGACCTTCTCCTCACCCCCACATCTGCAATTGAAAGGCAGTGCCAGGAGCTGCTGAGCCTTCGTACCAGTGCAACATGTTGCAGCCCTTCTCCTTTGCCAGTGCTGTCTACACTGGATCCACGCTGACTTTCTCTAGGCCTCTTTCCATTGCTGGCAAAGTCAGTTTAAAAGGCAGAGACTGGGTTAAGCTTCAGTAAAACCACAGTCTCACGCATCTGTTTGGGTGAGACCTTTGAAAGCAATGACAACCCAACTAGTCTTGGACTGCCCATACGTGGTAACATTTTGTCTCATAATTGAGTTACATGACTAGTTATTCTGTTATTCCTATAACCAGAAAGCATGAGCCGGATGATAAGGGAAGACTGATTTATGATCCCTTGGTATCTGAAAGGTGTAGCATTCTATTTAACAAATAATATTCCGCTAGATTGGAAAGCATCATAAACACATTGGAAAACCTTCAGCCCAGATCCATAAACCACATGTATTTTTTTAGCATTTTAATTTAGCTATCTGTTTTGGATTACATAAAAAAAAATGAATTCTGTATTTTCTTTCTAAAATAAATCAATTCTGCTACACTAGAATTACCGATTAGATTGAGCATTAGGGAATGTATAAAACTGCATCTTTAACAGACACAACAACATTTCTCAATGAGAATCAAGCAGTTTGCGGTGACCTTCATGTTGATCAGTGGGGGGTCAGTACTGGCATTAAATCATTTTGATTCACAGATGAGATCAACATATTCATATTTGTTTGCCAAATGTGTATTTTAATTTAAGCTTCCTCTGATTGATGCATGTAATTTATGCTGCTTAGAACTAAGGCGTCATATTTTTCTTTTTTCCTAACTAACCGGGGGAGACTTTCTTGGAAACAGATAAAGGAAAGAGTCCAGTAATTTGTAGCAATGTGACTACAGCCACACATGTTCTAGAATTAATGTTCTTCATTAGGGTGAGGAGTATCAGCTGTATATATACATCAGGATTTTAATTAACTTGGTCCCCACAACAGGACACATGATTCAAACTGTTTTTGCTTTATTCCTTTTTAGATAAAAAAAAATGCCAAAACAACAGGATGTAAAGTAAAAACAAAAAAACAAAAAACTCATGCACATTCAACAATAAGAAAGAAATTCTAAGTGTTGCAGTCAAGGTCAAGAACAGTTGTATAAATCAGAATTAATCATCAAGAGTAACTTGGCTCTGAAGCTGTGCTCTGACTGAGAGCTTATCAGTTCTAGCATGCTTAGCCCTGACAAATACAAACACAGAGATGAATTCATAGGGTGTTTTAAAATATATTAGCATCCTTTTAGGATGGACACAATTTTGTTTACAAGCAATTTGTAATTGACTACAAATACTGCAACTGCTGGAAAGAAAGAAAGAAAGAAAGAAAGAAAGAAAGAAAGAAAGAAAGAAAGAAAGAAAGAAAGAAAGAAAGAAAGAAAGAAAGAAAGAAAGAAAGAA
>VZSV01000166.1:1444289-1455288 GCA_013398735.1 Nothocercus julius | reverse complement strand
AAGGAAGGAAGGAAGGAAGGAAGGAAGGAAGGAAGGAAGGAAGGAAGGAAAAGAGGGGGACTATAAAATAACTGTACATCTTGAGTAAAATGACTAATGCTTTTATAGTAAAAGTTTTCCCAGGACTGTGAACCTTATTTGTGAGACTCTCTGGACTTCACCTTGCCATCTCTGCACCTCCAAAATTTCCACTGATATTTTGTCCTGTACAACTGAAATGCCACAGGGAAGACTAAGTGGCTTGAAAGAGAGCAGGGCATTGTATTTCATGCATTTTGAGACACAACACACACACACTGGATATCAGATTAGGTAAAACTGATACTGACAGATTGTAATTTAATAATGTATAGTATTAACGGGAGCTCCCAAGAACTGGACCACCCTTGCACTGCGACAGGGGGGGTTGTCCTCCTGAGCTCGAGCTGAACATCCCATTGTGTTTCACTGAGCGTGATTTCTGTACATCAAAAATACTGATGGGTGAATCTTCATTAACATGGCATTTCCATACATAATTATATGTAATTAAGCCTGTGTGCTTTTATGGTTTGTATTTGAATAAATATGAAAGGCTTATCCATATACGGAGCTTCAGTACAGTTATTCCATATAAAATTCACAGTAGCTAAATAGCTGTAGAAAAGGTATTTTAATGGGAATAATGGGGACTTAGGGCAGAACCGTTACTACTCCTTTTCAAACCCACACTCTTGCAATCTTCTATAGCTTCTTTAAGCAGATCAGCCTTCAGCTATGAAAATAAGGATAGGAGTTTGGAGGGTGCATGTTTGTTGTGACATTCTTTGTACCTCTGCCCTCATTTTAAGATAAGCAGGAATTTCAGATAAAAAATAATTATCCAAAAGCTTGCAAGTTCTCTGAGCTCTGAATTTTAGGTCTTTCATTGTATTGGCTGTATTGAGTTACATAGAGTTTCAGAAACTATCCTCCATTGGACCTTTCTTTTCCAAGATGAAGTGTTTGGAGTGTGGTCCTTCTGTTTCTGGGAAAAGGTATATAGCCTATGCCTCCTGAAATTGCTTTTTTAGGCAAGTATATGCATTATATTTCTCTTATTTCAATCAAATTTCTTAATTTCATCAAATATCAAGATGGCTGAAATGGAAAACCTGAGTGTTTGGATGAAGATATATCACTTCCAAAATAGTATTCTGGATGTTCAGTTTGCAGTTCCATGTGATTTGAGAAAGCTGCTGAATATTACAGGAGGTGGGGTGATTTGCTGTTGGGGCGCAGGAACATGAAGCTGATGAAATTTGAACTCTATGGACTTTCTGTCACTCTGCGTTCTGCTGCTGCTTTCTTAAGGTGTTCATCTGAGCAGCATCAATAGCACATTAAACAGCGCGTCTGCCATGCTGTTTGCTCTCTCTTCCTTTCCCCGGAGGGTGAAGTGATAGGGTATTTTCATTTTTATTTTTTAAAATGGTAAGAATGGCAATGTATATAACATGTAGCGTGTATACTATCTGCGCCTCCACACAGTATCTTGTTTAGTTCTAGGCATGTTTTTGTTATATGTGCATATGTGTGATGTGTATTCAAGAGAGAAACAGAAGAATCTCAGACAAGGCCATACAGATCTCCATGGAGTGCATCTATGATTGTTTAGGGGAAGCAAAGCCATTTGGAAGTCCCACGTTCTTGGAATATAAAAAGTTGGGTTTGATGCTCTTTAATGCCTTGGGGAGCTCATTGCCGTTTTGTGGAATATTGTTGGTTGGCAGCTGAGGCAAAGCAAGCTTAAGGATTGAAACCTATTATCGTTTATGTAAGAGCCCATGTCTAAAAGCACATGCCTGTACTCGTGTGGCCTTGTAAAACAACTGCTCTAAAAAGTTGGACACAGTCTGTTTAACTAAAGAAGTTCAGGTGACGTGGACAAAGTCTGCCTGGAGCTAAAACTTTTGGAGCTGATCTCAGCGTAACTTGTGCCTGCCACCACCCATTTAGGCTGGGAATGACATTTGATCACCTAGTTCTTACCTCATCTATTTTAGGCATTCAAAATACAATTCAGAGCATCTAATATCTTAAAGTATCTGATTTCTTATACAGTAAAGGGAAGAGGGAGAGTCAGTAGAGCAACAAAGAGGTAGATCTGGTGCCTAAAATTGGGCCAGACTCCCATAACTGTAACTCCTAAACAGTGAAAATACTTAAGCTGCAGAGAAACCTGCAGGATCTTAACATGCTCATGATATATCCTAGAGATCTTGGCATGGACTTTTAAACAGCATAATCCTGGTAAAATAACACAAGTTTTTGATTGCTTTTAAAAATTTTGTGTTGCTAAAAATCTGTGTTGCTTTCTGATTTGCCAAATTTGAGAAATGTCAGGGACTCAAAGAGAATTTTGTTTTGTTTTTCCTGTAAACCTTCTCTATTTGTTTCTAGGATCTTATACTGTCCTGTCAATGAGGATAATAGAAAAGATGCCTTTTAATAGTCTGCAGCCACCAATCTAAAATACTCTAAATCTTTGCATTTCTGATAAAATCAGCTATATATTTAAATGACAATGGGCACAAGCACAGAAAGTTACATTTCTCTGTGGCATAGTGGTTTAGGAGACCACTTTGCATTACAAGCTTGTTTTTTTAAGTATTAAAATTATGAATTTGCTATTATAGTTTTTTGGTTTTTTTTTTTTCAGTTGGTAAAAGCTATAGTGAAAACTCTTTATTGTGTTTAATACAAACGTGTGATGCTGGTCTAGCAACAAAATTCTGTTTTCATTTTACTCTAGGGGAATAATGTTATTAATTGTTTTGGAGATAAGAAGAAATGTACCAGGGTAGTTATTTCTGTTACATAATAAATCAAGATGCTACAGTAAACCTACTGTAAATTTAGTCATGTATTCTTGAAAGCAGTTCTGGCAGTCAAAAACCAGGTTTCACACCCCTTTGTTTATGAAAATCACAGGCTCCATTTCCAGCTATCAAAAAAATGCCTCTTATCAAAGTCATTTATCTACAATCATTTCCATACTATTATTTCTTACAGCATTCCAGCCACTTATAACAAGGAAATGTTGTCAAATATTTCCTGGAAAAAACCCTCGCGCTGTCTCTGCAGGTTGATCAGATGAGCTTTGGTGCGTCGGAAAGCTGACTACTTTCCAACAACTTGATTTCACAAATGGAAAAACAGCATCTGTTTTCCTGCAGCTCCACATATGGCTATGGCTGTCGCCCCGGCAAGCCGAGGCAGGTAGTCCATGTGAGCCCGGCCCTCCGGAGCGCCGCAGCCCCCCGGGACCAGGACCCTGCTGCAAGGGACCCCGGCTCCGCAGGCAGCTGAAACCACCACGTGCACCGTCGGCATATGCAAAGCATCCGTCCCAAGAGCGACGCGGGGGGAAAGGCTCAGACATGCAATTAGGGCTCCTGTGCTCGCATTTTTTGGCGCGGTGATTTCAGTGGTGATTCAGTGGTGTTTTCAGCACATATACCCCAAGTCAGAACTACCCAAGGACTTTAGGAAACACTGAGTTGTCAGCAGCGGAGCACAGGGTGAAGGCAAGTAATATGCAGGCCAAGTGGTGTGTGCCTGTACAAGAAGGAAACAGCATCTGAACTAAGATTTAGATAAAATATATTTATTTTTAGGTTGTGAGACATCATGTTTTGCTTCTCCATTATGTATGCAATCCAGAGGCTCTCCCGGGCCCATTGGGAGGAAACTGGGGCTGAAGTAAGATAAAAATAACTGTTTTTATCCTTCACATGTTTTGGTAAACCCGTGTGCTTGTGAAGGTCAAGGGACTGGCAGCGTCAGAAATTGAATTTCTGACTGCATCCACAGTCCAGGTATATTTCAGACAGATGCTCTCATTCGCTGACTGCCCTGCCAACGACCTTAACCCTGATTTGGAAGGACAACTCAATCTACTCTAAAGAGGAAAGGTGATTTAGTCTCCAGTCATTCTGGCAGAGTCTTGGACCTCTCTGAACACCGTTTGTCATTTGAGCTGCAATATCGAATGATTTGGTAATGTGAACTATCTCCCACTAGCGATTAAACTGAGACTAATCACTAGTCTTTCCCACTAAAACCTGGCTCAGAATAATCTCACTGATTCTTCCTTTTCTATAAAGAAAGAAGTGAAGCATAACTATCTGTTTAACCATCTATATATACCGTTGTTTTAGACTTCTTCAAGGCCAGACTCAGGAAAAGACTGCTATGTGTGGCTTCTTGCAGTATGGAGCAGTCATTTTTCTCATAACACAAGGATCAGAAAAAGAGAGGGAGAAGGGCACAAAAGAACAGAAAGCCGTAGCTAAAGTATGAAATATGGCTGGTGCACGTCCCTAAGCGTCTGATAAAAATTGGTTTTGGTCACCATTATCATGTCATATTGCAAAGCATTTTTCCACATGTTTAAACGCACCATGTGGGCCTGAACATCCTAAAAATAATCTGAATTGCAATATAAAGTCTAGCAATCCTAAGTAACTGTATAACTTTGATGATGCAGTGTTTCTTCTCGCAGCACCAGGAGAAGCCACAACACAGGAAATGAGCTGGCCATAACACACATGGCTGCGGAAGGCATCCTTAAAATGGAAGGAATGAAAATTGAATCCAATCCCTGTTGGAGAGAGGGCAAAGGGAAGAAGAGCATGCAGCCCTAGTCACCACAGGAGAGTGACCCTGTCAGCAGCACTGCAAAAATTATTTAAGAAAGGTTAGGTCTGGAGAAGGTGAGGATAACCAGGGATGAGGGGAAGAAAGAATGAACATGAAAAGAAAGTGGAAAGAAAAGGGAAGACAGAGGGGAAGAAGGAAGAAAAATAGTAGGAATTAAAGCTGATGAGAGACTGGATAAGGAGGAAGATGAAGCTGATTCTCTTATTTAGAAAATCAGACATCTCCTCTGATCTCTTACATACTATCAACCCAAGGAAAATGAAACTCAATGGGATTTCATTTGATACAGAGAAAAGAAACATCCTGATATGGAAATCTGTGACAGGTACAGAGTTACTTCACTCTCCTCTCTCCTGCACCAGGAAAGAGCTGCTAGTGCTTAGCCAGCTGAGGCAGACATCAGGTTGGGAGCGACAGGGAAAGAGGAGATGCCAGCAGAGCTGCTGCTTTGCAAGACAGTGAAATGAGGACTCTTCGCTACTAGTAAAATAGGGAGTTCCTGCATAGAAAAGCCAGAGAAGATATAGGGAAGATATATTTTTGTTTGTCTTTTGGCAGAAGTAACAAAGGGAGAGTTCATCCGTTGTGTGAGCTTATCTACAGACAACGCTCTCTTTAAAGGAAAATCCAAGTACTGTCAAATGTAACAATTAGTTCTAGGAAACACTGAAATGTTAAAAAATTAGTAATTGTGACATAGTGAAAGATCTGATCCCTCTTTTAACCTCTAGGTCCGTAGTTTTTATGATTAATCTGTTAAATTGTTCCTTCTGAAAGGTTTTATTCTTCCATTTCACTCAGAGCAATACTAAGGAAGCTTTTGAAATGAAGAGCAAAATTCTACCCTCACAGAGCAGTAAATTTTCCAAGTGTTTGTGCCTTGTTCTTTTCAGAATCACACACAAAAATGGAGGGAATCCACCTCAGGAATTATTAGAATACTGTCACAGTATCATTCGTCTTGGCAAAAGTTGACTGAGCAGATGATGAAGATCCACTTAACTTGGACTCAATCAAAGGTTTTGCTATTTTCATTTCACAGGCCAGATGTAGCTCATCACCACTTGGAGCTGATTTCAGAAGAGGTGTTAGAGCTTGGTAGGCCAAGAGCAAATGAGATCCAGGCATCCCAGGGAGCCACGGGAGACGCCTGTGTTCTCACCCCTCTTCTCTATGGCTGCGCTGCGGGATGAGGTATCTACCTCCTCGCCACTTCTCCTTTGTGACTTTTTAACTTTTTTTACTATTTTGCAGAGAACAGGTTGCAAGCTGCCTGCATAGCATCTGTTTCCTTGCCTGCCTGACCCGTGCCATGAAAAGCTTTGTCAGTCTAAAAGGGCTTAAACTGTTTATTGCTCATACCCACACCACACAGCAAAAGGTGTAGCCCAAGCAGTATGCAAAGTATGTGAAATCTTTCTTTGAATTTCTAAAATTATATCTTTAAAAGCAGAAGGTGCTTGAAATAATAACAATGCCTATACTTTCCTATCTTTGTTGCTCATTCCAATGCAAGCTGTACACTGTTCCTGAAAACTAAAGTCCTTGTAAGCAGTCATAAACAGAGAAGGGCAACAAAAGAAGATTTTATCCAATATAGCTTTATTCTGTTAGGCTTCATACGATTCAGCTGTGTACAGAGGGTCAGCCTGAGATCCAAGCATGACATTACAAATTTCAAAACCTAAAAGGGACTTTCCTGGGTGTAAATTTTTTTCCTGATACTCAACAAAGGGTGGCTCTTTCAGACTTTCTGTGGCTGGATCATGGGATTCTCTGTATATTTATAAAACTTGGTCAGCAGTAGCATCCTATCTACCAATGATTCTTCTATTTCCAGTCTCTGGTAGGATAATTTTAAGTGACTAACCAGCGCAGCCTGAATGCTGTCTAAGGATGAGGCAATCAAACATACTAAAGACAGAGTTTGGGGGATTTTTGAGCACGTAACAGAGCTATGCTAGGATCCAAAACTGTAGTGCATTTACAGACTTTACAGGTCAAATCTCTGTCTGGTCATCAATACAGAATGGGCATCTGTGATCTTCTGCGCTAACAAAGACGATAATTAAATTCACTTCCTTTGAGTGTATGAAAGGATGAATTCCCATCAAAAACAACTCCTTATGGGATATTGGAGAGTAAATACATTAATCAAAGATGTGCTGCCAGGCTTGTACTTTTCACATTCTTCTTTTTCTTCCTTATCATCATGCCAATGACATCAAACAACAAAAATTTAAAACAAAAACAAACAAAAAGCAAAAAGTGCACAATCCAGCAACCATCATTTGGAACATTTTCATAAATGTTCAAGACATGTGCTACTCAACGAAATAGACATCTGAAATCATGCGCAATTCAATGTATTTCCTTCTCACATTCCTTCCGGATGTGTATTTATATGCCAACTTGTCTCCATAAATTTCATACTAGCCTTATAATAGCACAAATTAATGATGCCACTAGAAAAGAACTCAGCTGCTTTCAAAGGAGCAATAATCATGTCAGAGGTGCAGTTGGCATGAAGATGATTGAGTTGCACCTCTTCTCTGAGATATTTTCAGGGATGAATCATCCTTTACATAACATATATCAATGGACAAATATTCCATGTTGCTCTGATACCTCATGCCATCACATTTAATTGTGTAACAGTCAATCACAATCGCATAAATTTGCTCCCTCAATGATTTGTTGTAAGACAGTGGTCGATGTGTTTTCGGTAAGGTAATTCAAGATTTCATGAGACACATATCTGGCGCTACACTGAATTGCAGGAACTACAGAATACTGATACACCTTCCTGGAGACAGTGTCTCCTTCCGACTTTTTGATGTGAACTAATTGGAGCTCCTCTCTTGAACATTAACTCCTCCATTGTGAGCAATTAAAGGGGAAAATTATAGACAATAAAAAGTCACTTTACTGTAAATAAAAGGACCTTATTACACACTTTGCCTAACACACTTTCTCATATTCTCATATATCAAGATTTGCTTTACTGCTTGTGACATTTTCCAGGTTATGTCTTGCACCTTGCCTTTAAGAGGCGTTTAGATTAATTATTCATCTAATATTGTAAGCTAAATATGCTCTTCAAAAGTTCCACACTTATTCTGTGCCATAGTTTAGACAGAGCAGTGCTGATATGAGACAGGCTATCATGAGACATTGGAACCAGTTTTCTAGGGCATTCTTTGCATTACAAAACTTTTTAAGAAACTGCACTTCATTTTAATAAAATGAATATTATACTGATTTTTTCATTGTTGTCTCTACCGAAGCACAAAATTAAACAAAAATAATTTTTAAACAGTATTTTTCTATTGAATTGTTCTTATTCAAATGATTTCCAAACCTGGAAAGGCAATGAATGCTTTCAATATGCACTTCGCCTATAGATCTATCACAGTGTATCAGGCTGCTGTTGCACGAACTGCTTCACAGAGTATGGAATAACTATAAACCACCTACTTCAGGGTTGATAACATTTCACATCAGCTTAGTGCATGACTCCTCAGTATGCCAGAGAGTGAGGATATGAGTTTATATCTGCATTGACTTTAACCAGAGACAGATTCATCCCATCTGACATTTAACTTTGGACATATAACTGAAGCAGTTGTGACTGTAGTTGTCCCATGGTGTAGGTGAATTGGGTTTTCTGTTGGCATTTCTAAATCTTTCCCATAGTTAACTCAGTGAGGTGTCAAAAGCTATGGGGAATGAATTAAACTGAAGTAAATTAAAATTGAAAGACCTGCAAAATCATAAGACCCACAACTCTTTAAAGAGAACCTCTGATAAAAATAGCTATATCGTTGAGGAGGGCAATTTACTAGGCTTAAACGAACATCGCTATATCAAAGCCCTGAACAAATGCAATGTTCTTTATTTTACCAGAGGAGAGGGGTACACATACAGTGCCCAACCTATTCCACTCTGCTGACACCTCCATGCAAATCAAGATGTCATCTAGTCTTGGTAATGACACTTGTCCTGTGATAGCAATTTTAATATAAATTTTTACTGAATGGATTCTGTAAAGGGCAAATACAGATATAGTTTGTTCAAGATATAAGGCTGAAGAAAGGAAAATGAACCTACATAACCTCCGTTCAAGAAAGAGACTATAATTTTGGAAATAGATTCAAGTCATAGACAGAATCTTCTCCATCCTGAAGGGAAGAGGTTCTGGAAAGTGTCAATTTAAAGTTAGTAAAGGCAAAATCCACTCTGAACATAACATAAATTGTATTTAGGATTTGGATTCCCAAAGAATATATTTCCCTTCTCACTGTCAAATATCAAACCATGCAATCTATTTCTATCCTCTCTTCTTCCTTCCCACTCTCCCCAGCCTCCAGCCCCCAGGTCCCAGTCCAGGAGGGACATTCAGGCTGCTGGGCCACTGCACTACTCTCTGTTCAGTTCTCTGAGCTGAATGACCCAGGACCAGGATCTCCAGTCCTGCTTTGTACACGTGCAATATGCGGTTTAGGTGCAGCCTATGTGATCTAAGCCTCCGTGTGGAAAGCCATGCTGTTCTTAATGAGAACCGCATGAAAGGCTACCATGTATTGTTTCCCACGATACACTATATTTTCCTGCCAGAAATTTTGTCCGGATAGAGTTTGAGGACCTTGAAAATCCGCCTAGAAATTCCAGATGTTTAGCAGCCTAGCTGGAATAACAGTTCTATCTTGGACACTGGACATTCATAAATCCTGGGCATGTCTGCTCCTCATCCCTGAGGAGTATGGGCTATGGGGCTGAAATCCTGGCAGTGCATCTCTGCTTGTACAGCCTCTGCTCAGGAGACAAGGTAGCCAAAATGCATCCCACTTGTGCCTCTGGGGCTTCCTCCTTTATTTCACACCCAAACTGAACTGTGCAATAAACCTTGTTTTACCAGTCTTTCCTGTGGCTTGGTGGCTATTGCTGTTTCCTGAGAATTTAGTGCAAATCTCATGAGTCTAGGTAACTTAGCTTAACCACTGTGCAAAATGTGTTCAAAGTTGTTGGCTTTTTTTGGCAAATTTTGTAAACGCTTTGTTGGGCCAGTATGTTCAGATTGCTCTGACCACAGCTTCCAGACCTGGCCCCACCAGGGCTCAGGCTCTGCTCAGCCCAAAGGGGCTTCAGTGGTGCCGGGAAATGAGGCAGCTTTGGGCACCCTAGAGACAGAACGCCCATGAAAAGTTACTATTTCTGAACACAGAAGGAGGCATCCACCCCAAAAAAGCCTCTGAAAGGCAGGTTTTAATCTCAGCTTTATATCTGCACAGCTTAGGCCTTTCTAGATCTAGTCCTTCCAGTGGGGGACCTCCAGATCTGATGGAGGTATGAGTAAAGTCTCTGGGGAATGATAGGCAAGGAAAGGTATTTTGTGTTCTTGTTTTCTGCAGGTTTCCTTCTGAGTCAATGAACTGTGCCTTTAGCTAAGGATCTGATGCTGGCTCTGGAACCACTTTATTCCTACTTTCTAAATACTTCCTTTATCTTGCAGTAAACTCATGAAAGCCAAAGTACCTGAAAGCTCATTGGGGAGCCAAAGTGAAATCCAGCATGTGGATGTTCAGTTTAAGAGTTCATATACAATGTATGGCTAATTGAGTCAATACATTTTTGGACTTGCACGAAGCACTTATTCTGTCTTCATAAAGATCCAGATATGCCCTCTTATCTGCCTTTTCTAGTATCATCTTCCAGAGCAGAGAAACAAGTTTATCTTAACTTTTAACCAAAAAACAAAACAAAACAAAACCCAACTACATACCTATCTCAGCAAGCATAAATTGCTCAGTGAACATAATACATGTGTAATATATCTGGATAAGCAGGGGAATTTGAGGTGAAAACTGATTACAAAAGATATCTGACAACTCATTTTTCTGGGAAGCTTACACAAAGAAGCAGCGAGCCAATAAACAATTTCTTCACTTTTAAGATGTTTTTAAATTACTAGACAATTGCCTTGGCTGAGCACTTAGGGATTTTTGGTAGCTTGCCCAAGAAAACAACATGGGAACAATTAGTACAAGTAACTGGACAATACTTTTCTGAAAATTATTACTTGAAGGCCCAACTGTGACCAACAAGACTACTTGAGAGAGTGTCCTCCTCCCATGACATTCCTCTCCATATTGACGGGCTGCCAGTGTATTTCAGCACCTCTGTGCTATTAACCTTTGTTAATAATGCATGAATGAGAGCAGCATTCTGCATTTTCACCAGAGTCAACTCTCCAGTGATGAGGTAAAAGTCAGTAACTTTTTATTTTTATGTGGATATACTTGTATGCAGCCAACTT
>VZSV01000166.1:1430463-1444169 GCA_013398735.1 Nothocercus julius | reverse complement strand
AAAAAAAAAAAAAAAAAAAAAAAAAAAAAAAAAAAAACAAACAGATAAAGAGCAGATTTGAGGTCTAGATTCAAATACCATTTTCTCCAGGATAATGATAAGGAACGATAAAGAGTCTGAGAAACAGCTATGTTATCACCTGTGGGAAAGTTTTATTTTTTTATTTCTCTTGCTTCTCTACAGGCCTGCAGTTCTACTAATCCATTTAAGGAAGTTTGTAATAGTCTCCATACACATTTATATCACATCTGCAAGTGTTTTTCCACCCTCTTTAAGAATCTACTTCTTTTAAAAGAAGTAATACTTTATTTTACAAGAAAAGCCTGAAAATGCTCTTCTGCAGTCCAGCCTCTTAGAAGTGCTTGTGTGTGCTGTGTGTTATGTGGTCCTTCTGTGAGAAGAGCACCGAGAGCGCGTAGTGGTGGAGATCCTACCAGAGGAGATGGGTCCCCTGGCTCTTCTCTCCTGCAGTCCCTTGGTGTTTGCTGCCAAAGGTGAGAAGGAACTTCAGCGCTCCTGGTCTGAGTCTGGCCATTCTTGTCAGGCGCTTTGCATCTCCGGAGGTGAAGAGAGGATCTGTTTCCTTTCTCTGAAATGGCAAGCTGCAGCTTCTTCCTTGATCACTACCAAGGAGGTCATCTCACAGCTTCAATTAGACACCGTGACTTCAAGTGGACACCAAATCGTTTCCACCATGTGATGTGGAAGCCTGCACAAACTGGGAAGTTGGCACTTGGGATCAGATACAAGGTCCCAGACTGCGGTAAAATACCACAGTCATGTGGGGCAACATTTCCATTATACAAGGCAGCTTGGTGAGAACGATAATCTCTGTCTCACAGAGCTGTTTTTGGTGCTGTCATTCCAGAATTGCTCAACAAAAAGTTGAAGGGAAGAAAAAAAAAAAAGTGAAGAATCCTGCTTCTTCAACACATATATTCCTTTGTAGTTTTTACCAAGTTTTAGGCAAGTTTTAAACATTCCAAACTGATTTCAAAATCTTTAACAAGAGATCCTTAGCAGATTGCTCTGGTGATATGTCCAGTGTGCTTACTTAAGCAAGAGCATATACAAAATAGTTATTCAAGAGCATGTTACGGAACTGGATAGAATTGCTTCCTTCTCTCTTTCTGAAGCAAATTTGCATTAAATCTCCATTGTGAATCTTATTGAAAACAGCTGATTTTATTTCATTAAAGCAATAAAATTTCTATGAATATTTGTCACAAAACAGACATTTTCCTCTCAAAATTCCAGATTAAACCTACTACTAATAAAGGTGTACTAAAGTGAAAAAAAAAAAAATCTAAAAAATGTTCTTGTGTATCTTTTTGTTGAAAGATAGAACTCAAATATTAGGATGTGGAGTTTTGTGAATCTGTCAGAGTTTTGACTCTGACTGGTAGGGGATGGGTAGTTAACTGCTTTTAATCATATTATTTTTACAACTTGTGTCAGCATTGCCTAGATCTACAGAAAGCTGCTCAGTATGGTAGAAATTCAGATTGAAATAAATGAAAATAAGTGTAAAATGTGAATAAAAAAACAGACATATGCTGTTGGACAAAAAGAGAAGGACAAGGGTAAACACTCTTTCACCCACTACCCCCTAAATGCAAAGGAAAAAGGGGAAAATGTGTGCACTATGGACATTGCTGATGGTTAGAAGTGCATGTGATTTACAGAACCAAAGGTGAAGGGAGGGGTGGGGAACACAGTAGCAGGAAAGACAAGAAAACCAGAGCCCAGCTGCTGGGTAACCATGGGCAACTACACAGGCTCAGAGGGAATTTCAAAGGTGCCAGCACAACTGTCTTTGGGGTCTGCCAAGGAGCCAGATGCTGGTGCTGAGTGAATATTTCAGACCCTTTGCCATAATATTTTCAGAATTCTACCTGATCATCTTCCCATCTTCTCTGGAAAACCCTGTGGTGTGTTAATTACCAACTTTGTAAAAAATAAAAAAATCCACTGCAAGCTTAGTGGGTTTACAGAACTTTTGCCTTGATACAACACAAAACATGCTAGACTAGCCAAAAGAATAGAAGTGCATCATTGCAACCAGTGTATTTTAAATTCATGGTCAATATGAATGTTATACAAGTACCTTTCATGGTCTCTCTGATTAGAAATGAGGTTCCTTCTTTCTATAAACCCCAGGGATTTTAATTAAGCAGAAGGAATATCTTCTCTGCAGTTACTAAAGGCCACAAGTAGTGTTTCTATCAAGAAAGCCACACAGTCTGTGGCTTTCCTTACTTCCCATTTATAGTGAGACAACGTATATCTGCTCCATCTTCTCTTCTTTTGAAAAACCTATGACCACTTAAGATATATGATAGCCTTGTAATAATTCGTGGTTAAGTTGTTCTGATGAGAAGGGTAAACTGAAGGTATAGATCTGCAATCTGTAGGTGCCTGTCTGGTGATTAGATATAACTGTGTTTTTATTTCCTTCTCTTCCAGATTAGAGGATATAAAAGCAGTCACCTGTCAACCCAATCCAGCAATGAAATTCAGCAGCCTATTGTCCCAATCACTGCTTTCAATCACTCTAAACGGTCTCCAGAGACAATCATTATTATAGGACATGTTCCTAAGAGTAGATAAATGGAGCTCAACCTGCCAGCCTGCATAGGGAAAGATGGACAGTCTTGGCCAAAAATATGAAAGGGCCTGGAGCTTTATTGACATTTACATCAAAAATAGTTAGCAATGAAAGCAGCTGTTGTGGAGAGCTTTCACCACAACGTGTCTGGAATATGCTGTGAATTGAAATACAGACCTCCTGACAAGCAATTTACCTTCTGTCATTCTCCATGTGCTTGCAGCATTACTGGGTACTTGCTGTGATAGCCCACTTAAAGCTGCACATGTGTACAGTTTGGATGAAAGATTAACTGCAATTTGAGGCAGGAAGTAACGAATTGTGGAGTGTCATTCATAATGGCCGACATTGTCATCTGCAGGGTGACACCGCAGCAAGAAGGTGCCTCTGTTGTGACTGGCTTATAGATTCAGATGTCATTCATTCTAATGAAGATCTGCCTACAATTCTAATAAGCAGAGTATGAGACAGCTCAGGATTATAAACATTAATCTGCCTTGTTTGTTGACATTAACATGATGACTAAAATGCCATTATGCAAGAAATTCTTTCGAAAGCTATTAAAAAGGGGCAATATTAATATGAGTATTACAGGCTGGAACAAAAGATGTGCCAAGAGTTAATTTCCTTGTTTACTCTTGTCATTTTCTGCACTGCATTGATTTTTTTCTCCTCCAAAAAACTCACACTGCACAAAAGTTTTTGATGTTCTGTGAATACTAGCATTTACTGTGTCCAAAATACAACCCACATGCTGGCTTACCCATAAGCAAAAGGTAAATCCATTACCCCCCCCAGTGCTCATAGCAGCTTAAGCGAAACAAAGAAAGTAATACAATACATATTTAGCTGGTATTTTGTGAGTAACAAGCCTAAATCATGCCAAACACACTTAAAAGGAAGACTTATGGCAATATTTAATTCAAATAATTGACCTGATATGTAAACAGATTGGATTTTTCTTTTCAGTCAAACAAATAAGCCATTTTCAAACTGATGTGATACTCTTGACTATGGGGTCAATGGAGAACTGCCAAGGCTGATTTTTCTATAGAAATCAAGACTCTTACAAGTCATTATCAAATGGAATTGAAATAAGACTATGTCTAAATCTCTATTTAAAGGGGGCTAGAAGGAGGATATTAAGGTTTTTGATCTCTATCCTTGCATTAGTGGATGACATGTATCAAAATGGATTTTTGTGAGTGTCTTTGCACTTGAGCTTAAATATCATTTGCTATCTGAAAACTGTATTCACTAGCAGAATCAGCAAGGGAGTATATTGATATACAGGAGTATACAGGAGACAAGCTATTTGAGTATATTTGAGATATGCTAGATGTATCTCAGAAACCAAGAGGACCGGCTTTAAAAGGAAGCAAAGCAGAGAGAATACTACTGCACTTGTATATGCATCATTATATGTTTTTTAATTCTTGAAAGCAAATTTAAAATTCTTAATTTTTAATTCACATAAAACATATTTCAGCAGAATATAAATATCTTTTACTGTCTGGATACGGGACAAAGAATACTCAGCAGTAGAAGATTTGGGCTGGGAGTAGGTTAGTAGAAAATCTTCTGAAAAGGTTAATGAAAACCTGGTGACAGCTGTTATCTTTGTTATGTGTCAGTGGAGAACAACATGAAGGATTTATCTTGACAAGTGTTTGCCCATCTAGCAACAGAGGCAGGTGAGGCAGTTTAAAAACAAATGAGGACCTGAGAGACCTCCTTTTCCAAGCACTGGATCTTCTTAGTCTTTTGCATCTCTGCAAAACTGACAGTCCTAAACACCCACATTTCCAAGAGTCCAGCAAGGGAGGAGAAAGAGGGAAATCTGTGATATGTAGGAGCACTGTAAAATGCCTTGATTCAGAGCAAGGGTGTGGGAGACGTGTTTGTTTTGCACCATGAGGTGATAGCTCTTTCGGGTACCACTAAAAAGGCACTCTTTTGGGTACCACTCTTTTGGGTACCACTAAAAAGGCTCTCTTTCTCTCTCAAGAAAGATTTAATTAACATCCCAGAAAATGTGATAGCATATTATAAAATCTTATGTCCTTATAATGCTTGGAACCTGAATGAACATGACAGACCTCCAGTCAGTCCACATCATACTGCAGATCCTCTCTGCCATGAGGCTCACTGGTATTGTGGTCTTTAGAGTATTTACAGGATTTGGGGAGACGTACTGGGGCATAGATGTGTTGCTCCACTTCAAGATAAGGACTTGCCAGCAACATTGCTGCTGATGCCAAGGGGATGCCGCCTCCAGGCCTTTCTGTTACAGTTAGCTGCTGGTTTATCTTACACCAAGGGATACGTGCAGCACAGTACAGTCCTGAAGGTCAAGTGATATGTGCAGTACAGTATGAGGGAGTACGCGCCTGTACCTACTCAGGTCGCATGGTTATGTAGACCACTAACTCCTCTATGCACAGTAGTCTTTGGATTAGGACCTTTATAATAGCGCAATTCCGTGAAACAGAGGCTAAAATATACATGCTACACTAAACTAGAAATGGATTTTCTTTCTCCTTCTCACAAGAGCCCTTTTTACTACTTAGCATGGAGCCTTGAGATAGGTTCTTTTGCTAGTCTGAGCTCAGCATGTCTAAAAGGGAAATTAAAGCTGCCAAAGTGTGCCTTTGCACCAGGAGAGATCCAGTCTCCTTCAGGAGGGAAAAGCACTACCCTTCTAAACTGATAGATGGGTTGGCAGATTTTGTCAGACTAGATTTTTTTTTTCTGTGGGATAAATCCAGTATTGCAGCTGAAAATTTTTAACAGCTACAAAAGAATAAGGCCTTCAGACTGAGAAGGCATTGATATTCAGCTTACCCACTGTGATGTGTTAAATGTCTCAGAGCAGGTTTTAGAAAGGGCCCTGCACAAAGTTAGGAGCTGCCTAATGTCATCAGGGTCACTGTGCAACAGATTAAGGCCAGAGAAACAAGAGAATATCAGTGACAGCAATTTTATTCTACATCTGTTTACAGAAATCTCTAGTGAAAATGATTCCTTTCTTCCTGTCTCTGGTCGAGCATCAGCTGGCGTGTGGGACGCTTGGGTTCACTATATTTGCACAGTTTGAAGGATTCCCAGATTCACCTGAGTTCTGCAAGGGTCTGGATTTTAGTGTGGCATCAGAATCTCACCATGGATGCAGGCAATCTCCCTTGGCAAGTGAAAGCATCATTTAGGAGAATGTTGCGCAGGGGCTAAAAAAAAAATTCCTTGTGCCAGGAAACAGCAGCAGGGCCATGAGAAAAGTGGGGGTCTCTGCCCCAGGCCCCTGCTCTCTCCATAGGCTCTGGAGGTTTCATGCATGCAGAGGCATCCTGCACGGCTTGCTGTCCTGTGCCTTTCTCTGCAGAGCACTGCCAGGCAGTCCCCACTGGCTGCTTCAGCTGGGTTGGACTTCTGGTTCAGTTAGCAGTAACTTCTTAGCATAATTCTGAGTGGAGATATGCTCAGTCCCAAGGGGGACGTACCTCCGAGAGCAGCTGTTCCCTGCTCTCCTGCACCAGCTGCACATCTCCAGAGCACCAGGAACACACTGTCTTGCATGGTGTCTACACAGCGGGCTGCAACAGCGCAAGACCGAAGCATTCTCTTCCTTGTTTAAATGAGCTTTTTGCCTTTAGTCAGGCAAAGATGATCACACAATCCAAATTTCAAGACCTGCCTGGTTCTGAGAAAATTTTCTTCTTGCAAAACCATGCCGTGGTCCTCTATGTTGGTATTTGGCCATCATATGGGAAGCATCATAGAAACAAATGAAAAATGCTGATTGGAGGGTACATACAGAACTTCTCAAAACTAACTGAATTAGCCATGAGGGTTATTTCAGCCTTTAGAAATCCTGTTTAGGCTGCATCTAAACTAACATGTGGGTATATGCCTTAGCCTATCAGGGTTCAGTGGAGAGGCAAAAAATAGGTTCAAATGCTACAGGGATCCAGAAGGATTTTTCAATCCCTGTGAATATTTTGGGGAACAGAATGTTGCAATGTTTGTTTAGACTTTATTTATCACAAGTTTGTTATCAAAAATACTTTTGTAACAGGTATGTATGTATGTATGTATCTGTGTATGTTTGTTTATTTGTTTGTTTCCATGGAGCAAAATGAAACATTCTGAAAACTCAAAGCATATTGAGATATAGGGGATAAAATGGTTCTTTGCTGGGAAGAGGTTTTGTTCTTTATACATATATATATTTTTTTTTTCCTGATGAAATCCCTCTGTTGAGAAATGTCCACAAGCTCTGCCTTTTGAATGATGCAGACCTACAGACACCACAAGAATCTAGCTTTCTGATGCTACATTCTGAGAATGAAAATGAAACTCTCATATTCAAGGTTTCTAGAAACGTGAGCTAATTCTTTGTGGCTAATTGTGGATTTGGAGGACTTAAATGCCCCATAGATAAGACTGACTGAAGAGCTGTGAACAGGTGAATAGTGTCTGGACTGCTGACTAGATTTTGTATTTAAAATAAGAAGATGTAACATCTCTATAAGAGAAAGAAATATTACTGTAAAAACATGAGGTGGTTTTGAAAGATAAAAGACCCAAGAGAAGAGAATTTTTTAATATAAACACATTAGAAACATAGTATGTCTTTCTATTGTATATATTTATGTAGAATGTACATATATATATTTATTTAGAATACATAGTATTTTCAACAGACTAGAGTTTCAACTGTGTTTTGAATTAATTGGCTGATTAAAAACATTGCATTTTCAAAGCAAATTCTGATGCTTTGCAGTTTTCACAGAGCTTGGCAAAAATTCCAACAGATCACTTGTGTCTTTCATTAGACCTTGTGCTGGGAAGCAGCTGACTGTGACTTTAGGGGTCAAAAAGGAAAATCTTATTTATTTTGGTCTTTTTGACATGCATTATGAGCGCAATTTCTGTTCCAAGACAAAAAGAGAATAATCCTGGATTGCTGGAGTGCTGGGGGACCACTGTTCAGGAAGCAAGAGTATTTGATTGCTCGAGTTTTCCTTTTATTTTAGGAGTAGATCAGAAAAACAAAACAAAACAAAACAAAACCCTACCACCAACAAAAAAGAGTCTGAATAGACAATCAACAAAAAATTGTTACACAGTTAAAGAAAGTAGCTGGAGAAATTCTCCTTGTTTTCAGGTTGATCTGGCAGAATTTCTGCAAGGATTTTCAGTCTGTACTTTGGCTTTTTCACATACGAGAACAGTACTGACCTTAGCAATGGAAGTGAAGAGTAGGTATATGTACTCCAAATATCTAAGAGTCGAAAATATTTTCCCACAGGTATTAGGAGAAGGAGCCAATGAATACACTGGAGGATTTTTTTTCCTCTTTACAGGCTTGATTAATCTTCAGCTCAGATTAATCTTGTAGCTCAGAAAGTGGACCTAGGCTTTTCTAATACTGTCATTAAACAGTAACACTGTCTGGCAGCGACAAACAGCTCAAAATAAGTCTAAGATTATCCAACAGCACACACAGCTGAGAACATTCAAAACCAGCTGGCAAATGTTTGGAGTTCCTCCAGATTCCCATAGAGTTGTCTTCCTCATGGCAGACAAAGGTAACAAATGTTGCACAAGGGGCCAAAGATCCCTGTTTTTCTCCCATACATTGCTGTAGTCATCAGGCAGATTATTGGGTAATCTTTGCTAAAAAGATGGAATTTTCTCTTTTTAATCCTGAGAAGTTTGCTGAATTGTAGCAAGTGATATACAGAAGTTTGAAAAGAGATGCCTGTGAGAACAGTGTGTGGTAGAAAAGAAACATTCTTCCTACATATCTAAACAAAACATTGTA
Organism: Nothocercus julius; assembly: GCA_013398735.1. NCBI lineage: Eukaryota > Metazoa > Chordata > Aves > Tinamiformes > Tinamidae > Nothocercus > Nothocercus julius. The sequence continues at coordinate 1,435,737 of VZSV01000166.1, read as the reverse complement.
AACAGGTTACATTATAGATGATTTTCTTTCATTCTGCTTGAAAGGTCATGTGAAATCACTCCTCCAAAGCCTAAAGCCTTGGCTTTTTGCCGTCAGAAAAATCCAGACTCAAAACACAAACCCTTAAGCAAAAGACTTCTCTCCTTCACACAGTAGTTGCAGCAGAAGAAAAGACCTTGGGCAGCCATTGCTTAACATTAAAACCTGCTTGTTTGCCTTGTGGCTTGTAGTGTCTGCTTGACACACAGATACAGATGTCTACTACGTATGTGCTGTTCTTTTGAGACTACCCATTGCCTGTAGCCAAGCACGCAAATGGAAGATGAAAAATCTGCTAATTCAAACACAACCAACACCCAGCTACAGTCTCCCTTTTTGAAGTTTGCCTGTGCTGCTGGCAGCAGTTGGCTGGCCTGTGCCACACCATTTAAAAAAAAAAAAGGTTGTTGTATTATTATGAATTTCTACTCTTTGTCCTCAAAATGTCCTCAACATACCCATGTTTTGAACTCAAGCAAAGCTATTTGTCACAGATGCAAGATCTCAGCACAATGATGGGGTCAGCTCGAAAGCCCTGCTGAGGTCTGCACTAGGAAGCTGCTAGGATCGCATCCTTCAATACAGGCTGGTCTTTCCAGGTGTTGTGAGATAGTGTAACTTAGAAGAGAGTATATGTCTCTGTGTGTGACTACATACGTTATTTTCTAGTAGGCTCATCTGTGAGATGTTGCTTGTGAGAACAGGCAAAGTCTTGCAGCTCTTAGGTGTAGCCCTTTAAAACCCAGAGGCAAAAGTTCCCGAGTCAGTGAGGTTTGGTGGCTCTGGAAAGAGGTGTCCTATCTAGCATGGCCGATAGGCAAAGGTCCCTCTTTGGAGGTCATCCATGCCTCCTGGTGAAGGTGTTGTGGAAAAAAGTTTGTTCCTGGTGGGAGCATAAAAAGGGACCTTCTTGATCCTGTGCTGGTATTCTTGGTCCTCTAGTTATGATCAGGGAACCTTGTCACAGCGTCTTCACAGACAAAAACTCTGAGCTGTGAATTGCGAGAGGGAGAAAAGCCAACGTTATTGCTCAGCATTTGCAGTATGGTAGCACGTGGAAGCCTAAGTCAAACTCAAGACACTTTTTGGCTCTTATCCTATCTGCCTGTTAACAGAGCTTCTCTCTGCTTTTTGCTTCTTAAACCTTTATTTGCTTTTTACCTTTTTATTTGTTTTTCTCTCTCAGAGGCTTTCAGAGGCTTGTCACATTTTTTTTTTTTTGTGTGCTTTCTGAAAATCAATAAATAAAGCACAAAAAGTATGTAATTTAATGGTCTTCTTAGATTTTATCTTATGATGAAGTTATAAAGAAAACCTCCTGCTAGGGAAAAATTCCTTTGATATCTTCCTTGTAATGGAAACAGTGTGACTAGTCTGGGGTTTTGTTTGTTTATTTGTTTCTTTTTAGAAGCATTTTTTGAGTAAATAATTTTTAATTGGAATTTTGTTTTTGCTTGATTGCATAATGACTTTGGGACTACCGACTGCCACATTAACCTAGTTAATAGTTTAGCATTCTTCATTTTGCCAGCATGTCTTCAATCTGCCTTGTAACCAGGCTGCCTCCAGAGATAAGTAGGGGCTATTTCATGGGAGGCCCTAAGTCTGCCTGGGGGGTGAGGTGGGACTGGGGGGAGGGTAGGGAGAGGGTAGGTCAGAGAAATGGGCAAGCAAAGAAGAGAGTTCTGGTTAGAAATTTGTCTTTACTTCTAGGCTTTTATTCCAAGTTAGACATGTATGGTCTGAAAGGAACCTGAGTGTAATGGAATCAATCAGCTCCTCTGGGATATAATTTGATTACAGCTGTAATTTGACAAGCCTTTAGGAATGACTCTTTTTAAGTGTAGTGTTGAATAACCAGCTGACTCGGCCCTCGTGGCCAAGAAGGCCAAGGGGATCCTGGGGTGCATTAGGAGGAGCGTCTGCAGCAGGTCGAGGGAGGGGATCCTGCCCCGCTCCTCAGCCCTGCTGAGGCCACACCTGGAGTGCCGTGTCCAGTTCTGGGCTCCCCAGTTCAAGAGGGATGTGGAGCTGCTGGAGAGAGTCCAGCGCAGGGCTACGAGGATGATGCGGGGCCTGGAACATCTGCCCTGTGAGGAAAGGCTGAGAGAGCTGGGCCTGTTGAGCCTGGAGAAGAGAAGGCTGAGAGGAGACCTGAGCAGTGTCTCTAAGGACCTCAAGGGAGGCAGTGAGGAGGATGGGGTGGCCTCTTCTCAGTGGTGGCCGCTGATAGGACTAGAGGAAACAGCCACAAACTGAAGCACCAGAAGTTCCACAGGAACTTAAGGAAAACTTTCTTGCCAGTGAGGGTGCCAGAGCCCTGGCACAGGCTGCCCAGGGAGGCTGTGGAGTCTCCTTCTCTGGAGATCTTCCAAACCCGCTTGGCCGCAGCCCTGAGCCCCGTGCTCTAGGTGACCCTGCGTGTGCAGGGGGGTTGGACTGGATGATCTCTAGAGGTCCCTGCCAACCTCCTTCAACCATTCTGTGATTCTGTGATTCTATGGCTGTTCCTGATGTGTCTTACACAGCCAGGGCAAAGGAGCTGCAGAATGTTGTGTTCTCACCCTACGGAGAAGAAGGATGTGTTCTCACCCTATGGAGCCTCTTCCCAGGACTGCCCTGGGTCGTCACGTTTGCTGTGCCTTTAGGAGTTAAGCATAACAGGCCAGATCAGCACCTGGGGATGGCGGAGGTCCAACAGAGACCCAGATCCTTCAAGAAGTGGTGCGTGCAGCTGGGCATGTGCCACAGAACGTGGGAAAGTCCTTGCTGCACCCAGGTCTCACTGCTTAACCGAGTGATTTGGCCCAGCTGACTCTTCTTCCTCCTCTCCTCCGCTTGCCCTAATATGTATAAACTCCACTATTTTCATCCCCTTCAATCCAGAATATCTCTGTTTTGGGCCCAAAATGTCCTTGGTAAGTCCAGAGCTGGCTACCAGTCATAAATGACTAACGAAAAGCAAAGGGAAGAGGTGCATAATCTGTGCTTCCAAATCTAAAGCAGAGCCCTGCGATAAGGGAAGTTGTGGTCATTTGAGCAAACAAACCTCGGTGTAGTAAGGAAAGCTCTGGGAGAAAATGGATGAACAAATAAACAACAGAGTGCCTGTGTCAAATTTTAAAATAAAACGTCAGCTGCTCCATAAAAACAGGAAGTCTTTAAAAAACGAAGAGAAAGAGGCATTTGTTTTCTGTGTTCAGAAAACCAGAGGCTTGCTGAGATGCGGAGCGCAATGTCCAAGGCTGACTACACTCGTTCCCACTCCCCACATACAAGAGTATAGGAGTAGGTTTCTAATCTACTAAGGCCTGGAGACAGGGGGGTTATGCTGCGTAAACCTCCGTGGACAAAAGACAAATTTGTGCTCGGATAAATATGTGGCCAGAATCAAGACTCAATACTGCTTAGATCTTTTCTATTTCCCTTCTTGTGCCTTGCTCCTTATTTTTTTCCTTAATATTTTTGAATTGAAAGATCTTTTGCTAGCAAAACTAGATATAAACAGTGTGAACTGTCTGCGATGAATATGAAAAGAATTATGTAGTAAGATGCAAAACCAAATAAATGTCTGTCTCTAGTTCATGTTCAACACAATTTGCAAGTTTCTTGTTAATACAGTAGAAAAGATTACACTAAGATATTCTAAAATCTATCTTCTTTCTCGCAACAGAAATGACATGATTATGTGCTAGTTTATTCACGAGAATAGCAAATAAAGCTCCCTTAAATTATAAAGTGTACCCTATTAAGAGATCCTAAAGAATCTCTTTAGAATATTTGCAAGTGTTTCCCTGTGAAGAAAAGTTTATGAAACATATTTAAATATTTATGGAATGTTAAAAATGAGGCATTAATTGGCAAACAACTTAATTAAAATGCTTTCTCCAGTAATTAGGAGCAAATACTTTCCGTTCTGTTTTGCATGCCATTTGTCTTGTTCTCTGTTTGATAAAGCCTCCCTGTCAGTCAAACTTTGCTGCAGGTAATTTTTTAGCTCTGTGGGGAAAATCTTCAAAAATTACATCTGAATTTAAAATATTTTGATTATCATTTTTATGTAACAAATTCTCCTTTTTACTTTGTCTTCTATATGTCCCAGTAAAGCAGCATCCAGGGAATTTAGGGCCTGAAGATGAAATTCTGCATCAAGGCATTACTGAGTTTCCAAAAATGCTCTCCAGAGAACAAACTGAATCAATCTAGAATCAACAAACAGTGCAGTTAATTAATGAGTACACCATAAGGGAGCTTTTTTAAACAATGTTGACTGCTGCTGCCTCAGGACCAATAGCACCAGAAGTTATTGCTGCTTTCAAAGAAGTGATTCTTAGGGTTCCCCCAAGGCACCTTTCGCTTACATTAGCTATTTACTACAACTTTTCCTCCTATTTGCACCCTGGGGAAAGTATACTTATTTGCTAAATTACTTTTTAAGTGATGCTTCTTCATGCCAGTAGCCTGAGGTATATCAGTGAAGATGCTACAGCGTAAATAATAGCAGAAACTAACTGAGCTGCTTTATAAAAATGTGCAAAGAAATCCTTTGAGGTAGCCACCTTCCATGCAGCTTTTCCAAGAGGGCAATCAGAATTTGGAGCGCTGGGAAAGTGCATGTGACTGAGCACCCAGCTGGGTGAATGACACAGGTGGATACAGTCCCACAGCAACACAGGCTCTGTAGAATGAGGAACCTACTTTGGGGGACGAGGACAGGCTAATTGAGAGGAAAAAAAAATAAAAAATAAAAAAGTCAGATTTCTGGCCACTGGGCAAAGACAGTTCACTAGCAAAGCCAAATCAGCCTTAGGAAAGCAATGCTTGTTTACACCAGGTGACACTGCGGCTAAAAGATGGTGACCCTATCTATAATCAATATGAGGTGATATGTTCCAAATGTAGCCTTCCTTTAAGAAATACCCAAACAAAAGATTATTAAAAACATGACTACTTTTTTTTCTAAGGTTACCATGCTATATATTGTCAGTGCAATTACTACTTTTCATAGAATCATAGAACCATAGAATGCTTAAGGTTGGAAGGGACCTCTAGAGATCATCCAGTCCAACCCCCCTGCACACGCAGGGTCACCTAGAGCACGGGGCTCAGGGCTGCGGCCAAGCGGGTTTGGAAGATCTCCAGAGAAGGAGACTCCACAGCCTCTCTGGGCAGCCTGTGCCAGGGCTCTGCCACCCTCACTGGCAAGAAATTTTTCCTTAAGTTCCTGTGGAACTT
>VZSV01000166.1:1409504-1420932 GCA_013398735.1 Nothocercus julius | reverse complement strand
ACAGGACTCTGATGACAGGACTAGAGGAAATGGCCACAAACTGAAGCACCAAAAGTTCCACAGGAACTTAAGGAAACATTTCTTGCCAGTGAGGGTGGCAGAGCCCTGGCACAGGCTGCCCAGAGAGGCTGTGGAGTCTCCTTCTCTGGAGATCTTCCAAACCCGCTTGGCCGCAGCCCTGGGCCCCGTGCTCTAGGTGACCCTGCGTGTGCAGGGGGGTTGGACTGGATGATCTCTAGAGGTCCCTTCCAACCTTAAGCATTCTACAGTTCTATGATTCTATGATCAGGTTAGTCAAGCATGGATTCCCGTTGGTGAATCCATGTTGAGAACTCCTGAGCACCTTCTTATCCCCCACATGTTTGGGGACAACAGCCAGGATGCAGGTGAGGCTCACTGGCCTGTAGTTGCCTGGGTCCTTCTTCTCCAATTTTGAAGACTGGTGTGATATTGGCTTTCTTCCAGTCCTTGGGCACCTTCCCCGTTCTCCAGGACCTTTTGAAGGTGGTGGCGTGGCTTAGCAATAACATCCGCCAGCTCATGCGGCTCTCTTGGGGCATCCCATCAGGGCCATGGGTTTGTGGGTGTCAAGTAAGTGCCCTCTGACCCAATCTTCCTCTACACAGGGCAAGTCTTCCTCTCTTCAGGCATTTTCTCTTGTTTCTAGGGTCTGGAACCCTGCTGTGATATCAGTATGTGATTTTAGGAAACCTGTAACAAAGTACAGAAGGGACAAAAGAGTGTTTTCCTAGTGCAGCTGGCAAAAAAAGGGACTTATTTTGGTATTCTGATTGCTACAGACCACATGATCTCAAAATCTTTCTTCTAGAAGAATTAAAAATTGTCATAAGGCATTCTGCCTTCTTCATGGATTTCATGGAAACAACTGAGTAAAATTCTGCGCTCCCTTACTTTTCTGCTTGGCCTGGTATTTAATCACAAACTCACCAGAGGAAACTTTTTGTCCTCTAATTAAAGTATTGTTTATGAATTATTAATCTAGGTAGAGCAAAACAATTTGACAAGATTTGAAATTAAGGATGAAAGTTGTGGGGTGGATTTGTCAAAATTTTCTTGAACCAAGACTGAGTTCTGACATTCTTGATGTAAGTCAAAGAATTTATCTATATTATTCATATAAAGTTATTAAACTCCTATATGATTTCACATACACAATATGAACAGCCTAATTCATGAAAAGGCAGTGTAAAGGAGGCTGTACTTTTTCTGAAATATATACTTTTATGATTAAATTGTTTGTTTCCATGTAAGAGAAATCTGTCTCTTGACTGTCTATCTGCATGCTTGAATTAGCTTATAGCCAATTTCTCATTGTAATGCAGATTAGTTTGTGGCTGGGAATAGATTTATGTTCCTATTTGTTCATGATGCCTTTCTCAAGCTATCAAAGCACAAGATAAGTCTGTTCCTGTTGTTGCTTCCTGACTAGAGCATTCATAAGGTTGCTTTCTAATCAGAGCCAAAACACTACTGCAAGTCAGCGCTTGCGAAATAAAATTCAGGCTAGTTTTAAGTATCTTTATCTTTCTGATTGATAAATTAAATATCAATATCTGAAAAATACTGCCTACTCTTGATGACTAATTAAGATTTCCCCCCACAGGAAAAAAAAAAAAAAAAAAAAAAATAACAACAACAAAAAAATTTGTTTCTTCAGGGTTAGTGAATTTAATGTTACATTTAGCATGCATTTAGGCTGTCTCTCACTGCATGAATACAGCTTTTCTGTTGCTGTTTTTCTTCAGTATGGTATGGATATGGTAATGTGGGAGCTGATGGTATGGGTTTAGATATTGTGCTGTGCAACGCTGCAGAGACTGCAGTGTCAGGATCTATACAACAATGCAATATAGAGTAAAAGATAAGACTAGGAAGGATTTATTTACCCATATAGAGTATCTAGAGTTATTAAAGTACCTAATAGGGGCATTGGCCCATAGGTACTCTGCCCTGCTGGGAAAGGTGAAATTGGCTCTCTGCATTTCACCACAGGCCTCACCTCTCCTTCCTGTTCATGCAGCAATGACAAAACAGCTCTACCCCTGTGTTGCTTAAGGAGGCGGCATTTAACAAGTACAGCTAAAACCTGCTGTGTGAAGTGGCCTGGCACGTTGTCCCATGCACCAGCCTGTGACACACAACACTGTAATCACACCGCGCTGATGCCCAAAAGTCACTCCAAGAGCCAACACCACACGCAGTGGGGACTGCAAAGGGGCTGCAAAGGGGGCTGCAGGCAGGTAGGAAGCAGCCTGGGCTTTCGTCCACTTTCTGGCCTGTGCTCTGCTGAGCTTTGCAGGTCCATCCATCGGCTCCGCTTGGGATGTGATGCCTTAAAACCACTTGGTGCCAGCTGGGCACACAAATATGGGCTAAATCTTTTTCACAGCAGGGAAAAAAAATCCTATTTGCCCCTCTTAAATTGATACATATGGTGCTTTCTCCTATTAAATAGTACACAGTTGTTTCATCCACCGCTTCAAAAGTGTTTGGGAACATGAAAGCACTACCTATTTTATTCGGTCAATAGATGTGCAAAATTAAGGGGAAACAAAGATAATTTTTGTTCATTTTACTCATTTACTCTTGTAGAGAAGTGCTGCTTAGCTTTGGGGCATTTGTCTGAAGAATGGCTTCTTTTGCAAATGCATATCAAGAAAATATATGGGAACAAGATTATATCTACAGTTACTGCATTCTCAAATTATTAAGTTGTTTTAATGAAATTCAGTTCCTAACAAGATTGCCCCAGAACTATATAATGATTTGAAGTGCTAATGCTTGCACTGGGATCTTTACATTAGCAAATAAATCTGGGGAAATAAATGCATCCATTTGTCTGCCTTGCAGGGATATTCCTGAAGAGGCAGCTGCATGCTGCTTTGTGTCAATGTTTTGTTTTGGTTTTAACCAGCTTGGCTTTCTTTTCAGCCATGCTGCAGGACACGAAGGCTCCAATTCAGTGGTAAAAATGTCTCTTTTTAGCCAAAAAACAAATGTGTTGAATCTACCATAGAAGTTGTAAGGACAGACAGTGTAGCTCTATTTACAGTAGGATGGACTACTAAAAAAGCAAACCACTTATGGAGTCAGTCTTTTCTATAAGCTCACTTTTGACTTCTGCCACTGAAAGCGCCCTATAAGACCAATGTGTTTTTTTATTGTGATATCCTTTCTGAAAGTGCTAAAGTTTCAAGTTTAGGTGTCCCAGAAACAAGAAGAAAACAATAAACAGGAGTGACCAATATGCATCACAAGAACATGAAATCTTCAGAGTCAGCTGAAGTACATTTCTCTCCTAAATCCTACATTGAAATATAGCTCAGGAATACAACATTCAAAATAAATAAAAACATAGGGAAGTCTTAAGCAGATGATGAGATTTTCTTGTCAGATTCACAAGGCCAAGATTCAGATTTTAGTGTGGAAAATGTAGGTTCTATCTATCCAGTTCTTAATAAGATGGCCCGAAATCATGGCTTGTTTTTGTTTTCTGCTGGACAGACACTTCAAATATCTTAGATCAAGTAGGAATGCAAATCAGTTCTTAAACTGAGCTCATTTCTTTGAAATTCAGCAAATCTGGAATTTAGACCCAGGAATCTTTCCTGTAGGAAAGGGTCTCTTTGTTCAAGTAACCAATCACTTGAGACAAAGGAAGAAATCAAAGAACTGCAAGCAGCTGGGAATGGTGCATCTGATTTTCTTTAGATATCAGCTAAGGTATCGGAAATAATTTCATTCACTAAAAGGAGCTTAATAATAAATGCTCTTTCCAAGCAACTGTTTGACCAGGTGCAGGTGTAGGCAGAACTAGAAAAAGAGGTTTTATAGCTGCAAGAACACATGTATCACTCTTCTTTATCACCCTTCTCTTGACTTTGATACCTCTCCTTCGTACTGGTCTTCAGAAATTTGAAAAATACAGGAACTGGAAATTTCCACCATTCTTACTTCCATTGTGTCATATGGGGATTCTGCTACCTAAAAACACTTACATTTTCATTAAAGAATATCTAGGCTAAAAGATACCTCACCTAATTTTGATTTCAGCTTTAAGCTGTTTTTGGAGAGAGAGACCATTCCCTCCTAAATTCACTGTCTTAGCTCCCCTGATGGTAAAAACAAAGAGGTATCTCCAGACAAGAAGTTTTTAGATTTAGGCATTTATCTTTTTACGGCTTAGATTAAATAAGATGGATCCCAGCCTCAATGAAGCTCAGCTAGCAACAGGAGCTAAGTAAATGCTATGTCTGAAATCTCAGGTGTGAAGTTAAACATGTGTTTGAAATATATTGGCTTCTTTCCTGATTTTTCTACTCAACAAACTAACCTGTATCTGCTACCCTGGAAATTCCTTGGGATTTGCATATTTTTGCCACTTTGTGTCTAGCTGCCTTTATGGCTAATAGGAGGTATGTGTGCTGAGAGCAAAATATGCCCCAGTTTCAAGCATCTGAATTATTTTTACTTTGCATGGAATATGATTAGTAGTAATGAGAATTCAGGATTCAATGAAGGTGAGTGAAGTAGCTTAATGGTGAGGATTTAGTGCACTTTTACAATCTGATTATCTTAAAATGTTTCAACTTATAGCTTTTTCAAGCAGACATAATGGACCTTATTCAATAAGTTTGCTTAATCAGGTGTTACTTGTGGAGAAATATTACCATTCTTCTAAAAATAAAAGACTACGTTTCCATGTGTTTTACTACCAGGCCTTTTCCTTTTCTTCCTCATAAAAGGAATTTCTGATATAGCCCTGAGATTCTTTCATTTATTTATTTCACTCAAATAGAAGTAGCTTGCTTCTCAGTTTTTTAAATATTCATAAATTTCATATGATTGTAGTAGCTAGGCAGGAAATAAAAGTTTTTTTTTTTTCAAAAATAACATAACTAACAGACCACTGCATTGCACATTAGCTCATTGCATTATTTTAAATATCTCATCATGTTCCTGCATGAGAGTCCTCATCTGCAAAAGGGAGACAGCAATGCTTTCCATATCTCATAACTAAATATGAGGTTAACCAGTGTTTTATCTACTACTTAAAAGAGATGTATATAAAAAAAAGGAGACAGTAGCAATGTCACAGTTCTTTGCCCCTACCTTTCAAACACAAAGGTTACATCCCCACTTCATTTTATGTGCTGGCTGTTAGAAATGAAGTTTGTGAAAATGGTGTTTCTCCTGAGGTAGAAGGCTATGAGGACTCAGAAATACGTCTTCCAGAGAAATTGTGTTATGCTGTATAGAGCTGGATACTTATCTGTCCATGCTAACTTGAGCTGCCTAAAGGCTAATTATCCGGTTGAGCCAGTTAAACCTGAGCATGGCACTTCATCTCGTATTTAAAGAAGGTGGAGTACATTGGCCTTTGGAAGCTCTTATCTTTCAACTGAGTGTAGAGGGCCTTCGGTGACCTCGGTGACCTCGTTAGTCTAAAAATAAGGAATAAGTTACAGTAGGGTCAAGTAAAAGGAACCAACCTCCAGGTTGCATGAAAATAATGAAAGTGTAATAAGAGAGTAAGAAATGTAAACACAAAGAACAGTTTTAAATATATTTGTAATTCACTTTCACCACCATAAAGAACAAGGTAACGTTATGGGATATCTATGGATAATTTTAAATGTCTGCTTCTTGACAGAAAATGCACAGAGTATCGTCGGGGGCACGAACTCTATATATGTCTGGCTGAAGGTATATTATGTGAGAAACACAGTTACTGAACAGATTGGTATTCTATGCAGCAGGAATACTAGGCCAAACAAATGACTAATATGTTAGGGATGAAAAAATCTGTTATCTCTGTCAGCAACTGTCACCATGGTTTTCAGGACTGCTTAACTAGTATCAAACAGAAAGACTATGAAACACAGAAGACTAAAACAGATTAAGACTTTTAGAATTTTGAAAGAACAAAATGATTAAAAAACAAGACAAAATTATAAAGAATTTCTCCCCCCCCTTTTCTTTCGAACTGCAAAAGAGACCCTAAAAAAAAAAAAAAGACACAAAAATGGAAAAATGAAAACATATAAAACAGTCTCCTTCCCTTATATTGACTGCAAAAAGGATTGAATCCCTGTACTCTATGTTCTGATACTCAAACTGATTTAAGTTTTGTCTAGGCTAGTAAGAAAGATCACATCCTACTTGATTTCTTCTCAAGCAGTACTTTGTGACTGTACTTTGTACTTAGTGATATAGGAGGTTTTCTCTGTCATTTTAGTCTGTTCATTCTCAGTCTCCATATCAGATAGAAAAAAAAAAACTATTCTGTGAGTCTCTGATCTGGGAGCTGCAATCAGAATGATAAAACTACTGAGATCCCAAATAGATCCAAGAAAAACCTAAAAGGAAAATAATGATAATATTATGATAAGCGCTTTAATTATGATGAGAAACCACCAACTGACAACATAATAGATTAAACTCAAAGACCATTCTATGAATCTTATTGCCCTAGGCTTTGCGGCCCTATTGCTTAAGGCTATTTTGGATAAAGATGCTGAAGGTTGTTCTTTATTCATATCTAGAAAAGTCAGTGGAGCTCCTCTGCCTAACTGATGATGTCACTAGGAAAAGAACATGGGCCCATCTTATTTCCCCTAATTTATGATCCAGGTTTTCCTTTGTCTCATGTATGGATACTGAGAACTTACTTGTATTGCTGGGAGCAGTTGTCATCAAAGAAGCTGATTTGTGGAGCGGGTGTTCCAAGTGAGACTGTTGTTATTTTGTTTTCCATTTTGTAGTCTGTCGTAGCCTGTGGATCTCCATGCATGTTCGGAGAAATTCATTTTCCTGTTGTCACTGTGCCATATGCACATATGAGCATATAAATATAGACATGTATACGTTTTTGAAAACTGGAGCTTTTAGTGATTGGCTAGGCTAGCACTGTCCTTAACAAGCTTGTTTTAATCTATTACTTCAAATTAATTTTTTAAGGCTAGAGCATTAGAGAGTGTGTCTGCTGGGGCTGCAATTGCAAAGATTGGTCTGAGAGCTAGACTACGAAATAAAAACAGTGCATAAGGGAAGAAAACTGCCTAAAGGAAACAGACTGCTGTTTGAATAGCAGGCAAGAGGTGGGAGGCAACCAGATGTAATAACCCTTGTTAAAAAAAAAAAAAAAAAAAAAGACAAAACAACTCAAAACTGGGGAAATTGTCCAGATTCTCTTTAATATCGGACACAAATTGAGATCTTGCCAGCTGTAGTCGTTCCTATCCATCTTCCTTAGCACAAAGGTTGACTTTTGAGAAGGATAGGTAAAAATACCAAAAACTGCAAGAGCTTTAGGGGCAGCTTGCACCCTGCCTGCTGACAGATATACACCCAGAGCAGGGACAGAGGGTGCTGAGCTGCCTGTTTAGCCCTGCTCTGTGTGGTGCCTCTCGTGTGCCACATGGCAGAAAAATCGCATTTTGTGTGCAGCAATATGAGCCTGTCAAACTTTACTAGTCAAAATCTGAGTTCCCAACAAATTATCTTCTGAAAGAAAAAAAAGCCTTATTCATAGGATAGAAAGAGATATGGCAGATGTGACAATCAGAAGATTGTCGTAAAAAAAGAGATTTTTTTATATGTTCGTTTCTTTTCTTTTTCCTTCTGATTCATAGATTTTTTTTCTGAATCCCTTCTAAGTGAATTTCTCTGAAGCAGCATATTATTACTTAAAGAACACTGAGATTCTGCTGTGGCTGTAGCTTAAAGAGAACAACACATAATATCATGAAGCTCATGTTACAATTGAGAAATAGTAAAGCTGAATCTAAAAATCGGTTCGGAACTTGTAGTCCTGACTGCTTAAACCCTTAGTGTCTTTTATGTACTCCCTTATATGCATTGGCAGGCATTTACAGAAGAAACTGGTGCAGAACACAGCTATTATTGTTCCACGGGAAAACAAGCTCTTCTGTTTGAACACGAGAGGCAGTTGGGAAGCAGTCTCCAGAGGAAGGATCTGCTCCCTCGATGCTTCTTTCCAGCAAGCCCTTTTACCCACCTGCCCTAAGCAGAGACGTCTGGTGTTCGCAACCTGGAGTCTGCTGGGTACAAACGCACCAGCCAGGTGCAAGTGGAGGACGTAGCGTGGGACATTCTCAGAACAGGTCCTTCCAATGGATATATTTGTCCAGGTGAAAGGCAAAGACGCTGCTCGTCTGCACGCAGCCTCATCTGGTGCCTGCTGCTCGTGCGAGTTTCTTGCACTTGCTCCATGGATGTCACTGGTGGCTGTGACAGATCCCCCTTGGTCCCGAGGCACCTGCAAAGTCCAGACCAGAATCCCAGTGCTCTTTGAGGGACAAAGCGGAACAGTCCATTGATGTCATTAGTATGTACAACCCCTCAAAACTGGGTCTGGCACGCTACTGTGAGCTGTGGTTTTTGGACTCAGGCAGCTAAAAGAATTCACTTTAAACTCCAGAAACTCCAGATTGTTTTTTGTGTGTGTGTGGTGTGTGCGCGTGTGTTTGTTCATTTGTTTTTACCCTGGGGAATGCATTGCCCCTACCTGCCCAGGATTTCATTATATCTGGCATGTCACCCTTTCAAATCTACACCTGCATCTCAACACTACGTTTGCTTTCTATTTATAGTAAACTCACCATTCAATTAGCTAATACACAACATGAATTTAAATCTTATTAGGTCAAAGCCACCAAAAAATTAACATGGAACAACATTTAATATGACCCTGTCAACTAACTCTGTCCCAGAGTAAAGAAAGGCAGTTTGAACAGCACAAGAATAGACCTTATAGAGTCAAAAAATACACTCAAATTAAGAGACCATCAAAATGGCTAGAACTAGTAAAATTCCTTTTTTTAATCTGGCAAATAAATCCTCCCAGAAAAGCAGAACCTGTTAAGCTGCATCAGCCTTGTGTCATGCAATCCTTTGTGGGGAACATCAAAGGACTTCCATATCAGCTCACAGTGGTTCTGTGCATACGTGCGTGTATGTAGAGTTACTTAAACATATGCTCCTCTCTCTCTGCTGAAGGTAAAACTGGAATCAATTGAATAGTTTGCTGTCCTTAGTTTAGTTAGTTTGAGTAACCTTCACATTTAACTCCTTCTCTACAAACTGACTGTGTTTACAACAGGATATTTTTTCCTCACATGGTTTAAGTAAGAGGAGTTCAAAAATCACCATTATATTGTATTTTTAATTATGTTTAACAACATAATTGCTGATAAGCCTCCTCGTCTCCCGCCGCGAAAGACAAAAGAACATTTGAGGATACAAAATGTCACTGAAGTAGCGAGAAAAAATATATCAAACTGCTCCGCTACTAGCATGGTAGGGCTACAGCAAAGCACATACTAGTGAGTTGGAATCATATCATTCTGAGCATCTGCACTACTCCTCCTTGGAGAGTGCATACTAATCATCTCTCTTCATGGTCAGTAACCACATAAGGACAACACCAGACGATGCCAGTGGTTTTGGTCCTGTAGCATTTATATGCTTTCCTGCAAAGATAGTCATGCCAGATAATATTCGTCAACCTTGTCTTTGGTCTTCTCTCTTGATTGAGGCAGATGTTTATTTTCCATCTGCACTATATGTCAGTGTAACTGCAGCCTTCATCTGGCAAAGGGTGCCTGTAATATTATGAGGCCATCGCATAAGCTGCTGGAAAGATTACTCTTGTGAATAAAATCAGTTTATGGCTAAAAACATTTATTCTTCATTTTGATAAGCCCTTAACAAATGAAAATTTGCTTTCTTACACTTTTGCCAAGCATAGGACCATGTTTATTTCTAGCTATATGGGTCACGAAGGATTCCCAGCTGTTAGACAGAGTCAGTTGTGCATTGCTGCACTCAACAACATCTGTTTCACAAAAACAGTATCCAGCTTTTAGCGCTCAAATGGAGGTTGTACCATATGCCAGCAGACCACTTAGTTTTTACCTTGGGAACCAACTTTACACTAGTCAAGGTAACAGAGGAAGTACTGAGTATTTAAATGCTACCAGGCTTCAGTCACATCTTCATGTGCTCTTGTCATTTCCAACTATATATAGTAAAATTAGTTCCAAGCATATACTGCAAGCTGTTCCTCTGTTTAATTATTAACTGGAAGAAAGTTTGTTTGCAAAACAGTTAAAATGTTTTTTGTGATAGGCTCTGATGTTGAAAGTGGTGCCATAAGATGCTTTTGCAAAATCAGAACCTTGTTAAAATGTCAAATAATATCAGCTATCAACAAAGGCACATCAGGTTGAATACCCTTTAACTACTGAGCAGGATGTTAAAAAGCCATACTACCGTGGAACTCTTCAGAGCCTCACAAAACATTCAAAATGTCTGGCGGTGTTATATTGCCACGATGTTTTCGATTATGATTTATGTTGTGCTACCAACTGTCTTCTTTCCTCTCATTTGGTTTTAATCATTTAATGGGTCTCTAGAAATAAAGTTTTAAAAATATGTATCTTTGACAGGAACATATAAATTAGATTGAAGGAAATGTCCGTAATAACTGAATCATTCTGTAAGAAGAATACCAAAGAGTTTTACGCCTTTACGGGTAGTAGGAGGACGGCTGTCGCTGGTAACATTGCATGATATTATCTTGCACTTGTTAACGCAGTGAAAAAGAGGGTTTGTTTACTGATGACTCATTTCTTTCACAAATGTTTTGTTGCAAAATACTTTCTTTAATGACCAGTAAGGTGCTTTCAACAGCATCTCGATTAAAATAGGTGTGCATCTCAGAATAACTATATGATTCATATTATACTTGATTATATCGAATCATATCACTGAAAATATGAATTATGCCAGTGAAATGAATGAGTTAGACACTGTTGACAGACAAATTCAACTTATATTCAATGTAATTGACTGCAGTGGAATTATTCTTCATTCAAGTGATATAAAAAGCAGGTCATGATACCCCTACCAGATTGCTTTAAATCTCATCCTTAGTTTGTAAAACTGAAGAGCTAAATGGTTCAAATTGCACTGCTTATTTGCTTATACCTACTTCTGAGCCAATGCACAGCCAAGCAACAGATTCAGGTCACCATACTAACTCTGTCCCACAAAATTCCACAGGAACAGTAATAAATTCACTTGGTCCTTCCTAACTTTTCTGTGCATCAGGCTTAGGCTGTGTTTGTACTCACCTTTTGAGCTGCACTATGGGCATGCCTCAGGGTCCTCTTGTTCACTTCTGCTGGCATATGTCCTGGCTTCTGGTGAAACATCATCACACCTCCTGCCTGGCTGCACCTCCGTTTATTTTTGATGAAAACGATGTGGAGAGTTCACATCCTGATACGGAGTCAAAGTGCGGCCAGAAGGGCACCCGCCTCCAAATAACAAATGCTCCCAGTCCCAGATTCCAGATATCAGCAGAGCCTTAAAAAGGCTT
>VZSV01000166.1:1389966-1409459 GCA_013398735.1 Nothocercus julius | reverse complement strand
AAATTTATTATTAAATATAGCTGAAGACAAAACGGGATTCTAAGTGTGTTGCATCATAAATTATGCTGAGAGGTCAGGATCCTCATTAGCAAAAGGAAAACAAAAGACAAAGATTCCAGGTCAGAGTACCAGAGGCAGGAAGCTTCCAAACAGGATAATATGTCCTTGTGGTTTAGATTCTGTACCTTTCTATAGAAAACACACATGGGACCTTCAGAAAAGTAGGCTTGGAAGAGAAATAATGTTGCCTGGTTTCTTAATTCAGGGTACCTGCTCAAGGACAGAAAGTCATTATCTCCCATTTTTCCCCACTTACTCACCAGTGACATCAAGCAGCGGATGGCATTTTAGTATTAGTGTTTTGGTTAATCTCTTAACCATGTCATCTATAAAAGGCTTTGCTCAGATCACATTAAAATTTCATACCTTCCGGACACTGTGCAGCTAAGAACGATCCATCCAAAGGGCAGTATGGGATACTTCACACACTGTAAAGAAGCAATAAATCCTTGAAATGATCAATTCTGGCTACTTAAGACCAAAAGAAACCCCTTTCTTTATATTTTGAAAAATTTTGTCTAGCTTCATCAACATTAAGTTCTTTTGAGCACTGGTGCCCTTGTGTATATGGGTATTGTACAGAGTGTTTGGCTAAGTCTGTATCACAAAATAATAACAATTTAGTTGTTCTTTCTTCAGTTCAACAGGGATAACATTACCAAAGCTTTTGAATTTCAATTTTCTCATTACTAGCAGTTGTTGAAATAGTCACAACCTCCCCAAACCAGAACAGCAGTATCATTAAAAAAAAAAAGAAATTTGCAAAAATAAAAGGTACACCATAATTTTCCATTTTTTAGCTTAGAATTCAATTTATTATCCAAAAGGACGTAGTAGTTTTAGTGGGTTTATTTTCAGCCTGTGTAAGACAAAAGAGTTACTGCTGGGAAATCTTCCTTTCTATTCATTGTTCCTTGGCATCGAACTACATTCTGAGGTGTGTTAGGCCCCACTTCACGCAAGAAACATGAAGATCCAAGGGAACAGGAATGATACGGAAAGTGCTAGAAATATTTGATGTTTCAAGTCAAACAACACCTAAAAAAAGTTTTCGTCCTTAATCCACTACCTCATCACAGATCCTTTTGCACTATTTGTGGTCAAGTGTGCTAAACTCGAAACGGTAATTCTGTAAATACAATATTCAGAGCTGTTTCTACTCTCATCGCCTTGGCTGGGGAGTTGAATCCGAACTTTAAAACTCTTCTTTCTTCTTAGTGAATCTTTGCTTTAATGAAGGGCCCCTTGCTACCCCTTTCATTCCCTTTGTTTCTACCATGTATCTGTGCAGTCTTGCCACAGGTGAGCAGAACTGAGCAGAAACACTGGAGGCCAAGCTTTGGCCTACGGGGTCTACACTGCTGCTGCTACAGAGCCTCTGTGTTTTGCTCTCGGCTGCGACGACCTGCTGTCTGCAGGAGACTGGATGTCAATATCGAATCTGTGAACCATGATGATCCTGTAGTCCCACACTCCGAAATTTTGCAGCATTTTTGGAGCCAAGCGTAGCTGTGCATGGCAGCTCACAGCCTCAGCATGGTAGCAGAAGGGTAGCAGAAGGGTGTCCTTCTCAGGAGACAGGAACGGGATGAATCCTTGCTCACCTTTTTTGGTGGTTTTACGGTAAAACTCTCAATTTTTTAATACATTCTATCCGTCAAATCAGCGATGATTGGTTCTGTCCAGTTCTGGCTTCCCTTTAACTTATCCTAGTCCTTTCATTGTGATTTCTTGCTTCCCCCTTTTCCCAATTTAGAATCCTCTACCGACTTTATTTAAGCTGTCCCTAAGCTTACAAGTTTGGTGAGCTTTTCTGAAAGAAATAAATAAAAAAACAAGCTGGTTTTCCAGGTGGGTTTTCCCAAGCTCTCATAGCTCTCATTAGAGGAAAGTTTTTACAGTTACATCTGTGCAAACAGTGAAAACAAATACAGTGTAATGGCACAGAGCTGAAAGAAGTTAAGTGCACCTCTCCACCTGCCAAGGCCCAGATGTGGGATATAACATGGCACAAAGACCCCAAATATTGGGACACAAGGAAATTATTGCTACATGAGGCTTCAGAACTATGTTAGTTTAATTTCTTGAAGTATTATGTTTTCTGCAACCACTGTTTCACTCTTCCCGCTGCAGTTTTACAGCACTAGGCATGAGGTAAAACCTATAATGTCACGACAACCAAAAATGAGCAAAATGTGTGTTTGCAAGAATGAAGAATGTCCATCATTAAGGGAGACCATAAAGAAGGATGTTCTGTCTATCCAGATATATGTGAGCCATGCAACCTAGAGTAGGGCTTACTGTCTTAAAAAACTCGGATATCCTTTGGATATGAGTTCTACAATTGAATTGCTACGTGAAAAAAACATTCCTTTCTCCTTTTGTTTTGCTTTCAACCTGCCACCTGATAATACAACTGGTTTTCCAAAATACTTGTATTAGAGAAACAATTTTAATCGTTCCCAACTCACCTTCTCCATCCATTTGTGATTTTACAGACTTACTCTCAATCTTTATTTTTCCAGATTAAAGGATTATAATCTATTTAATATCTTTCCATAAAGGAAATCTTATCTTTGATCATCCTTTCCAAGCTCTTCTTCACTTACTCTATCCTTTCAGAAATGAGGGGACCGCCTGCAGAATACTGCATGATTCATGGGGCACCCTGGGGATTCACAAAGGCGTGATGATCTTTTCTGTTTTGCTTTTGATTCCTTTCCCAACAATTTCTAACAATCTATTTGTTTTTTATTGCCTTTTATTGAGTTTTGAGCTGATATTTTCATATCCAATATGAGTCAAGATCACTTTGCTGAGTGATAACATCTAATGTAGAGCTCATAACTATGCACGTATAGTTTATGATTGTTTTTCCCTATGTGATTTATTTGGCGCTTCCGGACATCGAATTTGCTATATTATTCTTAGTCATTCAGTACCATGGGATCCTACTGCTGACTGGTTTTGTATCATCTGCAAACTTTGCTACCCCTCCTTCCACATCATTTCTAAGCCTGTTGTTCAGCACAGATGCCAGCTCAAATCTCTGCAAGAATCTAATGGTAACCTCTCTTCATCTAATCATTTTTTTCTACAGTTTGTTCCCTGTACAGAAAAATTCCTGCATGGGAATTTGTCTGTCCTCCTTGAAAGCAACTATCAACACAGAAAATTTGTCCAGCTTTTCTGCTACGGCTTTATGAACCTCAACTGCTCTTTATACGTTTTAGTTATTTCTTAGCACTTTAAAACTGTTTGCTGGGCTTTCTTATTTGCTATGTCTGCAGACTGATGCTACCTCTCATTACATTTTCCTGGCTTCTTTGGTGGTCAACAGAGAGAAAGAGAATGTATCTGTCTGAGCTGCTTCAGATATCTGCTTTACGACAGGATGAATCATACCCTGGGAGTGCGTTTCTCTCTGCTCATGATCCAGGGGACAAGACAAATAACTCAGATGCAGAATTTGCTTTGGTTATATCTTCATTTGGTCAGATAACTCCTACCAGAGTGCCCTTTGACTTTGCCTGAGTGGTAAAATTTCATTAACAGAAAATAGTTCAAGGAGAACATACAGTACTGGAAAAAAAATCTGCTCTTTTACCTCTAGCTCACTGATTTAAATGCAGGGTAGGAGCACTCACAGTCTGACAGCTGTTCAGTGACCTATGTGATATGCTTTGAGTCTTCAGATTTTAGTTTCGCGAAGTCCTAAAAATAACCTTCTTTTGCCGTCCACCTGCTCTGTTGCCACCCCATGCACACTTAGGGTATTTGCTCAGGCATGTTAAGCATGTGCTCTTTTGTTCCTGCTTGAAAACAAGTTCTTTAGGTAATTATTATGCTAAACACAAGATGAAGGGGGAAAACACAGATTTACCTGATCTTGACAGCAAAGTTTATTTTCTAGAGCTAGTACCAACTAGGGAAGTACCAGAGGGGATATCAGGAGGCAGCGACTTCAGGAATACAGATTTCTACTGGCTTCATATCATTTTCCAATGCCAGTTAGGACCTTTGTCCTAATTTTCAAAATAATTCATGGTTTAACCCCCAGTTACATCAAATTTGCATCTATGCATCCTGCTGACAGCTAAGCTCTTCAGAGACTGTGCTGACCACAAAGCTAAGCACAAAGCTGGGGATACAGCTTTCTGTGCGCAGGGCATCTGGCTGAGGAACAATAGGCCAGAGAAAAACAGCTTTAGGAAATGTTGCAAAAGGAATGAGAAAGCCTTCCAGCTCCAGCATCAATAATGACAATTTTAAACACCTTTTCCTTTCTCTAGCTCAAATTCTTATTCGAGAAAGCCAACATAGTTTGGGGCTTAAACGCACTAGAGATTCCCTGAATCCCTCTGTATACTTTGCTGTTGCTAGAGCCTTCATTTAGTGCCAGGACTCCTGGCATTAGTATAAAACCTTTAGATGTATAAGGCAAATATTATGACTCTTCCCAGGACAACAGCCGTAGCAGTGATGCAACGGCAGCAGGACCCACAGGCTGGATCAGCTCACACTTCAGAGGTAAGGAAAGATGTAGGCAAGAGCTAGGCAAGTTGGTCATGTATTTTTCTTTCCTCGTGCCACAGAACATGCCAGTCCCTGATGCTTCCCGTTACTTGGAGAAGACAGTAGTCTCATTGTCTGATGAAGAGGTTTCCATTATCCTCTCTTCAATTTCCAGGGGACGTTACTATGTGCCTGGCAGGACTAGAAGCCAGGAAAAGGATTAAAAATGCAGCTTTCCTTAAAACATTCATGTGAAATCTGTATCTACCTAGTTGAATGCCTTAATTACTTTGACTTTCTGAGAATTATATAACTATATATTTTCCATATACAACACTATTTTAAGGAGTTACCTGAAAATGTTTGCTATCCAGAGCCCACCACACCAGAGTGTTAATAAATTAATAGCATGTTGGTATAACTGGGAAATGAAGCTGTAGAGCATTACTCAATCTAGTGATGCTGGACTAGTTAGGAAAATGTTTGCAGTTTCATTTTGAGATGCTTTGATTACTTACATACTTCTAATGGAATCCTAGCCCCATTAATTCCTGTGTTCATGTCCATACCACCCTTACTCAGAACTTTTGCGGACCACGCAAGGGTTTGAGAGCTGTGTTTTTTGGACTCAGTGGGATTTCACAGCCTGTCACAACCAGATTGGTATGTTTGCCTTGAGAGTGCAGCTGGTTATTAATGAGAAAAATGCCTCTAAAGAGCCCGTTATTGTTGTTGCCCCATTCACCCAAGGTTTCCAAGCCTTTAGCTAGAGCAGGGGCACATAAACAGTCAATCTGAAGTTTTGAACAGCAGAAGGGGTAGAAACCACAGAGCAAAGAAATGAAAGAGGAGGTGTCTGATGAGAAAGATTCCAGAAATCTCTGTAAAAAAATGTTTCCAATCATAACCCTAAAACAATAAGTCTGCTGCTGATCAGGCGTTCTGGCCAATAGCTCATGCTCTGTCCCATTGCATCATATACTTGCATCCCACTGGTAATGACTTGTTCTTTGAATTGCAATTAACCTATTTA
Organism: Nothocercus julius; assembly: GCA_013398735.1. Lineage (NCBI taxonomy): Eukaryota > Metazoa > Chordata > Aves > Tinamiformes > Tinamidae > Nothocercus > Nothocercus julius. The sequence goes on along the minus strand of VZSV01000166.1, from coordinate 1,403,851 downwards.
AGACCAATTAAGAAACAGATCTTGAATAGGCCTGCAGTATTACAGCTCAGTACTCACAGAAGATGACAATGATGTTTTAATTAAATATGGGAGCAAAAGGTCTCAAACTGAAGCTTACAGCTAACTAAGCAGCAGTCATTTGGTTACTGAACAGGCAAGGAGCTTTATGGTTTCCTTCCACATGGTTCAGCCTCCATAGCTTTAAAGTTTGCTTAAGGCTAAATAGCTTTCCTAATCTATTATTGCACAGAAAAAGACCCTCCCACCCCCATTTTCTAGATAGCAGTTTCGTATGTTTCAGCAAGCTGATTATCCCTTGTTTTTTCAGGGCAAGACTATTGCTGATGAAGTGATTTCATTTAGGCAAATTAACTCTGTTAGTTACATGAAAGATTGAGCACTGTTATCTTATGCTGGTATGCGGAGAGTCTCATAAGTACAAAATACACATCGAGGGCCAATTTCACATGAAAAACTCCTGATAGTGTAAGAGCTGGTTAATATTTCTGAATTATTAAGTCTGACAGCATAATCATGCTTTCTTGTTGCTTAGGCTGTTGATACCAGATGTTTAACGCACAGTAAAATGTGATAGTGTAATAGGAAGCATTTTAAGGAAGTGCAATTTTGGAAAATGAAGAAACTACTTGGGGTAATTTAAAACACAAAAACAGATGCTGGGACTTGGAGCTGGTTTGGTTTCAAATAAAGTGGAAGCCTTCCCTTAGAAACCTGTGGATATTCACTATCATCAGCTTGGCTTTCCTGAATGTAGACCTGGCCAGCATTGCTGTAGCCAGCTTTAATCAGGAAGATGGGTCAGAGAAGCAAGTCTCACTATAACACTCTTTCAGGGCTGTGCCTTGACTATAGTTACTGCAAATCTGAGGTAAAGCTCATTCCCATTCTTCCAGAGCTAACTAACTGTTCTGCCTTTGCTGCTTATTTAGCACATGACGGCCACAGGATTGAATTAAAAGCTTGACAGCAACTCTCTGGTGTTGCGTGGGGTTGAGGTTGAGTCTTACGGATAGTTTGCGGGTAACAGATGGACACTGGGGCGCAAGTTCATTTATAAAAGTTCACTGAATTTAGACCACACGAGGGTTTTTATTAACCATGGTAAATTGATGATACTAAAAAAGAATGTAATTACATGTTTATTGTAAATCTGTTTGATAAGCACTCTCTATATATATATATTTAGTGACTTGCACATGAAGCACAAATTTCATACAGAAGCAAGAGACAATAATGAATGCTGATCTCTGTTTTGGAATTGCTAAATGTAATGGCATAATCGTGCTACCTTGTTGCTTCCTTGGGCACCAGATGTTTAAAGCACAGTAAAAAGAAACTGAAATGTTATCTGTAATTAATGGGTGAAAGCACAAAAGTATATATGAGGGTTGTGTTGTTATTAACGTGCTGCCTTATAATTTATGAGGGAAAGCTTTTTTTAAACCATTTTCATTGTGTGTGCCTGGAACTTCGCTATGAGAAATGAGAGATTAAGGGAATTTTCTATGACAAAAATGAGCCGAGTTTCCTACTGAACAAGTAATTGTTAACATACAGAAATTCTCCACAGTGGGAGGCAGGAAGCTTTGTAACAACCAGAACTATTCCAGTTTCATCATGCATTTCCCCAAATGTTGCAAGAAGTACAGCTCTTAGGCAGCTACCTCATACAACTCAAACCAGATGTCAGAGAGAAGTTTACCTACAGGAGAAGGTCAGGTCTCTACTGATCTCTGACTATTTACATGCTGATTTCTTTTTTCCTTTTTTTGGAAGTTGCCACTTCTCATTGCCTCAATTCTGTCAGATCTACTTTGACATCAATCTGAACACAACGGATATTTCGGCTGCCTTGAGTGTGTCTGATTTTAAGGGAACAGCTGCTCAGGGCTTTCCAAAGATAACTTTTTTTTTAAGGTATCACAACTGAACCACCCAAAGAAGGCACCCAGAACACAGGCCACAGCTCAAATGGACTTAGGGTCATTGACTTATATCACAGCGAATTATATCTTTAGAGCACCTTGCAATTGTTTTTTTAGCACATCTTTCTTAAGAGAAGAAATTATTTCCCATTCACGAAGAAACTGCAACAGAAATAGAAGAACACACCGGGAAGCATTATAGGATTTCCAGATAGAGTCTTGCAGCTTAAGTATTTATCTCACATCAGCTGGGCAACGATAGCCGCTCTGTGAACACAGGCATAGTGCACGGTGATTTAGGGACAGGCTGACCTACCTCACGCCATGCTGGAAGGGGTGCAGTGGCTTAGCTCATGCACAGCAATGTTCTTCTCTAGTCTCCAAAGCCCATGCTTAGCCTTCTAGAATACAAACCTTGCACAGACACAACTCAAAATTCAACTTAAAATTACTGAATACCTTATTGAATTATTGCAGGGCCTACCATTTTCTAAATGGGAAGAAAACTCCCTTTGACTTAGCAGCCTCTGTTCACTGTTTTCCCAAATCTCAGAGAGAGGTGCCCCATGAAGGTTCTGACAGTGCTTGTGACTAGAAGAAGGTGCTGCTGTGTGGTCCAGATTGACAGGGAGATCAACAAGGAGATATTGAACACTAATTGCTCAGCTACATTTTCCAGGGCAGACAATGATCCATGTTTCCAGGACCACTTCCTTAATTTAGTCTAGTCCATTTATCTCATTCCAAATTAAACTAAGCTTCCCTAATCTTTTATTGCACAATCTGCTAATATTTTTGGTAAACAGATGTTTAGGAGACAGCTGTTTTGTTTAACAACCAACTGAGAAAACCAAGATCCTGCATGTAATAAATAAACAGATGAAATGTTGGATTTTGAATTTGATATCAGAAATACCAGCTCGGAAACACTGGCTAGGGCATGGTTTACTATGCCTGTTCTCCTTAGCAATTCACTTCTGGAACACAAAGAAACTCCCCTGTTGCTCCCATGAGCTTGAAAGGCATGAACCATCCCAGCTGCAGCTTGTAACTCATTAGTTTGATTTACACAAATAAGATTTTAAAACAATAAAACCAGATATTGAGAGCTTTTGTGCAAAACTGCATGAGCTGGCAATGCTGATCTCGTTTCTGTCTTTAAGTTCCCTCTAAGCAGTATAGGTTGCAAAAGAGGGTAAGAGCAAGGACTGCAAATAATAGTATTCTTATCTGAACGACGAACACCAGCGTTCCACAATCATAATGACTCACCACAGGATTTCAATTTTTTTTCTTATGGCTGATCATTTAGAGTCGATTTGGCAAGAGTTTTGAGAATATTAGTTAGTGCATTTGGGAAATTGTTTTTTTCCAGCTCTCAGTGGGGTATGTAAGGGTAGATTCTATAGGAAAAAAAAACTCAACTGTTTTCCAGTTTAGTACAGTTCTCCAGATTTTGATGTCTGCTCCCCCTTTAGTAATAGTGGATTGGTACAATGTCTGAAATATCATTCCACTATGCCTCCATATGGCCAAGATTAAAAATGAATACAACTACAGCTCATCTGTCAGAAGTAACTTACTATTTAATGAGAAATCAGAACTCCAGGAAAATAAATCTTTGTTTCCTTTTTCGCAGTACAGACTTATTTCTCTTGGCAGACTGGTCGATTGGGTATTGTTCTCATTAAGTCGTATGACTCACAAAGTGTCAAAGAATTACTTTAGATGCTCAAAAAAGGGAAAAGTAGTAGTTTCTGAGATTTGCACACATACACATCAGGATTTTATCTACACAATACAGTTAAAATTTGTCATAAAAACTCCCACTTCAAAGTTCACAGTTACTCAAAATAATCCATGCAGGATTTCAGCATTAAGTAAAATCCTTGAAAAGCATTATTTTTTAAAAATGTGTATTTTTTTTTTTTTAAATGAGAATCCCCTAAGTTTCATAATAAGCTGCAATAGAAACTCCCCTTAGAGGAAGGAATGCTAAAAATATTTACCCTGAAACCGAAACCATACTGATTCCTTCTCTAAAGGAAGCCTGTCAATAGAAGAGTTCTCCATAGCTTCCGTAACCCCAGCTGTACTTTTCAAGGATACAGATGACAATGATGATAAGCCAGGCTGGCTCTACAGAGCACTTTGTTCATTCCCCAAAAGATCTGCTGCTTGAGGACTTGGTGTCAAGATAACTTACCTTGCTCTGCTTGCTATGCCCCGGGAGATGGAAAGAACTCCCGCTCCCAAGAGATTTCATAAGAGATGTGTTTTTTAAAAGTCTGTTTAAAGTCAGGTGTTTTTCTCTGTTTCCCTGAGAGAGGACAGTTCATGACAGTATTTATTTATTTCCAGAAGGTTTAGGTCAGTATGCCTGAAGTATTGATCATATGGACAGAGAGTGAGATCCTGATTCCCCTTATTCTTGAGTAAAGGATATTAAACTACTTCAGATTTAAACCAGGGAAATGAAGCTCGGAACAGAGCCCACAGTTTGCTGTGTGATAGCTAGTCTTCTAGTTTTTGCTCAGAGGGATACATTTTTGGGAACCTGTGGGTCCTTCAGTACCTTTGTAATAGTTTCTGCTCTTTCATTGCTTTATTGTCACTGTGTCATTTACCCAGACGCTGCTCCAAACTACTGCAGAGAAAAACCTTCAGAGATCATAAGGTGGATTAAACTTCTACAGCTCCCACTAATTTTTATGGCTTTTGAAAATTAGGGTGTCTATCCTTAGGATGCTTGAAAGCCAGTAGGTGAGCACTCCCACTGGCTTTAATGGGAGTTCAAGCACCTACCTCATATGTAGACACCTAAATGTTCATGTCTGTACATTAAAACACATCTAAGCGTCCTAATCTTGAACCTAACATGCTATGTTGAAATGGTAGTTAAAGATGTGACAGAAACCAAACTGAGAGCATTTGAGAGCTAGAGCAGCTCAAGCCAGAAAAACACAAATGTAACCAGAAAAAAAAATGTGGTAGATTTAGAAGATAACAGCTGTAAACTCAAACTGGTTGAAGCAATGTAAAAAACTTGGCTACCTTTCTTCTTCTCTGTCCCCAAGGTGAAAATGCAGTGAACAAATTGGGAGAAAAAATCAGACAAGGCAGCCCTGAAACTGAAAGTGATGTCAAATGTTCCGCCCTAGAGACAATGTGGTTTCAACATACAGATACAGCGATATACCAATTCATACATATATATTACGCATTTATATGTATATGGAGAAGGTAACCATTATAAGTACTTGTGCTGCTAGATACTTAGGAAAAAGAAATCTAATGTTACTAATATGGAACAAAAATGTAAATGTGATGCAACTTTCATATCTTGGTGCTATCCCTACTTGTTATTCTTCATATGCAGCAGTGCCTACGAGGACAAGGGAATGGTGCACGTTCCCTTGTAGACAATAAACAGAGAGGATAGTCCTCGAGGTTCTTTATTAGTGAAGAACACATCCCATTTCCTGATAGCATTTTTGCTGAACATGCTAGGCCATCTGCTTGTGAGGCTTTTGGTTTCATTTCAGACACAACTGGCTTCAGCCCATCTCCAGCAGTCAATTATATGAAAGTTTCTAAAGAATGAATTACTGTCCCCAAACACAAACCACTTTTTGCAAATGTTGTGATGAAGTTTCAGAGCAATACAAAGGGGGCTACCATATGTGCGACCCCCTGTGGAGTGGTGGGGAGGGACATGTTCCCATTGCAGCTCTCTGAAACCTTGTATATTTTCATTAAGAAAAAAAAAAAAAAAGCATTAAATTCTATACTGATTTTTTTTTCTGTTAATTAGTATTGAAAAATGGTGATTTTAAAAAAATTAAATATCCAAATTAAAAGATCTTTTCCAAATTGAAAAAATATGCTATCTGGAGTTCTTTATAGAGGTATTATCAAATAAATCAGGGAACTGCTCAGTCTAAGCTGAAGAATTTGGACCCAATTCTTCAGATCAAGCTGAGTGGCCTAAAAGCTGAAGCACTTTTTGGTGGCCAGTATGGCTTCTTCTGCACAGCACTGTTTTCTAAGCAGTGTGCTGAGACTTATGCTGCTCTTGCCTGTGCTGTAGCTGTTCTGCAAATACATAGATGACTTTAGCCTTGAGGGCTACCAATCTGGCACCTTTCAAAAGCACCAAATTCCTATTAAAAATTAAAAGAAAGCAATAGGGCAGTCAGCAACATGTGTGCCCTTCCAGTTGTGGTGTCAGTAAACATGTTAAGTAGGTGAGTGGCATCTCAGTCAAAAAAAAAACATAGGCAAAAGTTGTTGATTTTCACTAGGGGTGAAGTCTGGAAAGGTTGCTGGCTGAAGGGATAAAAGAAATAGCAGGAGAGCATATATAAATGAATGCCTTTTTTTTTTTAACTGATGATTGTCATGTTACTGTGTATTATAGGAAACATGCTGTGATTCTTTTTCATAGCTGCTCAGCACTGTTACCTTCTGTTACCTATTGAGCTATTACCTATTGAAGTTAAGGCCAAATACACTATAAAGCTATCCAGATAAAAATCAATGCAAAAATATTTTAAAATCCCCACCACTTGTACCTTAGAGTTTGAGAAAAATTATGATTTTTTTTATTCAGAATATGATGAAAATCTTGGGAGGTTAATGTCATAAGAAAATAGAATAAAGAATATAGAATAAAGAGTAAAATGTAGTAGAAGTATCTACTTAGGATGGAGCTGAAAATATTGTCTCTAACCACCACCCACGAGCCACATACACACTTGCTTTAATCAAAAGATCTATGGAAGACAGTTAAGACCCAAATTTAGCAACTAAAACTGCTTTACAGGTGAACTTCAGACTGTGAGAGATTTGCAGCAGCTGCCGGAAAACACGATGGGCCATACGTGTCTGTCCCCGCCTTACCGTGATGTCTCTGGACAAGGATACACATGCATCCAGGAAACAGCTGAGTGGGGCTGCACTCAGTGAAGTGTGTCGCTTGCTTAAATGACAATAAATCAGATTTTAGTTTACATAAGTAGAAGGAATTGATTGCTAATATATCAGAAGCTGATTCATAGACAAATCAATTGTCTCTACCTCAAGAGTGGAAGCATCAGTAGAATGGTTCATAGATAAGGGAACAGAATATACTCAGATTTTAATCTATTGGTGCAATGCTACTAAAACCCTATCTTTTCCAAAATGCTTGTGTACGGGCCTCAAATCCAGAGACTTCTAGGAAGAAGATCTAGCAATGGTAATATATTCAGAAGCTAATGGAAAAGAAAGAAGAAGCAAACAAAACATTCGGAGTGCACATGATTTGTCTTTTTAGAAAGTCAATCATAAAAAGTGCTGAGTAGTCTTGAGTACCTTTGACGTAACACATTAACTCTGAATGACTGTCACTCAGCCAATTTTTGCACTCTGTATCATCCTGTTATAATTTACTATGATGTTTGCTTTTTATTTTTCATAGTTAAGCTTAATTCAAAGGAATAAGAACAATAAAACATAAAAATAAATCCTTTAAACAATATCTTAATCATGAAATAACAGAGATTAGCAGGACCACTAACAAGAAATAGGAGCAGATGAACAAACAATGCAGCAAGGTAACAAACTCTGAAGAATGCAAATTTACCACATCTAAAGGCATGTTTTACAAAATCCATAGCACTAATGTACTGACAGATTGTGACAGGTGGTCCAGAAGTGGCTAATAAGGATGAACTGATTGTGCTACAGTACAGTGAGCACCTCCGGAACCACTGTCAGGGATGGGATAAAGATCTCGGGATTTAGAAATCCTGTGACTGGTTGAGACATGAGTCTCACACCACGAGAGCCTCATTGGCAGGTCTAAACTGGCAGGTCTATTTCTTCCTGTAATACTCATTTGTATTTCTTTCCTGTGTGAATTTGAATACACATACACACCGTTAGAACCTGTGCCCAGCTCCATTTTTGGAATGGGTTTTTAGTTGATAGCCACCGTGTGTTTTATTGCTAATTAACTTTCATATTTGCAGTAACTCTTACTGTTGCCCTTTTAAAAATTCTCTTTTGCATTTAAATCTGATCACCACTGCTCCACCCTTCAGCTCTTGCAGAGAGAGCTCTCACGTTGTTGAGTATATTACTATTCTTATTTCATTTTATGAGATCTATTTTCCTTTTTAAATATCCTCTTTTTCTTTTATGTGTCTGCCATATGTATTTGTCCTGCCTTGCAATAGTTATTCTGACATCACTGACTAATTATTTTAGGAATACACTACAGAAAATCATGTAATCATTTTCCTTTATTTGCAACTACTTAATATGTACACTCTTAAGATCTTTGTCTTGAACTTTCTGTTTGTAAAACAGGACATTTCACTCTCTGTGATGCTGATTTGTATTTGTGCATCCTTATAATGGATAAGACCTTGAGAGATGATTTTTTGCCTTCTCTTTCCTTGTCTTCCCTTCTTTTCTCTTTCCTCTTTTCTTCATCACCTGTCTTCTAATTTGCGGTATAACTGTGTTCAATACTCCAGAGAAATGAAACTGTCCAGATGTTGTTTATACATATACACCTGCCAGCTAATGAGTTAATACACAATATTTGTTTTTATAGTAGTATAAACAGATTCTTTAGTTGCCCAAAATATTTGTTGCTAGCAAAGGCTGCACTATTCCCAAAGCACATAAAATTGAATTATAGAGAAGAGAGATTTGAGGTTATCAAGTCAGCTAGAGGAAAGTTAAGCCATTCCAGAACTCTGTGTCTCTAATGATATATGATGCTGTAGTTATATATATTTTTCCACAGTCAAATCCTGTCCACATCATGCCTTGGCAATAAGGCATTCTTCAAGATTTTGTGATGTTACTCGGCACATGTAGCTATCTCACTGTATTGCAAACATAAACTCTGCTTAGGGTACACCAGCACTAATACTTTCATGGATACTCATCAGTAGGTCACATACTAGGTTTTTTCAAACCTAGAGTGCTTGACATGTTCAAAAGTAAGTCCAGAAAACATTGCTATTTTATAGATAGTTAGCTGGTTAGTCAGTTAGATAAATAGATGGATAGATAATGTATCTCTCTTTTTTTTTTTTCCCCTGTTCTTTGGCTTAGCACTTTGGCAAACCAGACCAAGCTCTAAACCTAAGCCTGTAGAAAAAGGATTAACGAGTGAGTGTGAACAGTACAATAGTGTATGACTTAGCAACACAACCCGCAAAGTCTAAGGCAAAGAAAGGGAATGGAATATAATTCTCAAGGATAATCTTCAGTGCCCTTATTCAAGAAATCATCTTCTTTTTTCTGCAGCAGGCCCTACCTTGCCTCACTAAGTTTCAAACTACTGCAAGGAAAGAAAAAAAAAAAAAAAAAAAAAAGAGAGGGAGAGAAGCAGGAACTCTGCTGTCTCCTTCTCTGCAAAATCTACATTTACCTGGAAAGCTCATAGCTAATTTATCTCCCCATGGGTGTGCATTTACATTGCAATTTCTCCACTAAAAAGCCATAATGAAAAATTAAAACATCCTCCATGTGGCATAATAATAACATTCTTCTGAGCATCAGCAGGGTTGAACTCCTGCACTCTGTCCACAGAGGAGGAGGTCTCATTCTCCTGTAGCCCCAGTCTTACCTTGCACCTCATTTCTGTTCACACTGTGTATGACGGATGAAACAGGGGTTGATCTGGCAACATGCTATTCCTTTTGGCGAGTTAGTTTTCTGCCAGATTAGGGAGCAACCAGTTCTCACTGAGACTATGTGATTGCTAGATCTAACAAGTGGGAAATGACAGGCTTCACAGAATTACAGAACGACTGTGGTTGGAAAAGACCTTTCAGATCATCAAGTCCAATAGGTTGCATGATTTGTGGCAGAGATGGGTGGTAAGGACAAATGTGAGTGTCCTATGCAGCACTTTTGAGGCAATTATACCATCTTTAACAAAATGCCAGGAACAGTTTCTTCTGTTTCTTCCTTCTTCTCTTGATCTTTTTTGTTCATCCCTTCCATGCTCTCCAAGTGTCAAATTTTTACCCCTGGCCCTTTCTCTTTTCCTACGAGACTCAGCCTCCAGGTTGTAGAGGCTGTATCAGTCTTTAACCTCACTCCTTTCCCATACTGTCAATCATCTCACTCATTTCTAGTTGATCCAAGATCCAAGATTTTCTTGAACTTAATCTTTGGGTTGCATCACCATTCCAAATCTTTACTGCTACACTGCGGCAGCATCACTTCTCTCACACTTTTTTTTTTTTTTTCCTGACATAGTAAGAAGTATGTTTTGGTGCACGTAACAGGTATGTGTCTGGCATGTCAGTCCATAGGTCAGTTTAACGTGAGACTATGACAACTGTGGGATTAGGCCAAGGCTTCTCAATGAAGGTTCTTGCTCTCAGATTAGGCCAACCAGCAGTACCAGCACAGGAAGACATGGGAGAAAGGCTGCAGTGCTGGGTTACAAAAGCAATAGATGCAGACTGATCAGTTTGTGAAGGAGAGAACTTGGAGCAAAATTAAATGTATTATTCTTAAATTTGGCGTGTGCGATTTGACAGGTATTTGGCCTTTTACACTTCCCTTTGACTGTATTCCAGCAGGAAAGGACACAGGGAGCAGCAAACAAAAAGGCTTTTACTTCAGTTGCCCTGATTTCAGCTGATCTCTATTAGCTCAGAGCTTCACTTTCAGAGAAAACAGCTACTCAGTGGAGAGTTGGAAGCAGATCCAGTTCCAGTGACATCTTCAGGGAATTAAGCTCCAAAGGTCCAGCAGGTCACTAAAGAATACACAAAACCTCTCTTCTTGTGAGGCTTATAACCTAACTAAATTTGGACAGATTAACTTTGACACAGAGGTTAATTTGTTGACCCCATTTCAAAGTCTGATGTTACTGCAGTTTCTCAGATAAAAAATAATCTAATCACTCACATGAACATTTTTCTTGCTCACAGAAATACCTCAACTGTTCAGGCTGAAATACTGCACACACATTTGAACTGAAGACAAGAATGGACAGGCTGTATTTTAATTGCAATGGTTATAATAGAACAAAGATATAAGCAGTTGAAAATAGTCTAATCACAAGTAGCACTGGGCTAAGTGCTACTTAGCCTTGTTCCTGCCATTTCGTGTAACACAGGTACTTCAGTGCTCTAGAATATGTTCTTGTCTAAGTCTGGTACTTTAAATCCTTGTGCTACCCAGTAGAGCAGGCATTTGTCCATGTGCTGCATATAGCAAAATCACACTGTGATGTGTAACATACAGTACATATTGCAGCATATACTGTTCTAAGTTTATTTTGAGGCTTCTGCATTTTCATAAGACAAAAAAATATGATCTATATCATCTTACAACATTGGCAGTATGAAACATACACACAGTATGCATTTTGAACTGTAGCATATGTACAGAATATTCACAATTTAAACAGGAGAAATGTAACTGAACATGTATCTATCTATCTAGGCTTACCACCACGGTATTAAGAACCTACTTGAAACCTTAGGGGGTCTTCAACTTAAAACATCCCAAAGCATATTTTATGGATTTCCCATTCCTCCCCCTGCTCCCAGTGCACATCTTTGCCTCTCTCTACACTGCAGCTACTCCTAGTTGCTTTTCAAGCACAGGAACTGGACTTGAATACATTCCACCAAGAAGCCAAGGAACGATGTTCAGTAACTATACTCCATAACAATGACAATGGGACTCAGGTGTATTCAGCTGGATAGCAACGTTACTCTTTTCCGAATGTAACAGCATTTGCATTCATTTTCCTTATTTATGACCATGCTGCAGTAAGAGCAGCAAAAAAAGATCTTACGACAGCTTGAACCCAAAAATCCCTCAAAAACTTAAGACTATTTTTTTCAGTATGAGACCGTATCTCTGAAAGAGCAGGATGAAGCTCTTTTGAATGAAATCTCTGCCTTCTTCTCTGCTACTCTGGCTGTGTTAGCAGGAAAAACCCTGTTGTTTGGTTTGATGGTTGAGATGGGGATGGACTAAGAGGTCAGGTATTTTTCAGTCTTCCTGTCAGTTCACCCTAACCCTCTCTATCCACATAGCTGGGATGTGAATGCATACAGACACACGTTACAATTTTAGTTCTGTATTTTATGCGCATCTACCATCCAGCTGGAAATGCATTGAGATAGCTCATATTGTACACAGTTCACCAAACTTTAATAGGTTTGGGTTTCTAACAGCTTGAGATTCTTTAACCAGGTGAGATTTGTCTATTTAGTGCTTTTTAAAGGGTTACTACAGATGAGCACATAGCACTTCTAGTGTGTTTATGGATCTTCATGTATCTTCAGTATTTTGAAATAACACAATCTTGCTTGTGGGGTGTGTTCTAAACTGTAATTTATCTGAGACAGTAATTTTCTGCAAATACAAACAATGCTAATTAAAAAATGCTGTAACCTTCTTCTTGCCCTCTTCCATAACTACAGAGATCCTATGTTTTTACATTTCAGATCTGGAAGGGCAATTATTCTAGCTGCCATAGCTTTTGAATTATATATAAATAATTATTTCTGATAATAAGGAAGTGAAGCACTGGATTTTCACAGCAGAACCCATAGTAAAATGAGTAACCTTTAACACTGCATAACACTGTGTAATGTCTTACAAGGAATGCCTTTCAGCTCTAATGACTACCTTCTCAAGAATTAACTGGATTAGTGACTTGGGATTCCCAAACTGGGGGATTTCAAATACAGTTTGCAGCATGAAACCAGAGAAAGGTACTAGTAAAATGTTAGTTTCTCTTATGGTTTCCCATGAAGTGTTTTGTTACACAATAAGGGTGTCATCGCTTTGATCTCAGTAGGGATGGTTCCGATTTCTAAGCAGTAATGTCCAGATTCTGAGACACTGATTTTCTCTGATTAATGCTGTGGCATTTCTGAGTACTTCAGTGAAAAGAACAGCAATGTTTGAGGACACGCAACTTTGCCAGCTTCAAACCCTCAATATGAGTCAGTCCTCAAAAAATGATGAGGTCTGCTAAATCGGCTTTTAAGCTCCCTTTTTTTTTAACGTGCTATGAAACAACTGAGATCAGTTCAAGAGACAATTTCCAACAGGGTAATTTGGAAAATTTCATACATTACCCAAAGCCCCAAGGCCCTGCTATTGTCCAGCCATGTCATTCGGCCCTGCCCTACCTCAGAGCTGCCTCCTGCTCTGCTTCCCATCCCACCTCCAAAGCCAGGTCCTCTCACCTTTCTGTGCTCCTTCCCACCTTCTTCCCTCCCATCCCTCCACACACCATGCCGGAGAGGTCTGCAGTGCGGGATGGGGTAGAAGCTCAACCTCTGGGATTGTCCCTGGGCTCTTCTGGCACAGTGGGGCTTCAAAAGCCTCCCTTCACTCTCCGTATTACACGTACCTCATCCTCAGATAAACCTTACTGTGCCTGTGGGTTCTGTTGGTTTGTTGTTTAGCACGGGACACTGACCAAGCCTTCGTACCACAGACACGCCAAGCAAAACACTGTTGGGCCATCACCTGGAGAAACCCCAGGCACGGTCCCCACCAAGGCAACCCCTGCACACGTGGGGGCCCTGCCAGGCACAGGCTGCATTTTGGCACTCAAACCTCGCTCTCTGGGGCAACCGAAACCTCAGGTTTTCGGGGTTGGGGGAAGGAGATGCCCTTTTTGGGCACATTTTCGGTGTCCTTTTGGGGCACCGCAGCCGCCACAGCGCTTCCAACGGCCGCTGCGTCACCGCGGGCCGCTTCCCGCCGCCCCGGGACGCGCCACCTCCGAGCCCCCGGCGCCGCTTCGGGACACTTTTCGCTGAGGCGGCGCCTTTCCCCTCCCCGTGACAAAAGCCGGGGCTTCCCCGCCGCGCCGGGGAGGAGCCGCCCGGGGGCCGCGTCGCCCCGCGCCGCTCGCCGAGCTCCACGCCGAGCAGCCAAACCCG
>VZSV01000166.1:1300160-1389521 GCA_013398735.1 Nothocercus julius | reverse complement strand
GGAGGAGCGCAAAGCTCCGTGTTCTGCCGCGAGGAGAAGGGAGCGGGGGTATTTAAATAAATTAAATATATATATGTGCGCATATCTATGCATATACATATGCATATATCACGTAGTGTGGCCTCTGGCATACTGGCATGTGAATATAAGTGGCCTCTGCTCGCTTGCTGGACACCGGAGTTTGCCTCTTGCAACAGGAGCGCAGACGTCGCCCGTCCACCCTTGCGGAGCTTCCAGTGCCTTTTATTTTTATTTTTCCTTTGTGCTAGTAATTGCAAGCAAACAAACGAACTTGGGTCTTTGACATTTCTCAGACTTTCTGGGTAGTTGCCTCAGTGTTGCTTGTAGTCCCTTCCCAATGCAGGCCTCACGACTCCAGAGAAAATAGATGTATATTTTTGGAATACAAGCAACAGTGTCTGCAACAACAGAAATACTCTTCTGCTCTTTCTGAGCAGTGCATCTGCCTTATATATGCCAACCTTTTTTTTTTTTCCAGGTGTTCTTTACTCATGTTGCTAAGGCCTTAGTCTCTTGGAGTAGCTGGTGATGAAACATGTGAAAGATTGGTGGAGAAGGGCAGGGCTCAGCATTGTTTGCTGAGTTTTTCTTTTCTTGTCCATCACCTAATGAAGCACATAGCAATTAGAAAGCTCAGTATTTGTAAATGATTAACAGCTATTTTCTAATGATTGATAGGTTTTTTGGAAGGCATAGGAATAGATAAGTGCAAAAAAAAGTACCACTCTCTAAAAATGGGTCAAAAGTCAATTTGATGTTTGTTTGACCAATGAACATAACTTTGGGACTGTGTGTAATAAAGTTGATGAAACAAAGAAGGAAAGAAAGGGTGACATCTTTTGCTTTGAGCTCTGATGGCGTTTGGTCACTGAGTGCAATGGCGATGGATTCTTCCCAAGAGAGTCCGATCCATCCTCAAGTGTGCGGAAGAGACATCTGTTTACCGAATGCTCGAGCAGGGTCATCCTGTGAAACAAACTGTTTGGCTTGGTTAGGATGCTGATTCCTGCTTCAGCCTCGCTGTCCAAACAGCTGCACAGGTCACTGCTCCTCCTCTGCTGTAGCTGCTTGGTCCCGTCTCCTCCCTGACGCTTATCTGACCCCTTGTGAGCTTGTTCTCCACACAAAGCTGTTCACTTCCTTTGGATGGGCTGTTCTGTGCAAGTTTACTCCCAGACTGAGGTTGGAGGCAAAAGGAGAACAGTGAGGACATGGACCAGTGGCCAGTGGGATTGGGTGTCATTTTAGGGTTACATTGGCTCAGTCATTATTTTGTAAAATTATGCCTGCTATTAGGAGCAATTCTAGTAAGCTGTTACAGGCTGTACTTCTGCTAATGCAAGCGGGCAAACTCCTACCTGTAAGACTTTCAGCTAGGTGCAAGTGGCAGGCAGAAAGCACTGTAAAATGAGATTATTTGGAGATTATTTGCATGACCCTTATGGCTGTAGAGTTTTTGAAATCAGCTCTTTGGCCCCAAATTGTTAGGGCGTTAGTTCCCTATCAATCAGAATGATATTATCCAGGAGACCTTGGCAACAGAGCTTGCTCTCTTGCCCTAGAAAACAAACTGCTGATTGTTTGGTTTGGTTTGGTTAATAAACTACTTG
Organism: Nothocercus julius; assembly: GCA_013398735.1. NCBI lineage: Eukaryota > Metazoa > Chordata > Aves > Tinamiformes > Tinamidae > Nothocercus > Nothocercus julius. The sequence goes on along the minus strand of VZSV01000166.1, from coordinate 1,387,890 downwards.
TGAGATAAATGCCACAGGATTTAAACAGATACAGCAAACACGAATACATGAGGGCTTAGAAGGAAAACATAGCAAACCCCATCAACTTCTCTGTGGTGCACTCAGCAGCACAGGTTGCTGCTGTAGAAGTATTACTCTGCTCTAGTAAAATGTGCATTGTTTCTTTTTCTTTTTTTTTTTTCTTTTTTAGCATAAAGGAATGTGAGAATTTGTGCATGGTCCTGAGAGATGCCTGGCAGAAGGGATATTGTTAAGCAGCTCTTTCTGATCTGTGGCCCTAAGAAGGGCTGCGCTAAGGGTGCAGTGGACAAAGGAATGAGGACATGGCTGTTACGCTGCTCTGTTTTGGTGCAAGGTTGTGGGTTTTCCTTGTCATGTGTCCTTCACATATCAGATATCTTCCTTCTCCTCATTCTAGGCTACCTTCTCAGGTGTCCACAAAAACATTTGGGAGCCTGTTGACATCAAGAAAGGAGAGTGTTGGTAAATAAAGGCATGAATTAATCCCAAACTCATAGGATGTACTCCTGATCATGGGTATTATGCAGATGGAGAGAAACCTGAACCATTCTGTCCTTTTGTGTAGAGCTTGTCTGCACTAGAGGAAATACTGTTACTTAGCTATGCAGGTATGTGTGTAAAAAATAGACACACTACCCTGATGTTGGTGTGCTTGTACTAGTGGGCAATCTCCGTATAATGCTATTGTGTGTTGTACTTTAGGCACCAAGGTAAACTTTATCATTACCACTTCTATACTTGGTCTCTAACAAGATTAGCTATAATCATCAAATGTGTGTATAAACTGAAAACATTAAGTAAGTAAAGTACATGGCTAAGTGTTAACTTGCTTTTAAGAGTTTTAAAAGTTTGTTTTGCCAGTCTGTGTTTCTGTCTTACACAACTGAGGAGAAAGAGAACCACTCACATGGCTATTACTATTACACTTCCAAGAACCTAACAGGAATTTGTATGTCCTCATGACAGAAATTCCCCAAATCAGTCCCTAGTGTTTCTTGAGAAGGATATAGCAGGATTTCACTCTTTTTGGTCCTACCTCTTTCCTCATTTGCTCTCAGATTTAGTGCTCATTGCTGTTTACAAGATTCTGGTGAGAAAAGGTGTTGTATTGACTTAGTTATCATTACTTTTTTCTATAACGCAGTTGGTGTAAATTAGCTTTCACCAGATTTCAGGGGGAGTTCAGTATAGCTTTTCTTATAAAAGTATTTAAATACACAGTTTGGAGACAGCAAAGAGAGGAAGAAGAATTTCCCTTTGTATAAATGTTTAGCCTTTGAGTGCTGGTAGCAGTAATAGCACAAAGGAAACTAATTGGAGCCTTTGCCAGGTTACATATCACAGATGGAGAAGAAACGCACAAGAACAAAAGTTTCCTTAATAGCAGAAAAAATAATTTTGAATTAAACTTCAGTGTCACATGAGGCGCAGTGCCTTCTGTATGCTCCAGAAAGATCTCCCTCTTACTGGTTACTGAAAAAAACCTTATCTAGGCTGTTTGCTGGGGAAGATACGTTTTTCCAGAGCTTGCTTTCTATGTTCCCCCCTGTAGAAGTATTTCTGCTGCAACAGCACTTGATGATTTCCCAGCAAAGAGATTATACAGATTATTCTCTTTCATCTCCATAAAATGACTAAGTCAGATCCAACTTTATGATTTGGTTTTGCTTCCGAGCTGTTTTCCCCAGCTGCGCGTGGTCTGGCGGAGTGGGCGGCAGACGGGCAGGTGATGGCAGGTTCTGCGGGCGCGCGATGCTGCCATGAGGTTCCTTTCCAGTGACATCCTGAGGTGGGGCAGGATTCTGCTTTTTACTGTCCAAACTGATGTTTATTTTGGGTTGCCTGCATTTATTGCCTGTCTGTAACTGCAAATTACCACAAATTTTAACCGACAGTTTGGGAACAACCACCAGAAGCTCCTTCCTTACAGGGCAGAGGCTCAGACTGACCACAGATTAAAAATGCCAGCTCTGGCTAAAGGGATACTGGGAAAAAATGGAAGGAAAATAGTTGGATCAAATTTTTTATCTGTTCAAACTGAAACCTGTAGGTCTGGTATGCATCACAAAGTCAGATAAAGAAGACACAGACCCAACCTGAAAGTAACCTTAGGAGGATTATGTCATCTTGAAAACCTAAAGCATGTCTTAAGTGAGCTGCATGGGTGCTGGTTTGTGTTAAGTTACCCTGTCTGAAATATTTTGGGTTAGTACAGTTGGTATTCTAATTATTAGGGCAGACTTCACAGCATTATTTGTAATGAATGATACAGTATGTGCCACATGTAACCTGTGAGAGTTTTACATGACAGCAATATGGGAATTGTCATGTTGGGCACATCTGTTCTAATGCATAATTTTTGATCCATTTCTAATGCATCAGATAGAAAAAAAAAGGTCTGAAAAACCCTAGGCAGTATAACTGTAGAATAACATTAGCCTATGAAGAAATATTTAATAACTTTACCAGCAACAATTTTGCTCTGGCCTGGCTATTTCATGTTCTGTTGGGGCAAAGCCTCTTTCATTTTTCTTTTATTCTATCCTACAAAATCACATTCCCAATCATATTCATCCAAATACTTTTCCAAAAGATTGCTCCCTTGAACCCAGATTGATACTGTTGAAAAGAATATAGAATGCATCCTTGCCTTCAAGAACATCTTATCCTTCTCTGTGACAAGCTGTGAGCTTGCTAACAGCTCTCTTACCAAGCGAATTGTAGTTCACAAGATGTCATCAGCCTGTCTTTTTTACCACTTCTGCTAATTTAGGCAATATGTTAAGGTAGTTTTCCGTTGGAAGGAACATCAGGAAGGACAGATAGAAGGATATGAGAAAAACCTAGCCACATCTTGCCCTTACCTAGGTTTTCTGCACAGACCTTCTTCTGTGTCTTCTTTGCTGGAACGGTAACCAGTGCCTGAATTTTCAAGACTCCTCTTGGTTAATTTTGTTGTCCACTCTTAGCTGTCCCCACTTTAAATGTTTACAACTGAAGACTGGAACTGTTTAAAGCAGAAAAGTAACACTTCCGTTTCTTAAATAACCTTAAAAAACCTTCCCTCTAACCACCTTGCTTATTCCATCTACTCTACCCTGCTGGGGCCAATTGTGGTGGACGCTTACTCCTCTCTCCTCTTTTCAGTTAGAGTGTAGCACTGGTCAAACAGAACAAAGTAAGCAAACCCTAATCTTTTCAAGATGTGCAGGATGCAGTTCACTGGCTTTTCAGTTCTTAAGCAGAAATAATAGACATTTTGCACGGTCCCTCAGTATAGATTTTTCTTTTTTTTTCTATTGTCTATTTTCTTTTTTAGGCTTTCCGTCTCGCTCTTCTTATTTTTTCATTCGCATTCTCCTTATTCTTCCTATTCTTTCTATTTTTCTTTTCTTTTGCCTTTTGTTTCTTTTCTTCTTTTTATTTCTTTTTTTTTCTTCTTCCAGTGCTGTTTCTCAGTCCTCAGCCCTCTGATACTTATTCTATATACAATATCAGCTTGGGTTTCTACCAGGCCTTTGAAGATGACACTGGAGATGATGCCTCTTTTAGCATATAGCAAACTTCCAATAATCTATGATCTCTGGTATTCTTTGCTTAAGGTACACTACCACCTAGCAACAGCTTCCCTTCCCTCCCAGTATTCCTGACCTACTTTATAGGGAGGAGGTCTGGTTTGATTTGTACCTGGTCTGGTCTTGATCATCTTCCAGAACTCATCAGTATATGCCATTCTGGTATATGTGTGTGGGGAGCAGAAATAAAGATATTTTTAGTGCTGACATGGACTGTTAGTTTCTGGTTTTACTAAAATAAAAGTTTTCATTTTTAGAGTGTTCTTTCCTTCCATCATGTTCATAAAAAACACCTTTTTTTTTTTCTGGAAATATATATTTTTTTCTTCTGTTTATTGTTCTTTAAGGATTTAAAATTAAAGAGTTAAAGGGAATTACTTTTAGCTCTGTTTATTATTCCAGTGCAACATGAATGATGGGGCAGACATCTAGAGCACTATACACAAATGAACACAGGGTACAGAAAGCAGTGAACAGTTAACTCTTACCTTCATCTTCCAGGCTGACAGTCCTAAAAGCAGGAATGAGGAAAACCCAAGCAAATACGGAGTGCAGGATGCAATGCTTCATAGATTGGATTGGTGCCCACTACCATGCTTATAGGAAGAGAGAACCGCAGACAGCAAACCTCAGCTGAAAGAATTTGAGTAAAAAGGATGACATGAAAGAAGACCCAAAGGGGCAAATCTTAATCGTGGTGTAGACATTATTTCTCTTTCAAACATGATGGTGAAAATTGCCATCTAATCTGTTTTAATCAGTGGTAGAAACTGAAAAGCCCACAGGGAGAAGTGATTTCAGTTCAAGGAGGGTCATGAACGCTTCTGTAGTGCCAACTCCTGCCCTCTGCCTCTGATGCCCATACTGAGCAAAATGGAGCTCAGTATGATCGCCTCTTGATTTAAGCACAGTGTAGCTGAATGCTCCACAGGGCACTCTGAGAGTTGCCAGCGAAAAGTCTCTCGAAAAAAATTCTTCACCTCTTTCACCTCTAAATATGTATAGGAGTTTCCTGCCCTTTCTCCTATGTGGTGAAGTGCAAGTTCTCAGTTAGTGCTTTGTGCCAGAAATGCCACATCTTATATTCAGCTAACGTGTGGGATCTTATTGGTTCCTTTAGCATTTTGCTCAGTTATGAGAATTGTTGTCCCACATAAAATACTCTCCTCAACCAGGTATTTTGATTAATAAAGTAGGCAGGGCTTGTTTTAGTAAAGCAATGCAACTGCTTTCAGTGCTGTATCTACTCTCTCATTTAACTTAGTGCATACTAATGCCAAGTAGTGAGCGAATGCAGAAGCTGCAAGAAACCACATTAAGTGCAGTGTTAATACACTGTATGAAGTTAAGGAAAATCTCACACTTAGGTTGGCAGTCTTTTTTTCTTTTATCCAAGTTTTACAGAGCTATCTGGTAGTGAAGCCAGGGTTGGAACTCATTTTCCTGACTTCTAGTTTCATAATAAAACTTGCTGTGTTTCCTTTCCAAAAAACTTACCATATATATGACATTATAACTGTCTGGTAAACTAACTTTTTCAACCATGAAGCAGATTTTGCATTTTGATTTAAAACTTCGGTGGTGTTCCTTTTTCTCTTCTTTCCCCACCATTTACAGATCCTTCTACAAGATGCATGTAGGATTTTAGGCTAATATCCATTTGCACGCCGTCTGGGAGAATTTTGGCTGACTGAGAGTCCCATAAAACAAAAGTTTCCTTTTTACAAACCACATGGAGCTTGGCTGTAGATATTCAGTTCCTTTCTCCACAAACTGTTTTTAATGGTGCCAGATTCTTCTGTTTCTTCTCCTTGTTTGGCACATGTCAGGAAAAAAAATCTTGGCTCTCATATAGAACATATCTTGTTTCCTCTTAACTGCTCGTACTTTCTATTCGTAATTTAAATCAGAAAAAAAAAAAAGCTATGGTTGTGCTTCTAGTGATTTAATGTTGTAGTTTCCTAAGCAATATTCCGATGTTCTAAAATAAAATGTTTCATACTGTAAGCCTGACAGTAGGAGGTTCTAGCTAAATTTAATGGATGTGTCTTTCTTGATTTCAGAGAATATTGCATCATGTCCTGACAAGGTAGCCTGCTGTAGTCCTATGGAGGCAGATGAAGGAAGAACAGATGAGCAGAATGAAGCTAAAATGGGATGTTGGAAAGAATGCCCTCTCATTTACACTGCTGTCTCTTCCTGACACTGCCATGAAAACCCAGATTGTGACATTGCAGGGTCGTGTCCATAGCGAGAAGTTGAACGAGCATCTCCTTCCTGGCCTGTGACATCCCAGGGACCTGTCAGAGATGGTATTAATGCGTTTCACAAGCTACTCCAACTCCTTGCTGACAGCCTCATTCTGCATACGTGCAGTCTTCCCCGGAGATGTTTGTAGGAACCAATCTGCTACTGTTTGCTGGAGCAGAGTGGAGCACTGCTAAGTGCGGTTGCCTATCTCATTTTTTTTGCGTCCAGAAAATTAGAAAACCTCTTACTTTTATGATCTTCCCTCACTCCAGTTCTCTACATCTCAGAGGAGCTGTCCCCAGATATTTCCTGAGTGATTACTGCAGATTATTTGTCAATTGCCTTGCCCACTAAAGCCTAGCCTTGCCTAGGCTTTAGTAACAAATAGTGCAAAGTGGCCAAAAGCCTAGTAAAAAGATTGATCAAAATTTTAAAAATTTGATAGATGTAAAAATTATTATAGAAAATTTGCCCGTTTTCATTATTTTTAAGTAACATGGCATTTAGAAAAAAAAGTGACGGTCTCTTTTCAACCTCGTGCAAGAATGCAGAAGTTCTCTAATTACTAACTCAGACACTAATTAGCTTAAAAATACAAAGAAGGAACCCACATATCTCAATGTGAGAAACTACTGCTGTTTCAAGCAGTGTGGACAGAAATTATAATGAATTTGTAGCTGAAATGGAGTTCCTGAGCAGTTGGTATTTCAATCTTCTGTATTCTTCTTTCCTTTTGTATATATGCCTGCAGAAGAGTGGATTTGTCCTTTTGTGGAGATATAATACAGCAATGTGTTAAGACAACAGAGATGTTCTGTTTAATTCAGTAACAGGGCCCTGAGGAGGATCAGTCTCTTCAGATACTTGTACCTATTTATTCTGGTTAATAAAAGAAAAGCATTTACCTAAGGAAGACCAAATGTGGTATCCCTTCAGGGACAGCTTGTGTGACTTCCATTACTGATCCTCTCACCTGGTGCTGCAGTAGGACAGCACGTGGTCATCACTTCCCTAGCAGGGAAGTACTGCTCCATGTTCTTCCTCTTCAGTGCTGGCATGTTTTTTTGGGTTACAAGAGCACCTCTTCAGAGCTTCTGATGTGTGATAAAGCATAGCCATACAAATTTGCTCCATATGATTTTTCCATGTGAGAAGCTTTGGGATTCTTCTTTGAAACTATCTTAGCATACAGCAGAACCAGCAACAAGGCCTGTTTTTTGTTTTGTTTTCTTTTAGTGGTTCAGGAATTGATCTGTGGTAGTTACTTATCTTAGGCCTGCTTTTTTTTGTTTCAGACTTGTGCTCATTAAGACTGAAAAAGCATCTCTGGGTCTCTGAGAGGTTTGCTTTTGTTTACGTAGGTAGCAGTATTTGTTTCCTCCTATGCATTTCCTCCATACTCCTTTTGAAAACTTCATTTATTTTGTTGGATGGAAATTTTCTAAGTTTTTAAAATATTTTCAGATGTCTGGCTTAGTTTTCAGGATTACAACCGTTTTGCTTAGATATCAAAATCTCCCAGCCCTACAGCTGAGGGTGAGGCATATTGCCAGACCCTGCACTGCAGTTCTTGTATGGGAATCCTTTCTGAAAAGGAGCAGCTGTGTAGCTGTATGAGAAGTGAAAATGTCTCACAGTTCAGGAATCATCCAAGAACCAATTGTAAAATATGATGAACCAGCAGAATCAATCCTGGATCAAAATAAGGAGGAAAAAGGAATCTGCTGTGAAGATGGACTTGTACCTGGTGCTATTTCTGCCGCCAAATACATCACTGAAAGATGCTACTTCAATGGCACTGGGGCTTAGATGTCTGTAACTAATGGAGTTTAGCCTACAGTGCATAATAGTGCAAAAAATAAAATGTTGCTTGGGCTTTTCAGTAGCAGTTACAGAGTCTGGGCCTACTCTGAAGCCTAAATGGGGAAAATTTGAAGTTCATATTCTAGCAGCTTACACATTATATATATTTTAAAGCCAGGTTAAATTATCTGTCATTGCTAAGGAGCGATACAGAATTGTTCACAGCAGAATTGGAGAACTTCCCTGTGTCAATACTCAGCGGTTTGAGAAGCAGCTGTTTGCGCAGTAGCTGTTTTGTGGTTGAACAGACAGCTGAATTTCTAGCATTGCTGCTTCAAGTTAGGAAAATGCTAATTTAGCTTCAAGAAAAGAAATTCTTGCATATGTGAATGAGTCAGAATTCTTTTCCATAAGCTGTTTAGTTTCTTGCATCTTGTGTAGTGAAAACACTGCTAGATCCTATTTGATATTATCACATTACTAGAGAAAAAAGAATTTTCTTTCATAACCTGTGGACTTCATTGGATAGAACCATAGCAGATGTAATAAATTTAGTGTCTTAAAGGCTTATTGTTACGAAGACTTTAAAATAAAGCTGTGTGTGTTTCTCCTGTTGGGTCTGCAGTGCTAAGAAGCAACTAGACAAAATGTTGAGAATCTGCTGGGCACAGAAAGAAGTTCAGGCTTCCTGGCTTGGTGATTTCTCATTTGGAGAAATTGGACACGCCTTCATGTTCTGTTCTAGAAACACACCTCAGGTAAAGCTCAGTTACTGTCACCCAAGTCACAGATAAGTCTCCTGCCATTGCTATTTTCTGCATCAACAAAATTAAATTAAATTATGCTGAACTTCAGTAGGACATCTTGAAAAGATATATTGTTCTGCTTATTTTTTCCTGCTGAAAGACTTTGAATGACAAGTACTCCACTGCTTATTCCTGTAGATTGTTGTGCTGGCTAATCTTACCGTTCTGTTTTGGCGTTTGGAATGGTAGTTGAGATCAGTCTTACGAAGGGATGAAAGTCAACCTAATGTAGCATTCAGAACTAACAGGGGCCATCTTCTGTTTAGTGCATTGACTATGCTCTTGCAAATAATAAATACTTTTCATTCTGATTTCCTCTAAAAGTGTTGCCAAGCTTGTCTGACGCAGGTACTTGATATCAAATCATTATGGATTGAAACAGCTTGCTGTGTGCCCTTTCTCCTTTCCCGAAGAACATTTGTATTGACCAGTGTATCTGTGCTGGCTGCTGCTGCTCTATAGCCTGAGTGTTGCTTGTTTTGGGAAGTAAAGAGAAGGGCAGCCAGCTTTCTTAACCCAGGCTATAAATGCAGAGACTATTCAGATGGGACTGTGGGACCAGAAGAACTAATGCCTTTTTTTTTTTTTTAAAAAACATTTTAAAATCTTGTTTTTTGTTGTTTGTAGGATATTTCAGTGTTTCTTGTTCTTAATAATACCCCTGAGACTGTCATTTTGGAGCCAAGAATATGTATTTGGCCAAATTGTGTTTAACAATTCCAGAGACTCACATGTGCTTTACACAGTACAAATATGAGGGATAAGCCAACTTAAACTGTAGCTAAAAGGTTCATTTAATAAAAAGCCCAGAAAGATTTTCTTGTTGTAATTGTTAGCAGCATGAATACATTGGGCTGACTCAAAACGTCAGCTGGTTTCCATCATTGGGCCATGTGAAAATGCTTATAGTTCCAACTTTGTCGGTAATTGGTGATGTTAGAAATGATTTCTAGAGATACAGCATTAGTCCCTCAGTAATTGTTGAATTAAAGACTTCAAATCTGTCTTCTTTTTCAGTGAAGGGCTGCAGCATTGGAGGGGGCAGGAAGATGGAAATGCCTGTGAGCACTACAGTCTTGGTAACTTCCAAAAGGAAAGGAGGCTGCCCTACCATTCCTAGACATAGCTCTCTCTCACCAGCTTTTCTCAGTGGCCACAAACAAAAGATCTAGACAGCAAAATCCTTGTTGCCTCTCCTATGATCATTTGTACCTCTCTTCCTATTTAATGCCAGCTACTCCAATCAGATATCAGATGTAACCCTGCTATATTTTGACTTTTTTTTGTGTGTGTAAATATTAAATCATCTTAAGGCAGTGAGATACTGGAGAGCCTTCCCTGCCCTTGGCACTTAGCTTATTTCTCAAGAAGTTAGAAGGGAAAGAGATCAGTTAATTGTCAAAGTATGAATTTTACCGCAAGTCAGGACAGAATATCATCATCTGGTTCATTTTCCTGGGTCAGAGCAGCCTGGCTCAGTGTATGGAATGCAAAAGCACAGTGAGTCCTCTCATAAAAATAAGGTGCTTGGGCACTACTGTAATTCAGCTGATAATGATTACAACTTGACTGCAGAGTTTGGCTAGCAGATAATGCTAGATTTATGTCAGAGAAGAATAAAGTCTGTATATATCACTGTTTGCTCCTTTATCTGGGTTTATATTTTGTATCTTCCCTTTTGACACTAGGTATTACAGTGTGTATATATATATATATATATATTACAAATTCTCAATTTTGCCTTCTTTTTAGTGTTCCCAAAATTCACAGTGGTGTTTAGGAACAGTCCTCAGCAATTCCCTTTGCCCTGCTCAGGGGATAAGCGAGGCTAATGAGACCCTCCTGTGTTTCATTTGAATGAGTTTTACTAATTGCTTTTATCACACTGGAACCTGTAAGGGGATTTTTCATAGACACAATGACAATAAAAGAATTAGGCTCTTTTGTTGATAAGTCACCTGGCAGTTCTGCCTGGCTCCTCAGTGTAGCTGTCAGAAGATGTGACTCCTTGCTGCCCACTGCCTCTAATTGCCCTTTATTCCCCTCCGATCTTCTCATCTAGGATGTATTTCTTAGTTGATGGGATAAAACCTGCAGGTGGGTCATGATGCCTCCAGTCAGCAATAGACGAGATTAAAGAGGATATTAGGACTGATCTCTCTCCCTTCTTACTTCTTGAGAAATAAGCTAAGTGCCAAGGGCAGGGAAGGCTCTCCAGTACCTCACTGCCTTAAGATGGACGTCTCTTTTTTTCCACAGTCTTCCTCAATATAGTGATTTTCAACCTAAGTGTTTACTACGGTTGCCATTTTCTAACTTTTAGGCCTCTAACACTCCGAATTTCCTTTTAGGACATGTTAAGCACTTAAATAACAGTCCATTATCAGATTTTTTAATACTGCAGACAGTGCTGGGCGTGAGTTTTAGAGCTTACTGTAGACATTTGAAGTATTCTGTTAATTTCATCATGTCTAAGATTTTACCTTTGACACTTGTTCATGTCGTACAATTTTTACAGTGACTGCAGTTTTATGATAGAGGCAATTGAATTAATCTTTTCTGTATGCTGTACTTGTACAGTTACCCTTTTCTAATTCATAAAGCCTCAGTGCCAACTGAAATACTTTTGCATAAGAGAAACTGTTGAAAATCACAGCAAATCTTGATGCTTTGGGCTTTTGAAGAAAAAACAGAGCCCTAGTATGTGGTCCTATTTCTACCAAAATAGCTTTGGATTTTGTAATACAGGGAGGTTGTACTCTGTAAAATGAAAATATACAGTAGTTAAGGATCCCATTGTAATGAAGAATTGCAAGAATTGTGATTCTTCCATTTTAAAGACAGGCAAGGTTTTGCCAGCCTGGCTGGCTATTGAACAGGTTCTGATTCATCCAGCCGTAATAGCTGGTTGTGTTTGAGCAACCTGTTCAGTGTGTCTGCTCAAGGCATGTCTGCTCACGTGGCATTGCTGACAAGTAGGGCAGACCAGGCCGTACAGGGAGTGTACATCTTGCTGCAACCATTGGCATGAAGCTCCAAAATGCACAAATTTTTTGCTTCTGATAGGCCTCGTCTGCCCCATCTCTGAAATGCCGTAGATAATACTGGCAAATTACTTATTTGGGTTCTATTCTGCTGTGATCCAGTGAACTCAAGTCATTTTAAGCATGTCAACAACCCCTGATTTTGGTGGGATTTGTGCTTTAAGCTGAGCATTAGTTTACTTTTTTGATAGATTAGCACTTTCTTCCTGAGGCAAATGTGAATTGCTGGTTTGAGTGATGCAGAATACAGAATAGTGTAGCCTGTGCTCAATGGTGTCTGCTGAAGAGCCCATTCCAGAATTATACAGAGGGACGCTTTTCTTTTGTAAGCAGTCTGAATCTTATTTTCTTAGACGTTGGGTAAGATCATCTTCTTGACTTGTACAAAAGGACTCTGTTTTAGTGTTTGGGAAAGCTGAACCCTTTGGAGCCTTTTTTAAAATTTGTAATCCATGAGATACAGAACACGGTGGAAGACTTGTGTCCTCTGATTGTGGCCCTCACAGTATGTGAGTTTTCTGTAACTGTGATGACAAAGCAAATGACAGAAGCGTCAAGAGTGATTTGGACTTTCTTTGACTTTCTCTGTATTTGTGATATGAATATAGTAATGCTGTAACTGTGGCATGTTAAGTATCTTTCGTACGTGCACTGTCCTGGTGATCTCCAAAGCAGGTGATCTATGGTGGGGTAGGGAGGTTGTTGCTTTGTACCAGCAGGACATCTTCACAGGCTGCTTGTAGTGATGCAGCCACATCGTTACTTTACAAGGGCTCACTGAAGTTACAATGTTGAATGTTCACAGCTAAAGTTTATCAAAAACATTAACCTCTTATGCCACAGAAGAATGTAATATCAGAAGCCTTAACCTTTTTTCTTTTTGCTTACAGCCTGATTAGTCAAGACTTCAGAGAGGATTTAGAATAGATGTTGCAATTCCTTTTCTGTGTCAAGCTACCTGATTTCCCTCTGTTGTGTGTAACAGCACCTGGCATACACCTCTCCCTAGAAAGCAAAGCTAGTTCTTCACTCTTCTGCTACTGCCAGGCGCACTGTGGGGGTACAGCCTGGTTTTTATGTTACTTGAACCACTTTTGGACTGACTTCATTCGAGTTACTAATTTACAGCAGAGATTAAAATAATGCCCAGTCTATCTGTTTGCTGTAGGGCAGAAACCATCTCTGGTGTTTAACAGCGAGCATACAAAGGGCGCTCTGCCCTTTTTTTTTTTCTGGCAAATTTGAAAGTTATCTGGATAGAAGACTCGTGTACATATAGGTAGGATCACTGGGTCTTTCTGACGTATGGGATGTAGAGGCCCACTCATAAGCAAAGGTAACTTGAAGCTGTTGACATCATATTAAGAATGCGGTCATTTTAGCATATTTAAAATGGCAACTGTGATAATTTAAAGTAAGAAAGAATACGGAACAAAACCATTTGAGTAGCTTTTTTTTTTTTTTGTAATTCCCATAAATGTCCCCTGCCATGCAAAAATTCCTCCAAGAACTTGATAAATGCAGTGTTGCATAAAATCAAATAAAATTGCTTTTCCCTTTTTCAACCTGGAACTTCCGCCAGATCTGCTATGTTGGGAACATGATGTGGTGTAAAAGACGTCTGTAACCTCAGGCTCTTAAGGAAAGGCGCATGTTTTATACATTATTCTCTCCTAGTCGATGGATACCTTCTAGGAAATGTCTTTGTTAGTTGTTCTTTTTTCCAGTACAGAAATACTGCTTCAACATGTTCTGTGCTGAAATGTCAGCGTTGTGCTGTTGTGTAGGTGGTAGTATGTATTATACACAGTTTTCAAAACCTGAATAATCAGTGATGTGCATGACTTTGCCAGGGAAAACAAATGGCTGTGTCATTTTGATTTCGGTATATCAAGAAAATGTAACCTATAAAAATTAATTAGCATTCTTCCAGAAGGGGGTTGTTTAACTAACATTTTTGTTTCCATGTTTTCAGTTTTGTCAGAAGTTGGAGGGGAGTGTTTACTCTGTTGCTAATATATACCCATAGATTTACAGGGTATTTCATGGAGTTTTAGCTGCCATGCATCTGTCCTTCTTTTCAGTGCATGGGTAGATTTTTTTTCTACTCACTTGCACAAGTGTTTAGAGACACTCAAATTGGCTTTGAAAAATATCCATTTACTAGAATCATTATATCCTAAAATCTCATATGGGTCTTGCACAAAGTTGCTTTAATATTCAATAAAAGAACAACTTCATACATAAGAGGAAATTTTATTACAGATTCTATGTATTTTTTTGCAAACCGTTTATAAATAAAAATCCTTGAGGCTAATGGCGTCATTATTTGTCAAAATTAAGTTTTGCTAGAGACTTTAACAGACTTTAATTTCTCCTGCTAAAGTCACTGTTGTTATCATTTAAATCCTGACAACCTGAGTGGGATGCTGGAATTCCACATGGATGATGGAACTGCACACTGATGGCACTTAATGGAAGTCCCCATCTCCTAGAATTTGGTTTTCTGGTGGGCTTCTTTCCATTTAACCTGGGAATATTACTCATATTCAGCTATATTGAAGCACATGTAAAACTTCCTTTATTTTCTGTTCTTAAGCAAACGAAAAAGATTTACTTTTGAGCACCCATTTGCATTAAGTAAACTGAATACACTAAATTGACTTAGGCTGCATTGGTGCCTTTCTGACTGCATTGATGTCTTTCTGAAGCTGAACAATCTAAGATGAACACAAATGTTATATTGGTAGCTTTGCAAATATTCTAGAAATGGAGATGATGCCTGATTGTGGATATTAATTCATCAGAAAGTATATAAGCAGTCAGTAGACAGAACAAATTTTTATCTTAAAGTGGCCCTTGTTGAAAAGTTAATCCTTGGAGGATTTTCAAGCCTGACGAGTCTGATGAGATACAGTTGCTATATCTTGAATCCTTCATTAAATGTTGAGGCCAAGCCTGATTTTTTTTTTTTTTTTTTTTTTTTTTTTTTTTTTTGGTGAGTAAGCTGACCTCTTTTCCTTTGCTCTGTCAATGCATGCTTGAGAAGTTAGCATTGATATTGTGCAAATAAGCTGCATGCTTAAGTGCTTGGGTGCTCTCTTAATGCAAATCCTGATTGGTGGCTAGAAGCTATCAAGAGGTTTCAGCTTTCTACCTACCTGCTGGTGTCCTTTTAGTCCTCACTAACTGCAGTGCTAGGAGGGGCCTTAGCAGAGTGAAAAAGCAATAAGGAGCAGTTTTTTGAAAATTAATGACATGTATTAATCACTGTTTCTAGTGAGGGATAACTGAACAACTGGTGGACTCAGTTGCAGGGGGAGGGTCTGACAGCAGAGGACTTCTGTCTGTCTTCCATTTTTGAGGAGACGTTTCTATACTGCCTCTTTATGGTTAGGTCTGTTCTGAGCATGAGTGTGATTAGAAATCGAGGAAGCTGTGGGAGCATCTACTCTGCCCTGTTTGAAGTACGCTTTGGCGTTCTGCTTCGCAGTGCCGTGCCCGCCACCTGAATGTGTCTTTGGCAAACGTGCATCTTCCAGACCTGCTTCCAGCCTTTGCTGGTAGCCCGTTCCTTAGGTTCCTCATCCTCCCGTATCCTCCCGGCTGTGTTTAGAACTTGGCTTTACTGTTTCCTAGGTGTTGGTGGTTGCTATGTGTTTCTCCTCGAAGACGAGAGCCTGCAAAGGCTCACTTTCTTCACTTAAGACTTAGCTGAGTTTTCCCAAGCTTGTTCGTTTTGAACGGAGCGGCGGTGGTAGCTCATTCTGTTTAAAAGAGATTCTTTTTGCTATTGTTGGATGGGAGAACGCTTTCTTTTCTAATCAGTGCCAGATGGCGGCTCCGTGGCAGCCCAGGACGCGGTGCTGCAGCTGCTGCAGCGAGGGACCTTACACCGACTCTCCGCAAAAATGAGCCAGGGTCCGTGTTCGGGCCCTGGGGGCTCATGGTGGCTACTCCATATCGTACTTTGCCTCTGTATGGCCCTGTCTGGCTGTGCGCAGCTTCCTGTTACCAGCAGGCTTGACGAGACTCTATTGCAAACACACAAAAGCGGCAAGATGAATTTGCCCCACAAATCAAATTTTTTTTTTCTCCTCCCCCTTTCACGCAAGGCAGCAGCTCCTGACAGGCATTCTGAAGTAATGACCGCTTTCTTTTTGAGGAAGAGCATCTTCACTCTCTTCCTTCTTTTCATAATTTCTAGTGTCCCTAATATCCTCTCAGTATCTTTAGTCCTTCCAGCCCTAACCATGTTAGCATGTTTTGTTGCCTTTTCATTTGGCAGTACGTAGCCTGTAAAAGCAAGTTGCTGGTAGGTTCATGGGTTGAGAGAAATTGTTATGGAGGGCTATTAAATACCAAAGGGAAAACCCATTACAAGTGAAGACTGGAAAGTACAGTCTGTACATAAGACTTTATGTTTTCCATTATATCTGTAGCATATTTTATTAATAGATTTTAGTTTAGATTTTATTAATAAATGGTGCCTTTATTTTTGTGCTGACTCATATTGCATGGTTTTCCTTTAGTGTGTGTGTGTGCTAGCAGAAATCTAGGTGATTTTCAAGAATATTCTATCTGATTCACACTTTTTCTTTCTAATTTTTCTCTCCCAAACTATATTCACTAAACTTTCTCTTAGCATTTGGAGACTTTAAAACTGTTGTGTTTAGAGCTGTCCACATTGAAAACCATATGGGATCACTGATGTTTGCAGTAAAAGCTTCCAGCCCAAAGATCTATTTTGTCTATGTGTGTCATACTAAAGTTCAGGTTAGTTGCCCCCCTCTTCGGTAGGGTACTACTAGCCCTGGTAAGATGTGGAAACTCTAGTTTTTATCCCTGGAACCCAAATAAAAGCCTCTCAGCAAAATAATTGTGTTTTGCCTACCAGATAGACGCTTGCAGATGAGCGCAGCCTTAAAATGTGGCAAGGACTTTAATAATGAAGTATTTTCCCTCTTATCACCCTTCCTTCCTCAAGCCTCTTAAGCACAGTGCTGTAGCTATGAAACTACAAGAAAGATGGGCAGGACTGCGGTGTCCTTGGGCTATAGGGTCTGCAAGCCCAGAAACTCTAATCCATAACATGAACCTGCACCCCTCCATGCTTGTAAAGATGCAAAGAGCCCAGCAAGAACAAAGAGCCATGCAAAGAGCCCAGCAAGAACGAGGGCTGGGATCCGTCTTGCCATCCAGGGCACGAGGCAGGCACAGAGCTGCAGGAGCTGTGACCTTCAGGAGCTCTCAGGTACTTCAGCATCTACCCTGTGCCTGTTAGAATGGTGTAATCACTGCAATTCCAGTATTCGCACTGTTCTGCAGCCTCATTAATCTTCAAGGAATTAGCACATCTGTGTTTTGTGCAAATGATGTAATACATTACTATTTATATTGTTTATATTGCTGTTTATTTTAAAATGTCTGTCATTTAATCATTTGTTTCAAGCTCTTTCGAACGTTCAGCTTTAATGAGGAAATGACAACACAAGAATATTCAAAATATATCACTAAATAATTTTTTTCCTCTGCTATTATACTCTGCTAAGCTAATGCAGATATCCTATAATAGTAATACTGTAAGCAGAGGCAGACTCTATAATTTCATTTAAGATCTTAAATGATGTGGGGATTTGGTGAGGAGGAGAGAGAAAGACACTTTCCAAGATCGGGAACTAGGAAATGTTTTTTTCTACCAAGAACAGTGAGACCCCTGGAAGGATGGGAGAGTTGCAGTGCAAGGCCAAGCGGGCAGTAGAAGAGTACAGCATATCTTCTGATGGGCTGATACAGATCGTTTACAGGCATGGAGAAGATGAGTAAAGATTTGAAGAGAAGCAGAGCTGAAAATTGCTGGTTCACATGCACAGACGTCTTGGGGAGGTGGTGGTAGACTTCTGTGTGTAGGCTGCTGGAAGTGGGGAGGATGTGGAGCTGAGAGGAAAATGGACCCTTGAGTCATTGGGATCAGACATCCTGCTTCCCCCAGAGAGGAAGAACAGACTCGGAGTATCCAAAAGTACTTTGGAAAAACCCTAATATAGACAAATGTTTAAGCAGTTAAGTCACAATGAAAAGACAGGAAGATGTCATAAAATGTTTCAGAACTTCAGTATCTTATTCTTGAACTGGTGTCTTATGAAGGAAAAAGGGAGCAAGTGCGGTAGAAGATGATTATGCATGGAGGTCACTGAGTTGTCATTGTTTTTATACTAGTATAGACTATATTTAAACTTTCTGTTTCTCCAGTCACATCTTCACAATCATCTGGCTCAGTGTTGTGTTAGGGAGTTCATTGAGATTTTGTGGTATTTGAGATTGAGGCAAGCAGTCTTAAGAAGATTTCACAGGGAAAGAGGATTTTCAATCAAATGGTTAAGATTATTCTGGGCCAAATGTTTTTCTATACCAGTTAGCCAGGTGGTTGGCTCCACAGCTCACATTAAAAAGATAATGCTAAGTAGACTTTATATTTCAGTACATACAAATGCTCTGTACAGTATTTCACATAATTCATAATATCAGTTTACCTAAATAATGATGGAAACAGGGAAGATCATATGTATATACATTAATACCAAGTGACAGTGAGCATCCCCTTTAAAATGTTTTCTTGGAAAAAAAGCAGCAAACTCATCCTGTCCAGTACGGTCAGAACTGGAGTTACTGACCTAGCTCCAAATTACAAATGGCCATAAAATGTACTATCTGATTTGGTTGCTGGGAATTAATTCTAAGAGAAAGGGTTAATATGTTATTGCAATGATTACAAATCTTAGAAAAAGAAGCAATACCAAGTGAGAAAAGAAGTGTTGCATTCAGTTCAAGCTCTTCTTGAGGGGCTGCATTTCTTTCTTTTTTTGAAACTATTTTATGCTTTACTTCTGAAAGTTTTTACTTCTTTTAGTGTGAGGACAAAGCAAATACCTTTAACAATGTTGCCTTACTGTAATAACAATTACAGAAATGTGCAATAGTGTCTTTATACTTCTATTGAAGTATAACATTTATTTTTATCTACCTATATATATATATAATATTTAAAACTAGTCCTTTCTGTCTTGTCAGTGTGCTGTGCCATATGGTGCTGAGCAACATGCCAGATGATAAAAATATTCCTAGAACATATGATATCATCAGTCAATTCAAGAGGGGTGAAACTTCTTGACCAAGGCATTTGTGGCTTTGCTACATTTTCATAGGTGTAAAGTGCATATTTTGAAATGACAAAGTATGTCCAAGAGGTCTTATTTTTATACAAATTGTTAAATGCATGTTTAGAACATTCTGTTTGTTAAAAAGGTTAAAACCAAAGAAATTCTGTGTTAACAAAGGAATTCATGGCAAAGGAGCGATTCTTTTCATAGCGAAAAAAAAAAGGGTTCATCTTCCTTTCAATATATATTGCCGATAGCTGTTCCGATGTTGCAACTCAATCTCTCTTCTCCATTCGCAGAACAGATAATACTTGGTCAGCGGATGTTTGTATTTCATGCAGACATCTCAAAGAAAAAAAAAAAAAAGGATGGTGCTGTCATTCTGTTTTTCCCCAAAGTTTCAGTTACTTTGTAACCTTCATGCTGTTTTTCTTAATTATTTTAAGCTTGTATCATGGTTCTCTCTATTTGCACCCAACACCAAAAAAACCCTGAAGCATCTTATATTGGCTGAGACTCTTGGGCTTTTGGTCATCTGGCCCTAGTGTGTTTTTTTTGTTTGTTTGTTTACATGTTTGTTTTTTAGGAGGATCTCAAGGCTGCTACAATGCAAACACCAATGGAAGAAAGACATAAAAGCCATGCAGACAATGCTGCAGGAAGATTGGTCTTTACAACGGCATTAGTAATGTACATTGTAAGGAACAGACTTGAATGTGCCCCAGCAGCCACTCTCTTTAACTACCTTCCAGTTCTGTGCTTCTTTGTTTTTTTTTAATGATTATTAATTTATGTTTTTATGAAGAATATTAACTAGAAAAGCCTCAAGTTAGGACCTAAAAATGGTGCTTGTTGATTCATCAGCATCATCAGCATCTGCATTGTTTTTGTTGAAGACATCTCTTAAACCTTGAGTTTGTACAGCAGCATTCTCATCCTGTATTTACTGTTTGCATATTTTTAGTTATAAAACTCCTTCTCACTTCTCCACTCAAATATCTTCAATGTATCTCCGTACATTTTTTTTGTATTAAAAATTTTCCTGACAAAAACACATAAATATATCACAGTATAGAGACCTTAGTTATAAAAGACATAGTTTAAAAAGATATTGCCTGGTCTGACTGTTATAATCTAATTAATAGAATGAAAGATTTAAATGGATATGAATGAGAAGTAACTTTTAGAAGTATCTGGTTAAAAAATCTTGTTTGCACATTCCTGCGGTTCAGACCACTTACAAACTTAAAGTCCCACTAGCTGTTCAGTCATCCATTATGTTACTAAATAGTTAGAATGTGAATTTATAAATTAGAATATGAAAAAAAAAATACATGACCAAAAAGAAGGTTTGGTTTTGTGAGATATGAAGAAGAAAAAGGGTCACAAAGTAGAATTTATGAAACAGAGAAGAAAATATAAATGCAGTCATAATTAGTATCTGTATATCAACACGAACGCTGTGGATGTGATAGAATAAATATAGTCCTAACTTCCAGTAGATACTTTCTACTCTTTACTTGTTATGAGTATTCTCTTTCATATTTAATAGCCCTCTATAACAATCTCTTTAAATCCATGAACCCATCAGCAATTTGTTTTTACAGGTTAATATACTTACAAATGATTTTGTAATAGAATATTCTCATCAGAGGGCAGATTTATTAACACTCCTCCTGCTCTTCTGATTTCTTTTTTATTTTTTGAAACTCAACTACATATATAATTTACCTCTTTTACAGCGAGCCATTAGTTTGGAGAGGACTGCTTGGCCTTGTGATTAAGCTCTTAGCTGTTTGATAATCTCCAGAGGTGCATCACAACATGGACACTTTAAGAACTAGAGTGCTGTATACTTGGTTTATGTATGCCTCCTGCAGAACTACAGGGATCAGGACAAAGAAGCCATTGCATTACATAACGTTAGAGGATTTTAGGTTCCTCTTTTATGGAGAGTAGTATTTACCATGTTTGCCTTATTCCCTTACAACTGTTATTCGCTGGTGGTCTGTCCTCAGAATCAGAGGCTTGCTAGCACTCCTCAGATGGAACACTTGTTTTCCATGAATATATTTGATAATACAATAAATTGCTAATTCCAATTTTTTTTAATGCTGATGGCCCCCATCCAATACAATAGGCAGCTGTAATATAAATTGAGATGTGTAACACAAATGGAAATCAAGAGCATTTTATTCACAAAAAAAAAAAAAAAAAATCTGTCTGTGCCCTGCATGTCTGTCAGTGTGTTAGGTTTTGTTAGCAGTGGCTGACTGGGGCTAAAGTGAAGACAGATCTGGTCTGACCAAAAAAACTGTAAGTGACAGAATCACAGAATGGTTGATGTTGGCAGGGACCTCTGGAGATCATCCAGTCCAGCCCCCTGCTCCAGCAGGGACACCCAGAGCACGGGACACAGGGTGGCAGCCAGGCGGGTTTGGGAGATCTCCAGGGAAGGAGCCTGCACAAGGAGCCTCTCTGGGCAGCCTGTGCCAGGGCTCTGGCACCCTCACAGGAAAGAAGTTCTTCCTCATATGGCATTGATAATTTGTCTTTCTTCTCTAATGGAATTGCTGGAGACTCTTGTGATTCCAATCAGTGCCTGCACCACGTGGTGTCTGGCAGTGGATCATCTCCACTGACCCTTGGTTTCAAGTGCTGTGACTCGAGAGGGCTTCTTTCAAGCCCAGGATCAGATCCAACGGTCCTGTCTAATGCTGTGGTTCAGCTCTGAGTGTGAGCTTGTGCTTCGTTTGAGTCTTCTGAGTGGCTTTGCTGAGACCTTGTAAGCCAGAGTGATGAAAGTGCTGGTAAGTAGGAACAAAGGCACATTCCAAGCGGAGTCCACTCCTTTCAGGAGCACAGTGACTTTATGTATTTGAAAGCAAAAGGAAAAAAAAAGATTTTTTGTTACAGTTCTGATTCCTAAAAATATTCTTTGGTACTAACTGTAGGCCAAACGAGGCTGATATGTCAAAGCAAAAAGTGTGGATGTGACTAGACACTAAAATGACCTCAGCAGACAGACCCTATAGGGTGCCAATGCAGATTTTAAATATGGTATTTTTAGAGCTAGCGGGTTGTGACTAGGGGTTGGCTGTTCAGTCAGTGTTAGGTAACATGGGAACTGTGTCTGTTCTTGAGTCAAGGGCACTTCCATGCGCTGTATCATGTAACAGGGCTTGGATACCTCAGCTGGACACTAACTAATTTGGTGTCTTAATGTTGTAATCTGCAGACACTCTTAATTAATTTGTGCTCAGAAAGAGGCAGTGCAATGGGAAGAGAAACGCCATCTAAACGAGCAGGCGATAGCAAGGTCGCGCAAGGCACCAGGCGGCTGCGCGGCGCAGCCTCCAACGGGGCCCCGGCGCAGGGCGCCTGCGTTGACCCCGCTGCTGTAGACACCCCTGGCTCTTGCTTCTGCACTGGAGCTTGCTCACTGCAGTGTAGTGTACTTGAAGAAATCTTACCAACCTTACCTAACCGCAATCTAACTATCTTCATTGGAGATCTATGCTAATTTAAGTGGTGGAGAGCAAGTAGATGCAGTAAAGCTTTGAAGTCCTAGGCGATGCTGAGAAGGATTTGTAGGTTTTTGTAACCTTGAATATTTGCTCTTGTAAAAGATTACATTTTCAGCAAGTAGAGAGAGAGGTATGAGCAAAAAAATACACGTGCTTGCATGGATCAGTGTAGTTAGCTCAGTACACAAGCAAATGCACATTTTGGAACCTAATTACCCTTTCCAAAACGTAGTTACGCAATGAATCCACCCACTTGCTATAAACCTGAATGAAGATATAGGTTGCATATATGTTGTTTACTTTGCAAATCACTGCCACTTTTAGAATATCTAACTTTCACCCACTTCATCTGAGCAGCCCTCCCGATTTTAAGAATTCATTTTAACAGAAAGCAGATGGTTTCAGAAAGCTGAAATGAAGAAGGGAAGGGAAGAAATTTAAGATTAGAACTGATGTGTATAACGTCAATCTACCATGATAGATTTTCTTTTATAATGAAAGGGGATTATAACAATTAGTCTTCCATACTGGCAAGCAGGAAAGAGGAAATGCCACTCATGTTTTCAAAGAAATTATAACTTTTGTTTTTTAATCTTAAGACATGTTGAACAATAAATCGCAGAGCGCAGATTGCCTTTCCTTCTTTAATCATTCCCGTGTGGTTAGGAGGTGTTGTCTGTTGTGATGCCTAACTCTTCTCTGGGGCCCTGCTCCTTTCTGCTCACAAAACCCCACATTTCCTCACTGTACAATACACTAGGAACTTCAGTGCCAGCACGAAGGTAAGAGAAGGCATTTCTCTAGGACAAGGGAATTTAAACTCTTCTTCTGTGCAAGAGGGGCTGTCTTTCTAACCTGCTTTGTTCAGCCTCTCCCTTTAAAGCAGACGCTGTCCAAGACTCTGGATTAGGGGAACCTGAGAAAGACTTACACTGTCCTACTGCAAACAAGACCCAGTAGCCTGTTTTAAGTTAGCAGAAAGACTAATTTTCTATTTCAGTACCAATATTTCTTTATCAAAATGAGAAGTCTTAAATTTCCCATAAAACTTTCAATACTATATAGTATTTCTAGAAGGACTGTGTTATCTTTTTTTTTTTTTTTTTCCCCTTTTTTTTCTGTCTTTTTTTTGCCTCAGGGGAACACTTTTATGCACATGGTGAGGCTCAATAGTCTGGCAAAGACAGCACTTGGAGCTGCTTTTCTTGATACTGTGCATCTGTCTCTGTTGTGGTGGTATCTGTAGCAGAGTTTATAGAAAAGCAGTAGATAGTGAACATGTCTCTGGACTTTGTGTTTTGTTTTGTTTTGTTCTGGTGTTGCTGTATTTAGGTTTTCCAAAAGGTGGTGATTAGTGGTAGTGTGAGATGAAATACTAACCCATTTTGCCCCTGATCATTCTTAAGGAAAGATTGATGAAAATTTTCCAGGTCTGTAGCTACTATGAGGATTAATTGCTGCCTGTTGGCCCCACATGGGTAAGTAATTCTTCCAGTTATGTGTGAGAAGAGTCACGTGAGCTTTATTAATTGTCAGCGTTTGTTCAAAATAACTTATTTATTATTGGTCTCATCACAAGTATTGGAGACAGTCTGAATATGCATATTGTTTCTGTTTAATAATTCCACAGCATCACCTCATTAGTACTTACAGTTGTAACTGAAAGTTCATCTTTCTTTAAATAGCTGAGCAAGGTTGGTATATCTCCTCCTTCATGTTTTCTTCTCTACAAATATTGATTTCCAGCGACAAAGCAATTGTGGTGTTTTTGCCTGTGCTGTATGGAGTTCCACAGTGTTGCCTCAGCTTCCCAGGAGGAGAATTTTGCAAAGAAGTATTCTAGCAATTTCAGTGATGAGAGAGTTTGAGAGTCCTTAGATAGATGAGGAATTGATTATAAAAGCTTTTGCTCTTCAGTGTTGGCTTATGAATAGGTAGTTCTGTTTTAGAAATACTCTATTATGGAAGTTCTTTTTATATTACTATTCATTTATAAAACGTTGCTTTTTGCTAACCATTTTTGGTTCTCAGTATCACGCAAACAATTGGGCTGCTGTCGAGCAGCAGTAGTAGAAGCGTCATTATTGCACATCTCCATAAATGTTACTATTTATTATTCTTATTATGGAGAAAATATATATTTCTACATATTCTATATCTTTCTACATGCCATATATAGGCACATATATATATATATATATATATGTTCAGGAAAGGGCAAGCTATCCACATGGCTTATTAAAACATTTGGCATTAACAACTTCTGTTGCTTTTATTCTACCCAGATTATTTCCAGTGCTGTGATTAACACAGTTTATTTCAGTTTTGAATATACATGGGAAAACAAAATCATTTCCTTAATGGAATTTTTTATTCAATTTCTCTACAAATCCACCCTAGTACTACATATGCCTATTTAGAATTTTGTACCTAAATCTGTTCTGCAGTTTATGGAGTTACGAAGCCAGTCCATTTACAAAGCTTGATGAAGTTATGAATTGGATTTGCAAAGCACAGTGTTAGTCCTGCAGAAGTACAGGTCTCTGTCTAGTGACTGAGTTTTTAGTTGTATGAAGAATGGATTCGTTATGTAATGTGGCTTCGACTTTTAGTAGTAGTTGGAATATCTCATGTCCTTGGATTTGCTAGGAAAAGACCAATTCCTCCAGTTCCTTTGGTCCTACTCTATGTCAATTGTCAATTTGGGTTTCTTTTTTTTTTTTTTGTGCTTAGCATGAATGTTAACCCACTGTTTGTTATGTGCCATAATTGAGGTTCATCTGACCACATGTCAAAATAAACCTCATCCCTTCACAAGGGAAGTGGGCATTTAAGGCAGGATTAATTTTTTTTAAAATAAATCTCAAATGGATTAGATAAACTGCAGCTTAAAAGTGGATGGCTAATCTAGAGACTGTGGCCCCCAAGCCAGGCAGAATGAATGAGGCAGCAGGTAGACCATAACAAGTCCCGGCCAGAAAAGGTCACAGCCTCTAGCCAGAGCTGTATTTCCAATGTTACTCTTCCGAGTTCACTGTTCTGGTATCGTGTGTGCACAGTGTTTCAAAATGGATAATAAGTAGACTGAGAACTTGGTATCTAATGAATTTTGCAAAGTTCTCTGTTTTTCCAGGCTCTCCTGAGGTTAGAACTTATTCTGCATGAATGTCTGAAGTACAATTGCTCCTTGATTTGTAACAGCTGCCATGAAGAAAGGGATCTTTGGCGTTAACAATTCTGGGCAGAGAGTCAGATTTTAAACTCTGGGATACTCTGTTCTCTCCCTGGCTTTCTCAGCAGAACAAGGAATCAAAGAGTTTTGGATATGTATAGCATGTTGTACAAACCAATGAGTTTTGATTGGGGGAGATGCAGCTACTACGTGAAGACTAGAAATCCTAATTTGGAGACTTAAAGTTATGAAACTGCTCAGATGAGGAAAGAGATTAAATTTAAAATCACTCTCTTTTTTTTTTTTTTCTTTTTTCCTGGTGCAAACAAGTATCATAAAGAGTTTCTTAGATGGTCAGTAGAGGGCAGGCATATTTTATTTCTGAAGAACCTTTGCCCACTGCTTTGTGCAAAGAGTATTTGTTCTGTCTTCAGACTTGAGAGTGTAAGTCTACTTTGTCACATTACAGTGATATAAATCAACAGTTATAATTTAAAAAGACATTGTCAACCCCTTTGAGGAGCTAAGTGTCCATTTTAAAGCAATTGGAGGATATGAGTTATGACTACAGGCATTTAATTTCTGTGTTTAGATTGTAGAAACCATGGCATAAAAAACCTGAAATACTGCCACTACAGAGTACTAGAAAAGAATCATTCCTCTGCTGAGTTCTGTAAAATGCAGTAGTTCTTTCTGATATGAACCAATATATCACTAATGGGATGGAAACACACTCCTGAAAGTCATGATTTGCTTAAATTTTAAACTCAGTTGCAGGGATTCTTCTTGAAGATTTGAGTATCCAAGCAACTTTAAACCTGAAGGAGCAATGCTTCTTTTAATTTTTACCTGCCTTCCTCTGTAATTGAAACAGTGTTCGTATTTCAACTGGACGGAATACCTAACAGGTTCTGAATACAGGATAAAATCAGTGTCATGTCTGATTAACTCAACAGAAGAAATTGAAGAGGATTTAAAGGAGAGTTTATTGTGAGTGTCCCCATTCTCCCCCAATGTATTTTAGCACTGAAGCAAAATGTAGACAGAAGCTTTTCAGGAATCTCAATAATATAAACACATGCCTAGCATGGCTATGGTAATCATTTGTTAAGGTCTTGTAATTAGATTTATTCTTGAAGAATATGAACAATAAAAACATATGTGTTGATCCTATAGAAGATTAGAAATTTTTGTCTAGATTAACCTGTGTGCATATGTGTATATATGTGTGGAAAATTTGCTTATGTGTACGGTCAGACACAGCACTGACCGTACACAGAAGTCCACAGAGAAGCTACGCTTGTATGTTTAGAGGACTTGGAAGGGAACTAAGATGTATGCACGTAAGTAACAATTAGTAGCATGAGGCAAGGGTTACCTCACCTACCACTTTGTTCTGTAGCTTGACAGTTTTATTTTTTCTTGCACGGTTTGATGTTCACGTAGACACATTTAATTAGGATCAAAAATGTTTTGACGATTTTTCCCAAAATAATGCGGTTCTCATTCACTTCATCCTTTCTGTATGTCTCAAGAGAAACTTCGCAATCCCTTCCAAAATTCTGTCACTTACTAGAGCAAGTGGATGCCCTGAAAAACATTGATCATTAATGCAAGCCACTTTGTGGTTCTTAGTTTGGGTGCCACATTACCTTTGTGACAACCATGGTTTTGACATGGATGACAAAGGTACAAAGGTCCTTGAATTGCACTTGCAACCAAAAATAAAACAAGTCTCTACAATACTTGCATTTTTTTTATAGCAGTGTGGCCTTACAGGCAGAGAGCTGAATTTTATGCTACCCATACCTCCCAAGAGATGTCCAGGGTAATTTTCAAGTTGTTGTTCTACTGTCCATATTTTTGTGTAATCCATATATATACTGAGGTAATGAATCTTTTTAACAAATAAAAAATGATTGAGGAGATGCAAATGTCAAAAGCTCCAAATGATTTCAATCAAAATTGGACTTGCTATCCCGTGGGTACATGTTCCTAAATTAACTGCAATTTTGTCTGCTTGTATCTTTGTTCTAGTTGTTTTAGCCAGATGGAAGAACTGTCCATATGCAGCCTATATCTTATACAAAATTTACCGGATGTACTTTATTCTAATCCTGTGCTTAACCCATAAATGATCTAGTGTTAGGTTTTCTCTGATGGACTAAGTATGGAAAACCAGAACTTAATTTAATTTAGATTAATAGATGACTATTTCATAGCACTTGGACTGAATACAAAATCTAGAACTTTATGGGATATTCTGTTGTGATGATGATTTAAGGCACTGCAGCAAAATATTTGTAGCCATATGGATCTTAGGAAAAAACAGGTGTTTCTGTAGATATTGCGATAACCTTCATCAAACCAACAAATAACTTACAAGTCTTAAAGTTTTAAAAGGACTTTTTCAATTCAAATCTCTGCCTTTGACTTGAGGTAGTGAAACTGCAGTAGTGTAAATTTTAAGATTACTTACACTGAGAACATCAACTTGAAACCTAGTCATGTCATAGAAAAACAAGCTAGTGGTTTCAGGGGGTAATCCTTTTTCTGTGTTATCTTGCCAGTTTCTGTAATTGTGCTGTTGTGTTTTCCTCTTTAATGACTTATAATCTCCTGTGTTGGATTGTAAGGCTTTCACAGAAGCAGGGGGAAATCCATTTTTACAGAGGAACAAGGAGACAGAATTTAAATAAGTTGCTATCATAAATTCTTTTGTGATTTTTTTTTTTTACACAAATTCTGTTTACACAAAGTAAGTAGAAGCATGCTGCTTCTGTAATCTCTATCATCATAATTGGTGTTGCTTATAAATGCAGACCTATTTTTGATTCCATTAGTGCTCAGCATGCAATAAGCTCTTCTCTGAGAACTCCCATCTTGAACAAAACAGACTGTCCAGTGGTGCAGTATTTGTTTGGGGAGAGAGGGGTAGAAACAACAGTGCAGGAACTTGCATGGAAGTGCCCAGGTGCAACTGCAGAATGATGTTCAGCACCTTGTTGAATGCTTGTGTGTTCAGGAGACCTGGAAGGGAGCTAAAAACCAGTAACTATGTGGTAGGGCAGGAAAAAGAATGTATGACAAGGTGAGAGAGAAGTCGGGGTGGTGGGGGGCAGGAAGAGATTGAGAGGGATAAAGAGACAGAAGAGCCTGGAAGGGAAAGCCTGAGAAAAGGGAGTACGAGGGAGGAAGAACAGAATCACTTTCTCGTCTTGCATAAAACTTCTGTGTGAGGAAAAGCTCATTCAAGCACTAGCGAAGTAAAAAGAAGTAGGAAGGCTGACTAGAGAAGAATTAAACTGGAACCGAATCATAGGGAAAGAGTTTTATTTTTTGTTTGTTTGTTTGTTTTTTATTTGGCAATAGAATGCTCCCAGATTGCAGCTTTTTCTTTTTTTTCTTTCTGGCCAAGACTCTTCTTCTTTCCCCAACTTCTTGTTCTGAGCACTGAGGTGAGATTTATGGCTTTCCCATCTTATTTATTATTGGCGTTGCCGTACCACCCAAAGTCTCAAACAAGATCAGGACCTCAGTGGGAGAGAGGCTCAGAAAACAGCAAAGATGATAAATTTTGTGTTCTGGAGCCTAGTTCAAAAAGCCTGCAGTGTGAAGACTCAGTGTGAAGGCTCCCATTAATTTAAATGAGTGGTTAACACTTCAAATGTGCTAGGAATCTACGTATGGGCCTGCATACTGCAGTAATGTGCCAGATAGAGGTGGTACGGCAGCCCTGAAGAGCTGAGCAGCAGAGGTCCGAGGCAGCACGTCCCTGAAGCAAGACCGAAGTGCTAGTGTCACCCGAGAATGCGGGAGCACGATTTTTCTGGGCTGGGAGTTAGCACAAGTGTTTCCCAGGGATTCTTGCAGTGTAACTATGTGGAGCAGTGACAGTGCTTAACTGCAAGGTGCTTCCAACTTAAGAGGGCTGTTTTTTTTTGTTTTTTTTTTGTTTTTTTAAGCATAAATATGTTTCATGTAAACAGAAGAACCCTGGAAGAGCCGAAGGAAGCCAGGCATAGGATTTGTCTTTAGTTCCCTGGGTCCTTCCTTTCCACTTGCCGAGTCCAGTTGGGTCCTGGCTTGATCCCCCAGAGAGATGCTAAACCTATTCATAAGCACCTAGACAGTAATAAGGTGATAAAAACAGCCAGCATGAATTTGTCAAGAACAAGTTGTGTCAAACCAATCTCATTTCCTTCTTTGACAGGGTAACTGGCCTATTTGATAAGAGAGAAGTAGGAGATGTGATATATTTTGACTTAAGTGAGGCTTTTGACGCTGTCCAACATGACATTCTTAGAAGTAAGCCTGAGAAATATGGCCTAGATGAAATCGCCATAAGTGGCGGCACAGCAATTGAAAAAAATATTCTCAAAGAGAAGTTATGGGTGGTTCACCTTCCAACTGGAAGTGTCACTCATTGGCCTCTTCTAGGGAAAGTGTGTTCTCCAGTCCATTGTTCAAAGTGTTAATGCGAAAATGCACATTAATATTTTTACAGGTGCAACAGAGGGGAGGATCTCCACACTTTGAAGGAATACCTGACTTGGGAAGGATCTGCTAAGAGGCCATGGTCAAAAAATGACCAGGTGAAATTCAGTAAAGAAGTGCAAAATACAGCCCTTGGAAAAGATAAAATAAATACACAAAGACAAACCAAGGAAGTGATTGGAAGGCAGGAAAGTGTCTGGGGTTTTAGGAAGTCACAAGTGAAGTATAAGGAAGTAAAATCACAAGTGAAATCACAAAAGACATGCTATTGCAAATACAGCACCTCTTTTTTTCGGGATTCTTTAACAGGAGTGTCATATGTAAGACATGGGAAGTAATTATTTTGCACCATATGGTGCTGGTGAGGCCTCAGCTGGAGTACTGAATCCAGTTTTGGGGACTGCATATAAAGAAAGATGTAGATAAATTGGAGAGTTTCCAAAAGAAATCATGAGGAAATCAAGAATTTTAAAAAATGAGTTAAAGGAAAGATTGAAGGAATTAGGTTTGCCTGGAGTATTTATTCTCCCAACTCCTTTTATTCAGGAGGAGGATCTGGACAGTCTCCTGAGGTCTCTTATAGTGCTATAGTTTTGTAGTTGTAACAATAATTGACTACCTGGTAATAGTATCTGTAATATGGGCTATCTGATACTCATCTAAGTCGTGATGAGTTGATGTGGTAGCACAGGCATTTCTATAGCTGTCATAGTTAGAATGACTTAGAAGGATCTCTCATTGCAAGTATGGCAGTAAGGAAGGTAACTACTGGAGAAATAACAAAGGAGTATTCAAAACTGACATCATTAACACTGCAGTGAAAAAATAGATCATACATGGTGACTATTTTTTGTGTGACAATGTGGATTTAAACATCATCATTTTGACAGTTTGCTACCATCCTTCAAGACTCTCTGAGCTTTTTTTTTTTTTTTTCTCTCTAAGGTTTAGAGAAATTGAAGAATTACGATTGGATACAGAGTACGATTTTTCCTAAACTAAAATGCATTAGATTGTTAAAAAAAACAATGTTTTTAAAAAATAACTCCATATTTGCAATATTTTGTCAGTATTTTTTAAGCTTATTTTTCAGCTCCCAAAAATGTATCTATCTGCTGAATTGGATCATTCAGCTCTTAGAGCATTGGCAAAAATGGCTGCAGGGTCTTGGTTTATCTGCTCTTTTTTTAGAGCTCTACGTCACATGTATATGCATATATACCTTCCAAAAAAACCATTTTGAGCAGCTGCAGGATTCAATACTACGTACTCACAGAAAAGTAGAATTAAAGTAAGCACGTCCATGTCATGTAAGCATGTGAGCATGTCAGCTCAGTGGACTAATGCAGTGCCGTCTACTGAGTTTGCTGTGGAAAGTTCATATGTGCGTGGACAAATAGATGAGCACATTAGGAAACTTTGTAAGCTGCTGAGCACGACTTCATAAATAAAGCTCCGAATCTTGCTCTGCTGCAACAAGCAGAGCCAGACTTCCCAGTGTGGGTCCAAGGGGTATAAGCTTATCCAAAGTCATTGGGCGTTCCCCAAAGTCAAAGGTGTTTGGGAAGCAATTGTAAATATCCTTACGTCCCCTGGATGGTGACGATGAGCTAAGGCCGGTGCATGGTGCCTGGGTGAAGCTTCGTGCAGCAAGTAGCCCCCTTTGGCAGCCACACTTCAACCTGTTCTGCTCCCCAGGTCACTGCACAGCCCATGGGCTTCAGGGCTGCAGGAGACTGGCTGCCCTTTGCAGCAGCTCTTGACTTTGCCATTGTAACACGGTAGGTTTTCTGCCTTTGAGGCTGCTGGTCCCCACGATCTGAGCGGAAATGATCTGATTGTCCATAGGTACTGGTGAATCTGTATCACTTCTCCTTTCTTAATACAGCACCCGGAGAACGTTTCATGTTCACCTGGAAAAAAGAGCAAAAAAACCTCTCTTTCTGTTAATATGCACACAGTAAATAGCAGGACTTGGTTTAATCCATAGCAAACCTCAGGAAGTTCAAAGCTGAACTTGGCTTTCAATTCCCAATTCACTGCTTTTGTTTGCGGGTCTTGCAGCCCATGTGATACGTGCGATTACCCACTCGTCATTTGTCACACTAATGTGGATGTTCCATAAAAATGAAGAACGAAGCTTCCTCTAACATTTGACTACCAGTACTTGCGCTTCATAATGTTATAGGAAATTGGAAAGTTGGGCGGGAGGGTTGTGTGTGTGAGTATGAGGGGAGACCTATGGGGGTGTGAATTAATAGAATTTTTAAACGTATTTTTATTTTTTTATCAGCCAGCACTGCTCCATTATCATAGAGATGCTAAAATGTCTTGAATAGTTGACTCTGGGGCTTTCCCTAAACTGCCCATGAATGCCGAAACCATCTGTTTTTCTGGACGTTTGTCAGGGCGAGTGTGGCAGAGGCAGCTGTTTGAAAAGGGACACGTTGGATGATGAACCAGCCCATTGTCTCGGAGCGGGTCGCCCGCATTGAGCGGCGCCACCCAAGCGTACCGCAGGGCAATCAAAATCAAACTATTGTTTGTACCAATCAGATGGATCTGAAAAGGAGGTGGTGGGATGACCGCATTGTGGATGCAAATAGTTGTTTAGAGCAGCTGTACGCTGGCCAATATGTACCACAGTAGGAAAGCCACATGGAAGCTAGAGGGCTCTCTGCACCCTACTGGGGGAAAAGAAAAGATTATGCCAGATTGAACTCTGGTTTACAGCAAAAATGAAGGCTCTGGACTGTTGGTATTGCTAGTTATTTGCTTTTTACAGCAATTGTTGACATTAACCCTGTAGTGCCTTACTTAGCCATTGAAGCCAATTGCTTCGTGTTTTTTTGCCTGTGCACACGTTGCAAAGAGAGTTTATCAGGAAGATAATTACTTAAAGCAACTGCAATGAAATATAGGAACAATTTGCTTGGATGTCAGCTATCAGTTTTCTCATCGATAAAAATTAATTGCACTTTTGTTGTTTGTTTTTATGCAAAATCATTCATGCACCGTTTAAAGTTTTCATAATTTATTTATGATGCTGAAAATACAGCAGCTGAATTGAAACATATTGTGGTGTTTGTTTCTGTGTTAAATATAGCTGTCTTATCTCTGCAGAAAGCAGAGGAAAAGATGATCTTTAGTGCATGTAATGAAGATTATAGCTTTTAGTTTAGAGTAACTGAGAAAGCTACACTTCATCCATTAACATTTTAAGCTTTTTAGTTGTCC
Source organism: Nothocercus julius (assembly GCA_013398735.1). NCBI lineage: Eukaryota > Metazoa > Chordata > Aves > Tinamiformes > Tinamidae > Nothocercus > Nothocercus julius. Next base: position 1,354,798 of record VZSV01000166.1, on the reverse strand, counting down.
TTGTCACTTCATTGCATGCATGCTAATATCTCCTCATATAAAATTTAATCTGTCGAACTAAATGAAGGAATTAGTATCTGAAAGACATCTTTCATTAAGCAATTAACGAATCTTTCTAACAAATCTACAAAAGCATATGTGTTTATATTTAATAAGTATTTGTGTGATCAGCCAATTACAATACATAGATAGATCTTTTTTGTTTATTTTCAATACTACAAAATCTAAACTTAAAGTCAGGTCATAATTATGCTTTAGTAAACATCATAATTGTCAACAGCTGTAGCTAGGGGTCTACTGTCTTTCAGAATCATCATAGATTCATGCGAATCTTAATATATTTTTCTATGTATATGAATATGTTCTTCATTTCTCGAAGATTCACGGATGGGAATTTTGAGGGAGTGAAGAATCTGCACAGGGAATAAACTCAGGGATATGTATTTTTAAAATTAACAATGATGTGTTCCTGCATGTAGGAGGGAAGCAAACCTGCCCCAGCTGCAACGTGTTTCATTTGCAGTAGCTCTGGAAATGTATTCTTTTTCCAGTTCTCATTCCTATTTTTTGAAGGGACCTCCCACCATAACTAAAACTATCACTAAACCAGTGTCAACTCTGTATGGCCACCTTGTAAAATGTGAAAAAAAAAATGTAAATAAAAGGCATGACATTGTCCTTTTTCTCTTGCACCATTATTAACTTGTTTCCGAGCTGTTTTCTTAATAGTGTATATGAACACTCCCTTCTTTGACTTCCTTTTTGTCTGAATTAGTTTCATGTTCGAAATGTTCCACCTGAGGCGTAAATGTCTAGTCGCTGCATAGTAATGTAAATTGATTAAGAACTCTTTCCTATAAGGAAATTACGCTACCTTATTTTCTTGAATAAGATGGTGTTCAGGTAAGCGTTCCTCCTCTGATTTGGCTTTTATGAAATCTGCACTTGGAGTTGCAGTTGAATTGCAGTCATGCAGTTGAATTGGAGAAGAAAGATTGTGGTAAAACAGCAGATAAGCCACAAATGTTTGTGCTAATTTCAAGTAATGGCCATTTTCCTCAATGAGGATTAAATTCTACATAAAAAGGCATGGATTATTTTCAAGCACATGACAATACTCCTAAGCATTTCCTTCTATTAAGTAATAGAAGTACCTATAGAAGTACCTAAGTTCCTAAGTAATAAAATATATTGTTCTTAAGACACTAATAGACATAGTACATCTGTAGGACGAGATGCCTGGGAATCTGGCAGAAAATTTCAGAGAGAAAAATTGGAGGTGATTAAATCCCCAAATAATTCCCCAAATGCTTGCAAAACACTCTACTCTACATGCAATTCTGTCTGTCTCAGCAGGATGGGGAATGAGCCACCAGTGGGATGTTAGTCAGATCAGTTAATGAACAACAGGAAGATACTGGGGTATTAGCTGATGAGGGCGATCCAGAAATTTATGTGAGGAGCAGCGTAGTCAGGAAGAAGACTTGTTTTTCTTTCCAGACATACGAAGGAACATGAAGACAGACAGTGTAGCATGTTTGATTTGACTCGTTTTCTTATCATTTTCATTAGCAGTTTGCTACCTGACTGTTTTAGAGCCAGTTCTCTAAGTGTTAAAACAACTCACCAGCTTGACAGCTATCATATATGTCTGGCAGTATTAACACAGTGCAATCCTTGCCATAAAGTTAGGAAGAAAAATGTATCAGACACCTACTCACTGGTTGCCAGAGGATCAAACCTCTGAGCAGGAGAGAGACAGAGGGAGAAGCTGCACCACCAGCTACTCTCCGGGATGATGAGAAGCCAAGACACGTGCTAGCTTTGCTTCCTGGAAAAGGTGGAGTGAAGGAATTGCCGAAATCTTTTCTCACTATCTGATCGTTCTTTATAGCACTTGCGAAAATCTGCTTCAAGTTCCACCCTCTAGCTTCAGACTCCACGTTGTTCTTATATGAGGGTGGACGCCAAGGTCGTTATGCAAGTGTGGTTGGTTTCTGCTGTGTGCAATGTGCTGTACAAAACATTAGTAAGACACATTGCCATCCTGAAAGAGGACTAGCCTCCCTCAAGCATTAGCAGCTTCCAACATCTTTTTGTCTTTTATGTGCTCTTAGGCAGTTTTTTGGACATAGGCTTTTATTATGCTCCTTCTTTATGTCTTCTGTGATTGATTCCTGTGCCTATTTCCAATGCTACTCAGTTTTGCTAAATATTGGCTCATGAAATTATTGTTTAGTAAAATCCAGAGATTTTACGAAGTGCAACTCATGAATCCGCTTTCCCTCAGCAGGAACTACACAAGTAGGAGTTACAGAATATCAGTACTTGTTTATAGTACTTATGATGAAGAGCAGTATAAATACATGGATAGACAGAAATCAGGGCCTTGGAAAAATATGTCACTATGATAGCACATTTTTACCTTTTCCCCAGATTAATCTTCATCAGAACAAATTCCCTGGAAGTGAAATTGGCTATAGATAGTGTTTTTGTCCTGTGGTTATCTGGAGGTAATCATTTGCGTATGTCTCAGAACTGAATTAAACTCTTCTTTGGTCAACCTGGTGTCCCCAGGATTGCCATTCATTTCCTGATCTGGGCATGGGTTGTGAAAGAGGCAGATTTAAACCATAACATGGAATTACAAGCACTGTGTGTGTTTGTTTTAACGTTATTTAACTGTGTTTTTATTAGAGGAGAAAAAAAGTGGGAGTTTCTTTTTGGCATGAAGAACAATTCAGATAGCTATTGCATTTTTAAATCCTAAAGGAGACAGGAAAATTATAATGTAATATAAATAATGTTTTCTTGGGTGGCTGCACAGAAATGAAATTTGCTGTGCTTATTATGATTTTAAAGTTATTAATATAAAAATACATATAGGTAAAAACACCTTTTTCTCCTTCTCAATGAAAGAGTTTTGTTCTAAAACTTTTCGTAATAATACACTAAAAAGTTTTTCTCCTTTTCTACATTAGTGTTTGGTTCCCAAAGTAGCATTTTGACATGATACTGACTAACATCCATTCACAAGGTGGATAATATGTCAGGCAAAAATTTAGTACAGTTAAAGAATTTGGCACAAAGTTGGAATAAGGACAAAATGTTGTCAGAATTGGGTACTGAAAGCCATATGTTTATTTTTTGAAGGTGGGTCACGTTTTTAACTGTCAGATTGTTAAGACTCCTCACAGCACCCATGGATTTCTGTCAGAGACAGGTTTTCACCACCACGGGAAATCAGGTCTGCTTGCTACCCCCAATTTGGCACTGGAGTTCAAAACTTTGCTGACAAGGCATCTAATTCGTAGGGCTGATTTGTGACGTGGAAGGACTTCTCTAACAGACATTTGATTTCCATTTTTATGGTGGCAAACTGTCATTTTTGCAAGTTCCTGATTGGCAAGACTGTTTACTGGGTTGGGATTTTTTTTTTTTTTGTCTTTTTTTTTTGCAGTGGGGGAAAGACTCAGCTTGTGAGGTTAAGGGCTTGAGCAGGAATCTCCGACAAGTTTCATGGTTTTTGGGCCTAAGCACTGTTCTTATGATTGTTTGGGAGAAAACTGAGAAAGAAAGGAAAAGCTAATCAAAAATCAGACATCTCATCTCTAGCCCAAATGAACTGATAGGTAATTTACAACAACACTTTTGTGCCAACATTTTAATTTTAGCTGGAATAACTCTACTGTTTTTTCTTTCCACTTCTTTCCAGTATGTTTTAGGAAGCCTTAGTTTTACTATTCTAATAAGTCAATTTACTTAAGTATGTTCTCTTGAGAACCATTCTCATTCCCCTTCCATTTGAATTCATGTTTGGTTTTTGAACCTGACATCCAGAATTGTCCATGAACTTGTCGTTGAAATTTAAGCTGAGGTTTCATCAGAGCTCTGTAGGGAGTGGTACATGTACTTCCCTATTTCTGTTGAAAATACTCCGACTGGTAGGATTGTTGTTCTTCTACATCTCATTAATCATTGTATAATAAATTAATAGATACAAGTCCTTCTTCTGCTCAGTGTTTCCAGTTGTGAAGTCCTAGAATCTAGCAGATATTCTTGTTTCTGTCCTGAAGTACATGACTTTTAAGTTGCTACTAAAAAATCTTCCATTTCCATTACTGCGGTTCCAGATTTCTACCCTGTAATTTCCAGTCCTTCTCTTTACTACCAGTGCCTCCTAAATTCCTGTCAAATCTGGACTGACTGCTCTGACTTTAACTTAAGGTAAAGGCTTTCTTCTTAAATTGCATGTTAACTCTGTCATTCCTACAACGAGCAAAGATTAATGATGGTAATAAAGCTAAATAAACAAACTTTATGCATGAAATGACTATGAAATGTTTTAAATTTGAGTTCAGTTCCAGAAGCCTATTCAGTGTAGGACAAAACCACTCTTCTATCACCCCTGTGTTTTTAACTGACATGTGTTTACCTCTTATTCTTTCTCAGTTTCAAAGGCAATTCCTCTCTTGCAGTAATCATACAAGAAATATATTATAAAATATTGGTGAGAAATACCATATAATAACATAGCATGGTGATGGTCCAAGTACAATGATAAGCAATGGACAGTGTTTCTACTAAATATTTGGCATAATAAAAAAAAAAAAAAAAAAAGACTATTTTTAAGTCTCATTTAAAGAGGTTTATAAATAAATTTTACTTTTTTTCACAATCTTAGGAGAGATTTAGGAAAGGATTAATCTAGTTAAGTTTCTTGTTGCCTCTATTAGAAAAATGATTTAAAAAATTTACCTTCAAACTCTCCAAGAACAACTGAATTGATGTATACTCTTTGATCAGACTGAATGACTTACCTTTAGTGGAATCACCATCACATGGCGTATAATAAAGAAGGGTTAAAAATGATTGCCACTGTTGAAGTAACTTTAGCTAAAATGGGTGTTGATGTTACTTAGATACTGTCAGATCACCCGTCAAAGTTTATGCGTTATGAAACAGTAAATTCACTGCTGTCACATGAGGAAGTGGGAATACTGTTCTGCTTGAGATAGCTTGCGTGTTATGCCCATTTTTCAGCATACTTCCTTCCTGGGATTTGGCTTCACTGGGAATCTGATAATGGACAACAGCCAGTGCTTCCTCCAAAAGTCCTGTTTGTCACTAGAGCTGCTTCTGTTATGTCCTTGTTCCTTTTCTAGTTCCTATTTATTTTTTCTTGTATATCCCCCTGTGGTTAAATAGTTTGGCTAGTAGAACCTAGGATTCAATTTCATTATACGGTTATGTTTCGTTGAGTGTTATCCATAGGTTCCTTTGAGGGCATACACAGACCCCTCAATCTGAGTGTACCTGTAACTTGGTGCGTTTGCCCCTTCCAGCCGCATGTTAGCACAGACGGTCATTGAGGTCTGGGGTTAGTTGGTGCTGTGGCAGTTCTCTCTCGAAGGGGACTCTCATGAGGTGCTAATGGTTTTGTGAAAGTCATTTAAAATCACACTGTAGCAAACTAATAAAGGGCACCATTCATTCTCCTAAATACAGACACCACTCCTGCATGGGTCCCAGCCGTGGATCCTTAAGGCTGGAATTCTCCTTTGGGTCCTGTGTGAGACTTAGTGATTCAGTGTGGAGTCATGAAGACCATGGAGCCACTTACGGCATCAGACCCCTCTCTTGAGACAGCTGAACTGAGCCCCACGTGTGTGCTTTAGGGTGAAGTAAATCACTCTCTAGGCCCTACTGACTGTACTGGTAGCTGTCAGGTGGTGGTAGGCAGGGCATTTTTAGATAACTGCATTAAGATACTTAATATATATATATAATCTGAATCTACCATATATATATATATATAATCTGAATCTAACTATAACCACATGTGCAGTTAGACACAGGGTATTGTCTTCATTGGTACATGGGATGCAGCCTGCAAACGGTTATGATGCCTCTGTGGACCAAACTAAAGGCGTCCTGGTGCTTGCACTTCATTTACCCGAGTTTCACGTTTTATTTGAAGATACAAACTCACCCCTCCTAACTCTGTGCACCTGACCCATTTAAGCGAAGACTGAAGTCGTCCCTCTGCAATCAAAGGAGATGAAGACAGGTTTATATCTTTGAGGGACTTGAGGGAAAGCCAACATAAAAATAGATATCCAGAATAGGCTAACTTCTACCCTTGTTTTGATATGGAAAACTGAGGTGTTGAGATACCTGCAGGCTGTTAAACTATGACTGGAGGTTTCTTGCAGCCCTGTGTTCTCTCATTTTTCAAGTCACCATAACCTTAATTGACATTAAGATTGTCTTCTTATAGTATATGTTTTTTTAAACATGTTCTTGGAAATATTGGACGGCTTGTGAGTTAAAGCAAATTAACAATACTTCTTTTTTACTCTGTAAAAGCTGTTTTACAATATGTCTCTTGTAAACTTGCAGCTTTCTAAGTTTCTGTATCAGAATGTGAATTGATTATGGGATTTGACAGATTGTATCCCATTAGCTCTTTGGCCTGTAGGAAACAGCCCGTGACCTATTTTTTTTAAGCTTTATTTCATAAATGTTTTCAAAACTGTCTAAAGATCAAAAAAGCACAGTCATTCATTCAAGTTTGCTTAAAAAAAAAAAAAAAAGGAGGTTCAGGGCTAATGAATGTATGGTTTATTAATCAAATGTATGTAGCTGAAAGAAGCCAACTACAATTCACTTACAATTGCGATTTTACCCTATTTTAACGTTATTTTAATGAGCTACAGATTTGAATGTGGGCTTTGTTCATCTGTTGCTTCCACTCAATTGCAGTTTCACCCTAAGAAGACACAAGACAGATTGATCAAGCTTCCAGTCATTGTGAGACTTAAATGAAGTGAACAGGGCCTTATGTTTCAAAACCAAATGAGAGGATTAAAGCAAAAAAAAAAAAAAAAGTCCTATGTTATCTGTCTGCTGTTCTTAAATTTGATTAAGCTACTTGCCACTAAGCACTTTTGGTTTTACTGTAAATACAGCCTAGAAATAAATTTTCATGGCCGCAGGCACCAATCAGCAAGTGATACCATGAATAATTAGCACTTAGAAACACTTGTTCATGTTAGAATGTTTTGTTGATTGCCATTTCCAAAAACACACTGAGATAATAGGAGAATACATTTCTTTAAGGTCTGACTTGGATAGATCATGGTGCCAGCAACTACAATAGTGATATAAGCAAACTTCAGCTTTTTTTGTTTCATTTTTTTTGTGTGTGTGTGGAGTGCAAGCTTATATTTGAATTTTGTGAAAAGAGGGAAAAATATTCTCAAATTAAATTATTAAATTTATAATAAATAGATGTGTATTTTTGTTAGCTGTTTGTTTTTTACTAAAGCATTCAGTCTTGTGCTGTAATGGTCTCCTTTGAACCTGAATATGACCGTATCAAACATTCACTTCTTAAAATCTTAACAGATTGCAACCACCTCCATCTGTAAAATAATGAAGTTGCCTGTGAAGGCAGTGTAACTGAGAAATCTCTATTTCATTTTATTCTTATTATACTTTATTCTTAAAAGCTCTTCAGTTGGCCTGAGATTGTCTGATGGGAAGTTGCAATATCTGTGAGTTATATTGCACATAAACTCTAGGAACATAGCAGTGTAAAAACATAGCAGGTTTATAGACTTTTGGTTTGGTTTGTATATTTAACTCTGGGCATAAGTGTGTTTGAACTGTGAAGCACATCGAGAAGTGTTGTGAAAATATTCATCACACTGGTAACAGTAATGGTATATTTTTCACATATGTTTAATTTACCTTTTTTATCATTGATTTTAATGCCAATTAAATATTGCCATATTTGACATATATCTTTTATGGTCTTTCTAAATTGCTTTCTGAATTTTGTATGAAAAAATGTTAAGTAGCAAAGCAAACTAACATGCCTGTGGGATGATGCCTGATCCCATGTTTCTTGCAAAACCAAACTCCCACCATACTCTGTGGTGACTTTTTTTGCAAGAAAACCTTGTGCTTTATATGCAGGTTCTGTTGAACCGAGCAATATGGAGTTGTTATCTCAAATAACCTTTAGAAATTTTAAGTAGGAAATGCGGGAAGTAAGTTTTGTTAATGCACAGACACTTGCCAGGGTTTACAGTGGAAAACTGCTTAAGAAAGATGGAAAATAGTTTTAGAAAACTGACTACCTTAAAAACACAGGTGAGCACAAGAACTAAGTGATTCATACCGTGTCTCCATGAAGCAAGCTGGACTTACAACTGGTGAAAGTGAGGCAGAGAGTGAAAAAATCAGTTTTCTGCTGCGCTGAGGTCACATTGATTTCAGCTGGAGTTTGCCTTTCGGCAGTTCTTTGGGGATAGTTATGGCTACACAGGCAAATGAAGCTGCTGCCACTGCGCTGGTTTGAATCTAGCTGGGATGAGAGTGACGAGCAATGGTGAAGACACGGCAGCACGGATGTCAGCATGGAAACTTGCTGGGCAATGGTGGTTTAGCTTCTCTAATGCTGTTGTCTGCACTACAAAGATGAGGGCTAATTGGGGTTTGCCTAGTGAGACTGTAAACAGTACCTTCATTCATATGTAGACATATTCTGAGAGCATATGCAATATATAAATGGTAAAATTATGATTAGATTTGGAAGTCCCAGACTCCCAGACATGCGTGGCTTTCTCTTGAGCGTTCAGACTCTCCTTGTCTTGTCTAAGTGTTAGACTAATGTCTATCAGCCTCAAGAATTAAATGTGTGAGAATGAACACATTGATAAGAAAAACTAATTTATAAACAACACAGAGTCTTTATGCAAAAATTTAGAATAATGCAGGTCTTAAATCTGTCTCATTCCCACACTTTGTTTGTTTTTAAATGATGTGCTGTAAGCAGTACGTTTCTTGTGTTCTGGGGAGATGATCATTAATAGACCTTTGTGCTTTCTCATCCTTTGTGTGGCCATATGTAAACTTTAAGAACTGTGTTCTGCTTCTGTGCTTCTGTATCAAACAAGTCAAAGGTGATTAGATTCTTCCATCTAAAAACAGAATTTTGAAGGAAAAAAATTAAGATTATGTGATTGTATTATATTTGTTGTGCTGAATTTGAAACACAAACATATATTCATCGTCTATATGTTAAATTTTGTGTAAATTGTGTACTATTTAAGAAAAAAAGCTTTAAGAAGTATTTTCTTTTTTAATAGAGTTAGATCACTTTATGATTCATAAAAGAATATGCAAATACAAAAGCACCTAGTGTAATGAAATTCTGTAAAGCATTTGTGGGTTCATTTTCTACAGCGCAGGGTGTTTGCTGTCAGAGTCAGTGGATGTTTCTGTAAAGCTTCACAGCATTAAACAAATTTCTCTTGACATTCAGTATATGTAAGTAACTGAGAATATAGTTCATTTCATGTTCAGTCATCTAAAATCAAAGCATTTGAAAAATTATTACTTAGCTTTGATAAATGAGTAATCTCCCATGTATTAAGCTTGCTCTGTTTAAACTGAAGTTTCCCTATAGCACAAGCTACCATCTGTATTTTTTCATATTATTACTGCCCTCATAATAAGTTCAAGGTGAGGTTTTCAGGCAGTAAGCTGCAAGTCACTTTTCATATAAACACTTCAGAAAAGCTGTCTTGACATCAGCAGTTTATGCAGCCTGCCATCTATAATGTAAATGACTACACCTGCTTTATTTTTATTTCTTCATCATTTTATGGCCACTCATTTAAAAACGTTTAAAGCATTAAAAACGTCCCTGCAAATATGTGTGAAAAGGGCACAATTGTTCTTGTAGGAAAGGCCAAGAAAACACACAAAGGAGGGCACAGTGAGGCGATAAACATAAAGGTCCACGAGGTATTATTATGAGGTTCACAGATACTGTGTTCCAATCAAGCTCAATAAGGTCTGAATTCCTATTATGTTTCTCAAGCCTCCAAAAAGACATGGGAAGGAACCAAAAGTTTAAGTCAAATAAAAAGCACTTAAGCCAAGAGCACATGAATGTATAGCTGGGTAATGGAGCTTTCATCTCCGAAATAAAAACAGTTCAATTCAATTGGAACTGAAGTTTCTTCCCCCTTTGAAAAAGTTTATTTTAATGAGTTTGCATTTTATGCGTGGGCTGTGCTCTAATCGATGCTGCTCCATTGAAGTTTTACCCAATGAAGACACAAGACAGATTGTCCAAGCTTGCGGCTATTGTTGGGAGTTGATGAAGTGTATGGGCCCTTATGGTTGATAACAGAAGTAGATGGTCAGAGCCAATAAATAAAACTTTAACTCTGATTGTTGGTTGCTTTATGCTGAAAAGCTTTCTATTACCATGAATCTTCCGTTTTGAAGGACTTGTGAACCCAAAGGCAGCTCATAGCTCTGTCACACAGACTAAGTCAGTCAGACAAGCAGCAATCTGTCCTATCCGATAAACCCAGTTTTGTCTTTTAAATTCTAGACTTCTCTTCAGGAATCAACATTGTTAATATCTTGACAGACCATTAACTTCATAATACACATATCTGCTGCCCTGTTGATTTATCATAAAAATTTGATGTTTGTGAAAGTTAAATTCCACTGTCCTTGATCGTATTTTAGCAAGGTAAATATTAGAAAGAACAATTTAACAACTGTAAGCCTCTTCTAATGTTTGGGCGAATTAGTAAAATATTTTGTGACAGCATCATGAGGCACAGGTGCAAAAGTACCATAAAAAAAAGATCACACTCTGTACAGCAAGAAGTCAGAATACTAACCCTTTTTTTTCCATGAGATTTATTTTGTAGATAAAACAGTGCTAAAACCATGCTGATCTGTTTGTCACTTGGTTTGAAGAGATCTCAGTGAACAGAAGAGCAAATATAAATTCAATTAAAATATTCTGTATGTTTACTGAAGAAATGTCATTCATTTTCATTTTAAGGAGAAAATTTGTTCAATATTTGTCTTATAGCCAGCGTTTTCTGAGCAGCTTGGAGCGTGGCAGCTAGCGGCTGCCTCTCTTGGGAGGTGTCACACAGCTGCAGTGGGAGGCATTTCGCCCTAGGGTGCATCGTGTATCCTGGAGTTTCCTGAATCTCAGGAAGAGGGGAGGGGGAAAAAGAGGGTGCAGAGCCCCACCAGTGCTGGAGAGCACCGGGAGCATTGGTGGGGATATCCCTTCAGGATGGGTGGCAGGAGGCGGGGGAGGAGTTGTGGGAAGCAGCAGAGAGACCTCTTGAGGACTGTCTCTTGTCTACGTGCGGGAAGGTCATTTCATCTGGCCCTTCCCATCTCTGGAGCTTCTTAGACTGTTCTTTGTCATCTTAGTATCAGAGCGTCTTCCAGTGGCACATTCAGTGGCATGGCTGGTGTTGCCTCTAAACTGTACAGTATAGGTTTAAGGACGGACTTTGAACAATATCGCAATGTAGTAGCTACTCCTAAAATGTGATGTGACAAACTCTGGTCTTCATAGCCATAAAGATTCTGCTATCTTTTGTGTGCTGAATATGCTGATATTACCATGTTCTTGCAAACTATACCTTATCAAAGATACCATAATGGAATAAAATGTGATGTGAAGTACTCTATTTTGATGTGGGTAGCTAAAGGATGAAGTTGGGTAGGAGGCTTTGGAATATAGCGAGAAACACCTGGAGAAATGTCTGCTACTAAAATCTCTGTAAAGAGTGAATGCAGATAAAGCTATTTTTGTAGCAAATTCAGCACCAGGCTAATTTAGTGTTGACCAAAGTTGTTTCGTGTCTGATGGAAGTTGCTCAGGCACTTGTGAGAGTAAGGGCCTTGCAGCCTCAGTTCAAAGCACAAAGAACTTAATCATGTTTTGTATGGCGGGGGATCTCCTTTGCCTGTCCCAGTAGATCAGCCAGAAACTGAAATTACTTCTTGCTACAACTGAGGGCACTTCCATCCTTCATGTAATTATCTGTCCATCGCTGTTGGAAAACACCATACAGTAGCATGACGTGTTATTAAAGTAGTGATAATATGTTTCCATGAACCACATCTTGCTCTAGTTCCTGCCTCTTTTTTGTAACATTTTTGAAGATTTGCACAGTGATAGAGATAATTTGACTGCTGGGCATAATTATATTGTATTATGAAGAGTGACTTTGTGCAAACAAACCTCCTTGTGCGCACTCCTGCGGGCGAGATTCGTGCTCTCGCTGATGTCCACAGGCTCTCGCACAGGCTTCCCGAGAGGGCTTCTGCCTGCACAGACATCCTGAAGGGCAGCAGGCTGGACACCCTAAAGTGCCCATAGAGGGAGGGAAAGGTAAAAGCAGCAGAATAGAGACTTTGAGATCAGCAAACTGATACAGGGAATCACTTCCCCATGCTCTGTTGGCATGCTTAAGAAGATTTTCTAAGAAAATTCAAGTGGTGCCCTCCAAATAGGGAGAAATGTTCTTCCTTGAGGCATCTCGGCATGAGTCTGTACTTGGGTATTCTCTGGCTCAGAGAGGTGTACGTAGATCCTCCTCATGAGATGAGGTTGTTCGTCTCCCACTAATTACATGTGGTGGGAATTTATTCTTTTTACAGTTAAATCTGTTTTGCATTCAGCTTCTTTCACCTGTTAATATGCTTCAGGTTATACGGTCCCCTTAATTCCTCTACTGATGAAATTAGAAAATCTACGTGTTGTTCTAACAAGGATATCCTGAGGGATGGTTGTTCAAGCTTTGTTTTGGGCAGAATAGTTCATCTGGGGACTTGACTTGTTTCAGGAGTTTTTTAATATTGGGCATGAGAGTCCTGGGCAGTTAGCACCTTCTGGCATTCTAACTACTTATTACCTTTTCAAAAATGTATTCTCGTCTGTTGCCTAAGAGCAATACATCTATAGTGATAGTATCAAAGAAGGAAAGTGTAACTGGAGAAAACTCTGGGTTGTTTTTATGCGTCCTGATTAAACGAAGCTAAAGATTGTTTAAAAAGCAGCGTTCATCATTTAAGATAATGGAATAAAATAATGTAGTTAAAACATTGACTGTATTTTGGATAAATTTGTAGCTCTAGGTCCTCTTCCGTGCAGCACCTGCAGCTATGGCACCTGAGGACCACAGAATTTATTGGAATTAAGCGTTACAGCTATAGAAAGAGTCTGGAACCCTGGTGTAGCTCCCTGGTGAGGCTGCGGTACAGGTTTCTCACCTGTGCTCGAAGCACAGGTGACATCCAGGAGCTGCACAGTCTTGGGTTTTCTGCCTCAAGTTACAACATCTGACTGGAGCTCTGGAAACGCCTGCTGTGCTGAGCACCCGGTGGTTGTCTTAGGCCTGTGGAGTACTGACACACTGACTTTTAAATCCTTGGAACAAAACAGCATCTCTGAAAGAAAACTACTGAAAAAGCAAGCTGCTTCTGCCAGCACATAAGGAATGTTAGAATTGGCCTTGTGTGATAAAAGGTACTGGCTACGGGCTGTGCGGTTTGCTGTACTTTATTATAATCTCCCTATTGCCAGATATGGGTCAAAAAGGTAAGATGTACTCTTTTGTACCAAAGCAGTGGAGTAATGAGGACATCTGTTTTCATATGGTACTTGACACACACACTACTAGAAATTTGATGTCATGCTGTCCAAACTTGTACATCATTGCAGGATTGCATTAGATTTTCTGATTGATTCTGACAAGTCACTGACAGTTTTTGAGGTGAAACACATACATGACAAAGGGCAAGCAGAGGCTGCATATGTCAGCTGGAGCACTCCCTCGCTGACTTGAAGGGGTGAAAATCTTTCAGTCTGTCTCCGTATGCCCCCTTGCTGTTGTTGCTCCCCGCCGTTACCCCAGTGAGCACAGCTTTGTATATTATTTTGATACGCTAGTGGGCCCTTTGAGTATTCTCTTAAAAGAAGGGCAGTGCCAGGGATTTAGTTCTTTTCATGGGTTTGTGAGTTCCCGTAAGGTTAAAAAAATGTAGTTGAGTGAATTTATTCACATGAATCATGCAGGGTTGATTGCATTTACCACAACACACCGTAAACACAGTATTTTGTGGTCTGCCTATGTGTACACTTCATTTACCCTCATGACGCAAGTCCCTATTCCCTTTCACAAAGTGTCAATGTATATGTACTAACACATTGTAATTAAAAATACCAGTGCTTGATGAAAAAAAAAAAAGATTGTATTTTTATTTGTGTTTTTATTATTATTATTATTATTTAGTAACAACAAATTGCACTTTGGTGATGCTTTACACTGGTTTACCAACTCAGAAACAGTACAGAGTTCCCTCTGGTGCTGCCGTCAGTAAGGTCAAATGCACCATTTATTCTCAATACATGTTTCTAGGTATGCCAGCAAAAGAGCAAGGGCTGTGCTGTAGCACAGCTAGTTGGAGCTGCAGTTTATTTTATCATTCTACATGCTACTTATATGCTGGGTTCTGCTGCTTCTTATTTCAAGCTGTTACATTTATTAGGAATAATCTGTGTTTTTCTATTTATGAGCTTTCTTTATACTTCGTAATCTCTGTATTTTATTTCACCTTGGTAAGATTCAACCATGATTTTATGATGATAAAACTAGTGTTTTGTTAATATAAACACAAAATGAATGCAACTGAGGCAGCAAAAGTGTAAGAACAAATATTTTGTTGAGACAGGTTTTGTAAAAATTAAATAACTGTGTTATATGAGTATGCTGCTATGTTTTTCAGAGGAGCTGGAAACAGTTACTTTTAGAAGCTCATCCTAGGTAGCAGGTGGATTTCTGCTGAGTTCTGAATATTTCTGAGTATCTGGCCATAATTTCCAGAACAAGCAATCTCTGGAGTACCTAGGAAATTTCTCATTGCAGGGCACTTAAGAACTTTTTTAATAAAGTCATGATGATTCTTTTCATGCAATTTTTAAGTGGAAAATCTGGGAAAGGAGCTTGGAGTGATCCATATTATGTCCTTTTTTTTTTTTTTTTCTCCTGAAAGGGACCAAAAACCCAGCTATGTCCTGCTGCAGTTCTTCCTTGTGATATGAATGGTCATTCTTTTGGTGGTGATTTGTTTTGATCCATTTGGTCTAGTGACAAAGCTGATCAGCAAATACAGATTTGTTATATTGCTAGTATTCTTTTCTGCTGAAACACTTGATGTTCAATAAATATTGAACTCTAAAACACATCAGGAAGAACACAATACTACACTTAGTTTCTCTAGTTAAGCTTGCATATGCTCTGACCTCAAAAAAGCATTAGATCGAATTTGTCTTGTTTTTGCAGGTAGATCAATCTCTTGTCCGAGTTAAACTTTTTCATTAAAAACAAGGTAGAAATATACTGATCCTTTTTTTTTTTGGGGAAAAACTGAAATCAGAATTTACAATTTTAAATGAAAAAACAGGTTCAAACAACATGTTTTTCCTAATGAAAGTTCTCCATTTATAAGGTTTTAAAATTCAAAACAGGTCTTTCTACAAAACAATGATGAACCATATAGAGAAAAAAATGAATAAATAAGAAATACTACTGTAAAGTGTTAAAGTGGTATTCAAATTTCAAACCACAGATAATATCATTATTATATAGATTCTGCTTTTTTAATGAGGTTGGTAATTGTGAAAAGGTTGTGATCTCTAAATTAAGGTAAGTGCAAGGCACCTGTAGGTGAATCATAGATAGCGTTAAGAAATCTTTCTCGAAAGGACAGTGTGTGAAAGAAGTGATGCATGGAAGACAGCATCAAACTTACCTTTTTGTCATGTAAAATAAATTCAGAGCAATTAATTAATTCATCTTCTCACCTTCACCCCACCTGGCACCATGAAATAGGACAGGCTACAGTTTTTTCAAAGTTTTCCATCTCTGGTCACCAGTTTCCCCCCCGTCCCCATGGTGATGCAGACCTCTCCTTTTGGCAGACCATGGTGATGCAGACCTCTCCTTTTCTTTCTTTGCAGACATGTGAAAAGCAGTTCATTGGCTCTGAGAGGTTCCTGGGTTACATTTTAAAAACTATTGACTTTGAGAGGGCAGTGACATGTCGTGTCTGAGCTGCTGCACTCCTGCATAGCACGTAGCCATCACTCCTGTGATTTGGTTGGTATTTCTGTAGCTGTGGAGTCCTGCATGGCAGTATAATCAGACCTGCCACAAGTTGCTCTTTGCTGCTCATGCTCTGTGGTTTGCCCGTCTGTTGGCATTCGTGTTGACATTCCCATTGCATTCCCACTGGCATTCCCGTTGCCTTTCTCGTGGCAAAGCCGGTCAGAGTAGGTGGGTAAATGCTGCTCTCTTCCTCTCCCACTTGTAAGGAGAAACACACCTGGCTTTTGTGATCATCCCCATCTGTATTTTTTTTTCAGATATGAGAATGCATTTGATTATTAGTTGCTTCTATCTGGTTTGATCCCCAGGGACTTAGACAAGGCAAGTTCCCATTTGGGAGGGCCTCGCTGTCCCGCTTTGGCTCTGTCCCACACAGGAGGGCAGCACCAGCAGAGCAACGCAGCGGCTCGAGAGACACAAACACTGTTGACCCGTTGCTGCTTTTGCCATGCTCAGAGCATCTTTGTGCATTCTTTTGCATTTTACAGTGTCTTTATATGCATGATCACACATTATTGTCCAACTTTGGTGATGTTTAAGAAAAATATGAACAATTTAAGAAAAATATATAAACATGATTTTCAGCTTTCTTTAAGGTAACTCATGTTCTGCTTACATGATTTTGACTTGAATTTTCTTTATATATTTTGTGGTCGTATTTTGGAAATTTATATTAAAAGTTATTCTCTCTTTTTTTGTGTGTAAATAATTTCACCTAACTAGCTTGAATCACATATATATCTAAATGACGTCAGATTTGGGCCCAAAATAAGTTACTCAAGACTACTATTTTATAAAAAAAAAGATGTTTATTTCCAAAACTCCCAAATGTACTGGACCAGAGAGTATAACAGCAAAAAATCGTGTCATAAGTATATCTATTCCCCTATCTAAATGTTATTTTTCTAGTGGTAATTCAGGCTGATCAAGCATAATTCTTGTGTTTGACTTAGACGGAGGAACCTTCCAGGTTCACAACATGCTCTGACTGTTTTTCAGGCTTTCCAAGTTGGTGGCTATTTCACTAATATTCCCTGGCATGCGTGGAAGAAACCCTCTGCCTTTTCAGGCCTCTGAAGATTTCAGGTTTCCATCCATCACAGGCTTCGTCTTGGGAAGGTTTTGTGTTTCGAGCTTGGGGAGAACCAGCTGTGGTCATTTTTAGCTCTTCAGAAGTTGTTTCATTGCTTTTTACCTTTTCTGTACAGCTTTTGCATTACACTTCAGCCCAGAGCAGGAGATCGCACAGAGGGGCAGGCAGCAGAAGAGGCCTGAGCCGGCAAACACTCACACTCACAGTATTCATAAAGATAACGTTGACACTTTCTCAGTTCATCAGCATACTGACTCATCATTAAAAGAAATTGAAAATTCAGTGCTGTCAGCCTTAAAATTGTGGAATGACCAGCACAGGGATATTAACTGACCTGGGCTGTCACTAAGTACAATTTTGGCTCGTTTATGTAGTTAGGGCCAAGTTATTACTTAACCCTAACTTAATAATAGTGCCTTTAAAGCGCAGACCATATCTGAGCTTTATGCTCAAAGAGTGTTTTATAGCCACAGTACATGTCCCTGAAATTAAGCATTGTAATGATGTTACTGCTTGTCTTTAAGTCAGTACCTCATGGCATCTATACGATCGGTATCTATACAATCCCTCCTCCTGACAGGCTGCAGTCTGGACAGTACGCCTTTCCTGCGGCAGACTGCTCCTGCAGCCTTTGTATGAGCCTGCAAATTAAACATTCTTCACAGGCCGTGTTGTTTCCCCCCAGTGCAGCTGGTTTTGTTTCTGGTGGTGGACACATGTAAAAGGGAGATGGAGAACCAAGCTGGGGGCATTCCAGGTCCTCCTCAGCCATCCCAAACTCTTCCTGCTCCCAAGGATATCTCAGTAGAAAGGCAATGCAGAGCCCGTCTCAAAGGGGGTTCAGTGCATTTTAATCCCTCAGCTCTTACATTTGATACTCCTCCATTCATAGACCCAATGCTTATCATTTTCCTTTTCACGAAAAGGGCACTTTAAGGATTTTCATTGTAAAGATGCAGGTGTGTTTGTAGCTAGATAGATGCTTGTTTGTGCCAACAACAAAATCTGAATTTCAACCGGTAATTTTAGATCTTACCCTCTGACCATTTATCAGCTGTGTTTCTGTGCATCTCCTTGCTATGCAACTAAAAGTCTATGGTGTATATTTTGCTGTATTTTATAATAGTAATTACTAATTTATACGATGGTGTTTGAATTGGTATAGTGCGTATTTATGACACTGATGCATATTTATCTCCTGAACTCCACATTTGTGTATTCCGTGCAAACTATTGATGCTGCTTTGATGAATCGCCTGTATATGTATAGCTTAGTTGTACTACCCATTACTGCATTTAGTGCATTGATGGAAGGAAAGCAGCACATTACTCCATTCCTTCCCACCCAGCTATGTTTTGTTTTTTTTTTAATAATGATTTCTACTATGATCTGGATTGTATTGCAAGCTATTGCAGAAACAAATACTAATAACACTGTAACATTTAAAAACCATTACACTACATTCATCACGCTGTTTTAGTGTGGCAATGCCATCCCAGCATTAAGTTAATTGTAAGAAAACTGCTCCTGGGCATGGCAGCTTGTTGTCTGTACTGAAATCCAGATTGCAAAAACTTGCTGATTTATACCCCATTGGATCCAAATGTTTTTATGCTAATAAAAGATTTGTAACTTCACCTTTTGTTTGGAATGCTCGTTAATGTGTGATTTATAAAGTCAGTTCCATTAATATACTGGGGAAAAATAGAACACTATTTCCCCCGGAAGAGCATTTGGCAGTCTGACAGGTCTAGGGGAGGAAAAGAGATGATGTTGTATAAGGAAGCTAAAGACAGAAAAGGGGGGGTTGAGATTATGAGAGACATGAAATATAGGTGATCTATTTTCATACATACAGATATTACTGAAAGTCCAGAGTGTATTCCAACTCTGGTGTTTTCAATTTAGGAGGAATGTTTTTCTTAACGGAAAGACTTAATTTCTCCATGGGAATCCTAATTTATGAGCAGCAAAACTGATCTTTCTAGTTTTATGTCGGGAGAGTAAAACTTCTGTAAACTTAAGTGACCTGCTTTGATGAGGGGAAGATGGCAACATCAGAAAGTGTGATGCTGTGTTTGGCTTTCCAAAACTAACACAAGTGTTAAAATCCTCTTAAGCCTTCATTTCCTGTAAGCCATGGCTCATTTCAGAGACTGACAGGTAAAGTGATTGGCATCAGGCAGGCTTTTTTTGTGTGTGTTTTTTTTTTTTTTCCTCAGCTCCTGACACAGATCCAATGCTGTGAATCATGTCCTAACACAAGGCACCACAGTTACAGTTGCTCTGCTGTGGTTTGTGGTTTTCTTTTCACAGCAGAATTGCAAGCATACGCGCAGAGATACAGGCAGTGCATTTGTAACTAGAAGTATACGTGGATTTTTTAAGGAGAAATGTAACTATTTCTAGTCAATTGAGCTGGAAAAGTTGCATATGTGCTACATAAGAAGATAAGGCTCAAAAGGTAGAGAAGTTTGAAGCTTAGCAAATTCACTGGGCACCACAAAGGTATTCAAAATGTGATAGCGTTGCTATCATCAAGATGCATCTCTTGGAATCTCTTTTCAAGGGCTATAACTTTGAGTTCCTGAGGGAGTCAGTTCCCGAAATAGTGATGCAACCCGTGACTCAGCTGAAACCAGTTACAGGCTGTTTTAACAGCAACAAAGACCTATATATGTTTGTGTGTAAAAAGAAAAAAGTGTGTCTTTATTCAATGTTGGGCAGAGGTTTTCTGAGATTTTGGTACATATATGTTTGGTTGTAGATAGATAATAACATATGAAAGTACTCAGTATAAATGAAGCTCTGTGCAGCTGTTGTTTTAGCTGCTGCACATCTTTCAAATCATGGTAGATTTGCAGGACTCTTTCTAAATAGCTTCTTTTTTTTGCAGGTTTTTGCAGTATCCCTGCCTTTTCAAAACCCTACCTGTTCCATATTTCTCAGTTTACATCTGAGGATAGCCATGTGCCTCATGTAATAATAGCTCCTCAACTGATGGGGCTTGGTACAAAATTGAATAAGTCAGTGGGAGCATTTGACTCCAGGGATCTTGTATCATGCATTTTAAGAAAGTCCTGAAAAATACCAAATAAAAGTTATTTTTTTTTCTTCAAAAAAAACCCTGATGTCTTCACACTGAGATAAATTGTTTTGCCAAATACTGGCTGCCTGTTCATGGCAAAGTTTTTTAATTTCACTTCTCATGGAATGATGCTGAAACTTTTTCATTCAGAGACTATGATTAGGGAATTTCAGAAGTAATGGTTGGGAGGAGTAGAAAGCAGAACTAAAAGGAACACTGTTGTGCAGGACAAGTATGTATGTTGTTTCTGCTGCTAATAGTACTCATTTACCATTATCTGTTTTATTCTATCCTAGCCTAAATCAGAACACACCTTTGCATGGTCTTTGCACTCACCTTGATGTAAATTATCTGTATTACTCTGACAAAGTTTATAGCTAGGAGAGAAAGAGCATCATGTGGGTGGTTCTGAAATTGGGCCCAGGTATGCCAGTCTCAGTTAAGATATCTTCTGTTGCCTTGGATGGGAAGCTATCCCTTGTCTGATCCCTGGGAGGGAGTAACGGAGGTGGCATTGTGTAGGAAATATGAAACAGCTTGCAAAAATGTGAGAGCTGTCATTTTTTTGTAATATGTGTCTGAAACTCTTAATATTTGGCTAAAAGAGTTTGTAAAAAAAAAAATAGATCTAAAAGATCTTGGAAACAAGAAGGTAGCAGCCGATTGCTCATAAGCACTAATGCTAGGTCAGCTTACTCCAAGTAATCAAGGAATGGTGAACAGTGGAGCAGACAGTAGAGTGGTTCATTCATTACCAAAAGGCTGAGTTATCACTGTGGATGGACTTGTACATATTTTCCATGAAATTAATGAAGTCAAGACGTGCATATGTTCAGTCTGTCTGGAGACAGATTTTTGACCCCAAAGCTATGTGGATTATTTCACCTTTTGTAATTTTTATGACTTGGAAATCTTCTCTGGACAGGGAATAAACAATTCAAATATTAGTTAATGTGCAATCGTGGCTTGGAAAGCTTTCTGAGAAAGACGTAAGAAAATTTTCTGTTTTATATCCACTTTTATAAGAATTTGCCCTCAAAACACGAGCATAGCATACTGTTGCTCTTTCCTAACCTTAAGTCACACAGTTTGCAGGTCAGACCTATCTGTACATGAGTGTTGCAAATAGTTTGTCAATTATTTCAAAATGTTTATCAAGTAGCACTGACTTCTGGTGGGTATTGTTCAGTCTCTGACTGATAGTTGCGCTCCTTAATGAGATAATCTTGCCTCTGAGTTGGTATGTGTGCATGAAGTTTGCATGCTGGAGAACAAGTACTCAGTGCTTAAACATATTGGTCCCTCCAGTATATTTTTGATAGTGAAGAACTGACTTTTCAAAAAAAATTGCAGCACCTGAATAATGTAGAAAAAAAAAAAAAGCTCCTAACTGCCTAAATAACAGTGATAGACTGAATGTATTTGAAGGCTTAAGGACACACGTGCTTACTTTTAATTGGGATACTCATTTTCTCATTTCTCTCCCTTTGGTAGGAAACAGACCTTTAAATTTTCTATGAATCCTCACTCCTCTTGTCACCCCTTTCTCCATTGCCACTGACACCAGTCCACAAGTTTTACCATCAATCTGCATGCAGGTAGATTTCTTTATCATTTGCTCATGCCTTCCTATCTAGACTATGCCCAAGTCTTACAAAATATTTTTGTGCAACATCACAAAGTTCCTGTGTAGCTTACTGGTATGCTTAGCATGCTTGTCCAGTTACATGCTAGGTTACACCTCAACTATTGCAGCTTGGATATATCATCACCAAAGACTGCATTGAATGCAACACTCTCGAGGTCTCTTGTGGTCCTCTCACTTTCTCACCTAAATGTTCCTGTGGTATCCAAATATTTACATATTCTTCCTCCTCTGCTCAAGACGCCTGCTTATCTTTGTGGACATTGAGGATACTGTCTGTGGTAAATGACTTTCAGAGTTTCCCTTTCCCTGTGATGACACCAGAAATGTGTCAGAAATCTGTTTCTGTGCCAATTAATGTTAATTGAATGCTTTTCTTATGTTTTTTTCCTTTCTGCCTAAAAAACAGCTGTCAGCTATTGTAACGTCTTTGAGGAAGAAAATCTCTTTCTCATTTGGTTTGGGCTTGGGTAGTGCCTAATACAATGGGATTCTTGTCCACGATTTAGGCTATGGACATTATGAAATCAAAAATAATAAACAACAATTAGTTTGTTCTGCTGAGCGCCTGCAAGCACAGTTTGTCTTGTCTTTTTCATCTGTAAGAGAACTGCTTATGTCGTTCTGTACAGTCTTGCTTGGAAGCAGAAACTTTTAAATCCCTGTCACCTTCCACTACAAAACAATTCATTTGTGGATTTACCAGCTAAAATCTTCCATAAAAATTCAAGATACGTGAACACAAAAATAAGAGACGCCAGCATTAGCTGCATATCTGTTGTTTTTCCAAGTCAGTATTCTGTCTTGAAAAAAAAGAAGGGAAATATTTTTTTTCAATTGTTTGTGTTTAGAGTAGTTTGTTTATAAACTGTTACATTGTTTCCTTGAAGGAAACGGTGAGAATGAATCCAAAGCCTGTTGAAGCCAATGGAGTGTTAGTCAGATTTGCCATTTGTTTGTTTGTTCCTGTGATACAGAAGAAAGATGGATTTTTTGTTTTAAACACAAAATACACAAAATCTGATTACAAAACCACAGAATTGATAAAATGGCTAGGGGGCAGGTCTGGCCCCTGGAGGTGCCTTTAAATCATGTTTGTAATTGATTTAATTTAAGGTTGACTTCTTTTTAAAGAGCCTCATATGGATACCAAAGAGCCGTCACAGATTCAGTAGCTGTCAGTTGTTTGTTTGTTTTAATTTAGCTTCTAATTGGTACTCCAAACTTTGCTTGACAGGATAGACATTGCCAGAATAGTTGCCTAGAGAATTAATTCAGAGTTTCTTACATGCAGGTTTTAATTTTGACTCTTATTTTCTGCAAAAAAAATTGTGGCCTCTTTACCAGAGGCAAACTGTAACCTGGCAGACACACAAGGCCTTAAAGACTTCGGAGGAGCTGAGCAGAATGGCCCATATATTTCATTTTAAAGCTATGTGCAGTAGTTTGAATCCAGTGAAGATGTGTATGTTGGGAAGATCTGTCTCTTGACGCAGCAACAGAGGAAGAAGGATTAGACAGACACTTGATTCCTTATGTTGATGCCTAATTCCTTTCTTTACTCGTTGTACCTCAGCAGTGGGTTCTCAGACATGGCAAACACATTCCTTACCTACATTAGGATGATGATGGTCTTTCACTGTCACCTTAATTTTCTGCTGAAAACGATGAATTATGAGATATAGTAAGGAAAAATGAAGCTGCATGTTACATGTGAAGCTTTTAAATTTCCTAAATCTGAGTAATGTGCTATGTCTTTAGAAACTATTAAGGGTCTGATTACTTTTAGGGGAAGAATTAATAAGAGAAGGAGCTCTGACTTAGCTTTTCTGATGGCTGATTGCCGCTGCTTCTGTGTGTACTGTGTGCCAGGCCTGCAGTTTGAATAAATGCACATGTAAATAGACTGCCTTCTACCCATTTACACGGTCACGTGGGTGTGCAGTTGACAGAAGTGTGCACCAAATTCAGATGCAGAACGCTTCTAGATAAATAGGACAGAGCCTCTGTTGCTGAAAGTTAGCAGAGCTCCTTTGACCTCAGGCAGTGTAAATCAGCAGAGCATTGCTGGCTACCCAGCCCATCCTGCCTTAACTCACAAATATTACTCTTTTCATTTCTGCTAACATTTTATTTTTCTGGGCCTTTATTGCTTGTATGTTAAACATAGGTCTCTACCTTTCAGTGCTTCCTCCAAGATCGAAGTACTACATTCTCAGGCATTCTCTACATTTTGCAAGGGTAAAAAAATCCAAATAAAGCTGAATACCTGCATTAGTGCTGAATAGGAAGGCTGGCTACCTGGCGGCCTTGCAAGGTAGGCCCTTAGGTGCATGAAAACTCTCATTTTGTCCTTGCAGAAGGGGTTAGTCCAAAGCAGTGTCTCAGTGTCCTGACTGCTGCTCAGGTTCAGTTGCTTGGCCACAGATGTCTGGACTGAAGTTGTCCTCTCCAGCACTGCGTGGGGCTGCCTTGCTTAGAGCAGTGCTCCATTGAATTAAACTAAAGACCCAGATGACTATCTTAGGTGCCTATGTTTGACCTTTGTGTAACAGCATCTCTTAGGCCATTTCCAGTGCCAAGAACTTTCATGCTTTTTGAAGGTGTTCCTTTTCCTCCACATTTCCGTACAGTATCCAAAGCTAGAGTATTAAATCTCATTTAGATAGAGATACACATACATTGTATTTATACTTTTTCAGGAAAAGAAAAAACCTTAGTTCGTTTGCATCTACAAAGTAAAGTTCTTCTACTCGTTCTCCTTAAAGGGCCGAGCTCCACTTTATTTTTTTCTCCCTTAGTGTGAATGCTCACCGGTTACATGCTAGGTTTGTTTTTTGAGGCAGCAGGCTACTGAAAGAGCCCCTGCTCAGAGACCACGAGACTCATCCTTGAGGATTCATCATTCCTGAGGGGTAGAGCTGTCACGAGTGGTTGACATTTAAAGGAGAGGCTGCTGTCTTCTATGAATGCAGTGCAAGCCTCTCAAAGGTTTTGCAAACGGGGGCTAAATACAAACCGTGCAAAGATTTGAAGGGCAACGTGCGCCTCGTAACCTGTGTGGCTGCAGATGGGGATTGCTGTTCGGCACTAGATACAGAGGATTAAATCTCTTGTTATCCAGGGAACACTGCTGATGCTGATTTCTATGCAGATTCCTTCTTTTGCTTATGGAGAAGATGAGAAAGCACAGAAATCTTGAGTCTTTATAAATTTTTTTGCTGAGTACATTGAGATCAAAGAGAGAAATTTTACAAAGACAGATCTAAACTAATTTGGTGTCACAGAAGGGGTTAGGAAGAGTTTCAGTCGTGCAGTAAATTAGTACATAGATCTTTCACCCCCAGCCACTGGGTTCAAACTCATGCTAAGCTGCAGGCTGTTAAACCTAAGTGATTTAAACTATATCCTCACTAGGGTGTAGCCAGGCTTTCTTGTGTGTAACTCTTTTCAACTGGAAAGAGTTTCCATTATATTCCATTTCAGAGTATGGGGTTATTGCTTGGAATGTTTACAGAACTGATATATTTTCAAAATTAATTTGCATTTCTATAAGAAGAGCTTTGTTCTGATTTGATGAAAATATTCCGAAACACACTATTGAAATTAATGCAACTGTTATAGTATGGGCATTGTTACAAGAATGTGGAAGTTCTTTATTTTCTTTGCTTATTTATGTAAGGAAAGGTTGTGTGTGTGTGTGCGTATGTGTGCACATATTCTTTATATAACAATAATAAAGAGGAGAATTGTCTTTTTTCAGAAAGCTCAAAGCATCAATCTTCTTTTTATATAAAAGCTAGAATTGAATCTAGCTAATATACTATGGCTGTTTGGTACAACATCTGCCAAGAAGGTACAAGAGCCAATGTTGATAACTCCACCTCTACATATACTGTGGATGCAGATTTGAACATATAGCACTGTAAGGCTGTGGATGCAAAATGAGAGATCATACGAGACCTTTTTCAAAAATCAGACCGTAAAACATATATTCAAATGATACCAAGTCATAAATTCATAGAAGCGAAATGGCTCAATGTTTAAATTTCTCTAACACTCCATAACTCAGACATTTTGTGTATATGCTAGGTTGTGGCATACGGTCGTCTTCTATCAGAAAGTTTCAAAGATCTGAATAATGTTACAGAAAAATTGGGAGAAAAACTCTAGTATTTTTCATTGTTGTGATTACGATCTGGTACATGGTGTAGGTGACAGAACACCTATATCCTAGACAAGATGAGATACAACTTTCAGTAGGTATCTCTAACTGCATGAAATAAATATTATTTTATGCATTTATTTTACTTTAGAATCGTATTATCATGTCTCATTGCTGAGGCAATATTTTATTAATCGTTCTCTCCTGGAAGAAAAATAACAACTCAGTAGACAGGTATCCTTATAGGTCAGGATGCTGCCTAAGATAGCCTTTTTAGACAAGAAAAGGATGTTTTAGAGAATTAGAGAAGCATAGATGTTTGCTAATAAAAGCCCAAATGTTCCACTCCTACTCATGTGAAAATTCAACAGAGAGGACTATTCATACGCCATTTTGCACCTGGTGCAAAACTTCCAGTTTTTAATTTCTGAAATAATTCATTTATAGAGATGGATAGTGCATGTTAGAGCATTTTAGTTATAATGGATTATATTTTACTATAATGGATTATATTATATTTTATAATGGATTATATTTTATATTTTATTTATAAACAGGGTGTACAGTTTTCTGGGTTAATGTGTAAGGGGGTATGTCTCTGATTAAGGATTATTTATATGTTGTGTTTTTTATTATTATTTTTATTTACTTCACAGACATGCTTCACAAAGTATCATAGGCTGACATCTCTACTGTAGCTTGGAGCTGCTCTTTAAAATGTCCTTGACTTTAAATAAGTATATAGCCAGAATAGGCGTATTCTTGGCTTCAGTGTAATTTGCCTTAGTCCACTCTCTGACAAGGCTGTTTAGGAGGGAGGATGCCAGTGGTTTTCAACAGGAAAATTTATACTGGGGGAAATTCTGTGTTTGACAGTAACACAAAAGGACGTTAGGTGCAGGTATGAATGCGCCTACTGCAAGGGGTTCCAAATTTTAATTGGACTTTTAGGTGTTTCTGGAATGCAAACAGCTGGAGAATTTATTAATACTTAAATAAAAATAGCAAAATCTTTCAGGGATCATTAGGCTTGGGGGAAGATAGTAGTGTACTGCATTACTTTAATGACGAGTCACATTTTCTGCCTGGCCTATGTGCTGGGAGACTCCTGAATTTGGATAAAGTAATCAAAGCATAGTAGACTCTGTATCTCACAGACTCCTCTATTCCTTTCTTTGTTGCTTTTTGTTTTTTTTTTTTTCTAACAACAGCTTTGTTTTGACCGAAATACATACAGTTGAATATTCTGTCCTAAATACAAAGAATCAGAATAGCCATGTCCTGGCGTGTCTTTCCAAGAAAGGTCTGGGGAGAGTCCACTTACAGCTTTAGCCATCTGGACTTTCAAGTTGCCTTCTCTAAAGCACCACATCAGCTCACGTAGGGATGAGGAGACAGTTTCTGCACAAAGGCACAGGGACTTCCCATCACGTTGTGTTGAGTGCGAGCCAGGCTTGGCAGGGCTGATTGGTTTGAAGTAACTGTGGACCTCCTAAGGCCCTTGGGGCTCTCTTCAACTCAAGACAGGTAGGCCTGAAGGTTACATCAAATGTGATAAGCGATAACGAGCATTTTATTGCCACATGATTGCCATCTGATTTCTTATCCTTCAGGTAATGAGTTGGTCTGCAATAGAGCGGGCAAGAACGGTTTAAGAACTTCCTGGAAACATGCCTCACAGCATTAGCAGCAAAAACTAACCCAGAATTAGTCGAGGTTTTTTTTCGTACTTGTCAGTATAGTGTTTTAGAGACCATTAATTGTGAATTTAATTAATCCTTATGATTCCTTTGGGAAATAAAAGAATGTTACCAGGCTTGTTTTACAAACGAGATAACTGAGACAGAAGTGAGTTGCCTGGAACTATGTAGTGAACCACCAGTTGGGCAAAGATTAAAGCATGACACCTCCTAATGCCCCGTACCTCTTTTCCAGGAACACCCTGTTTTACTGCCAAGCGCAATGTGTGTCCAAACCCCTTACACTCATGCTATTTTTAAGTGCTTCAAGCTTCCCTAAATTTAGGCTCTGGAGATCACTGATTCTGCATCCAAAGACTGAGATAGATAGTACCTGACAAAATCTTCATTTAAAGGTCTTGCCGTGCGTGGCATAAGAAATCCATGAGAGTATCAGGCACAGGATTGAGTTTTTCTGTAGCTATTCATTTGCCTTGGCCACAAGAAAGTTTTTCTCCAGTTTGTAACTCTTTCCTTTCTGTATCTCTCTCGAAAATCTCTAAGTTTTAGAGCAGTTTAGAGTCAGGAATCTTGCAGAAAACAGCCTGCACAGTCTTCATCGCTCCATGAAGAGTATCCTTGGGATATGCCAAAGCCATGGAAGTGAAAAAACACGTACAGGCAAGGAGCAGGTCATAACGTATAAACTGAAGTACAAACTGAAACAGAGTGAAATGAGGTAACGTGGGACAGCTTTAATTCCGGTATTTCCCAACATTATGCCTGATAAAGCAAAGTGCCCTTAATTGGAGATTTCAAATGTAATTCCTTGAATTTGTTTGTTTCTTTAGTGCTTTTTGAAAGCCAGGGAGAGCGCTGTGCCCTGCAACAACTTCCTACGCGCAGCTCGATGGCTCGCTGAACTCGGGGCCTCTAGGGCTCCAGCACATGCTGTTTGGGCCTGTTAGAGGATTAACAACTTCAGCTGAAAGCGTAATAAGCCTTTTATCCCTTCGGCACCTGCTATTACCGGAGTATGCGCCTCACGTTTGAGCAGCGCCCCATCTAGCATGGCTTTTAAAAGGGAACAAAAAAGCAGCGGAAGACACTCAGGGGACGTGGTCTTGGCCCGCGCAGCCACATCCGTACAAAGGGGTGCATTGAGTGCCGCTCGTCACCGCTTGCTGAATTGTGTTGGAGCTGACAGGCCTGAGGCCCGAGCTAAAAGAGGAGGAATCCACGGCGGCGGCGCCGCACGGGGAACGTGCCTCTCGCTGGGTTTTGGCACACTCTATTTCGTTTTTATTGCACCTGCAAGTGTCACTTGGGAGCCAGGCACTAAATTTTGTATACCGTCTGCATGTCAGCGAGCATTTCAAAGGGTTTTTTTGTATTCCAGTTGGAATTTGGGGTTGGGTTTGCAGCCTGGTGCCATTGCCGCGCAACAGCACTGGGTTTGTGTGGCGCAGCCTGGCGTGCTGAGAGGGGCTAAAAAACATTTTCATTTTCACTTCGTTTCTAAGGGAAAAGGGCTCGTGTTATTATTCTCGCACCCTCTCCAAGCGGCTGTTCTGTGTTGTTGGAAACAAACAGAAAAAGCCCTTTGTTTCTGCACTCTTGTTCCTTGCAAACTGCGCGTGGCTGTAAATCAGGGCTCGGTGGTTTCACACATTTTGGCCCCCGTTGAACGCGCAAGGTGGGCATGGAAAACCACCCTGGGCAAGTCGTGTAGCCTCTCAGGAAATTTGTCATATTTAACTATAAGAAACAGTTTATTCCTTATGGTTATATCTAACTTGAAATTTATAAGTAGATCACAAGCAGCCTGGCTGTCGTGGGAATTCATTATGTGTCCTCCTTTGGACCAAACTCAGTGGCATCGGGAGAGTGTTTCACCCTTCTGACTTTCAGCCATCAAAGTACTGTAAAACTGTAACTTCCAGCAGTGAAAATAGTGTCCTGCGTCTGCAGACACATTGGGTTCCTGACAATTCCTTGAGATATTATTGTCTAAGGAACCATGTCAGCAACCAGAGAGCGGAAGTGTCGCACGGGGCGGTGTGGGCAGCCGCCCCAGGGCGCCGGCGCTGGCTCCGTGAGCGCGTGGCCGCGGCTGCGGGGAAGGCGAGCGGGGGCCGCGGCGCCGCGCGGGCTGTGATCGGAGCGGCAGTGAAGTGAAAAGGAATGCCACATGCCAGAAAATACTGCAACTACCTCTTGCATTTTGTATAGGCAATTTTCCAGTCTGTTGTCTTCTGTCAAATGCAATGTTCTGAAACATTTAAATAAAATAAATATTGCTGTTGAGTTATATTTAGAGCCGTGTGAAATTTCCATAGTGAAACTCCCAGCCAGGCAAAACATGCCGGCTTTCAGGTTTCCGTACTGCTTGGCGCTTAATCCGGGTTTGCTGAGGAGCTTGTCCGTGGAGCCTGCTGGTGAAACGGGGCGTGCTGCAAGCGCTGCCGGAGGTGGCTGCACGTAGCTCCAGAGCCTGGCGGTGCTACCAAACATCAGCGTGTCCGTGCGAGCCTTGGAAGCGGGTTTGGGTGCCTACCGATGGACGGCCAAAAAGCAAATGCTAAGAGAGGCTGCTGGTGGAAACTGGAGCTTTACATCGCAATCGCGGAGCTCTCAGATTTGCCTCTCTAGCCATCCGTGGCTGGCGGGTTCCACACTGCAGAAGTCGTGAGCGTGAGCGGGGCCGGGCAGGGGGAACGGGCACGTGGCTTTCTCCGCGGAGCCGGGGCAGAGCCTGCTCAGACGTGGCCCGCGCCGGGTTCTCATGTGGACGGGCCTCTCCTGTCTCCTCTTGCCTAACAAGGCTCTTGGAGCCAGGGGGCTCAGGATGTAAATAACCCTCACCAAAAAGTGTTCCTAGGGGCCCCGTTTTTCCTTCGAGGACGTGACGGGTGCATTTTCATGCGTGTGCATGAAAATGCGTGTGCATTTTCATGTTGGGTCGGGTGCAGCCCCATTTGGAGGATCCTGGAGCACCAATGGATTAGGTATGCGTGGCCATCCTGGTTCCTGGGCGGCTGCCAGCCGTGCAACAGTTTGTCATGTAGGCTGCTGAGAGCATGGAGGCTCCAGCGCGCGTTTTACTTCACTTTCCCCCAATGCTAAAATACAGCCAAATGTATTCTGATAAGGCGGCAGTCCCTAGTCTCTCTTCCTTTTCAGGGTTTGTGGGGGAGGGGGAGAAGAGGTTTAAAATGCCTTTAAATCACTGCACTTCTTAAAGATCTCTAAAACAATTTCAAAATGCATAAAGGAAATTCTAAAAAGGCATACTAATGCAGAAGCATACAGGTTTGTTCCTTACAGGGATGGCATTGCTGTGAAGATTATGTAAAAAAACATCATTTTAAACGGCTTTTCAAAATAAGAATATATATTGTCTAAAAGCATTTTTTTTTAAAAAAAAAAAGCTTTATGAGACACTTTTATTATTCATTTAAAAGTTAACCTTGTTTGATAATATATTAGGAAGAAGAGCAGAAACCTTTATTCTTCCAGAGGGTTGAATTCTTTTGTGATATGATAGACAAAGCTGGCATCCCTTTTGCAAGATACGTAAAGCCTGTCTCCAGACATTGTGACATTGCTACAGACAGAGTTTGTCATCCATAAATTTACAGCTTATTTCAGTCTATTCATAAATTGACTAAATTTTTTTTTGAGTGAAAAAAAATATATATAGGTGTATAAAATACCCAGTTACAGGTTGTGTTCTATTTAGCCCTTGATTGAAACGTATTGCTCCTCAGTATCTTTTAGCCATGAAAATTATAATATGGAACAGAGATTAGAATGAAATTATCATGGCTAGAAGGCATTTACTCAGTGGTGGCAGCCACATAAACCTGAGCCCTGAGAATGATGATAATACATTAGGTTCTGCATGCCCGGTATTATTGCTGTACATTATGTATGTTTCATTTATACTATTTCGCACACACCAGCAACGCTGACAGATAGGTAATTACTCTCTGCGCCAATGAACACTTATCAGCAGCGCCGCTGTTTATTGCTGGGATGAAGTGCGCTTGTCAGTCAAGGTCACTTGTTTGTGTGTCCTTTTTAATAGTTCTTTCACAGTTGTTGAACTTCGCGTGCGGTTCTTCGGGCAGCCTTTCTGGCGGCTGCTTCACCGCATCGTGGGTCGCCCCTGTTATCAAAGTCATTGGTATTTATCACTTTAATTGATAAAGAGCCGAGTTGCAGGGAGCAGAGCTGGCGATATGGAGAAGCATATTTTGCTAGTCAGCTGATCCTAGGAGGTGTCTGGTCATGAATGACCTCAAGAAGCGGCGTTCAGCAGAGCCCCTTCGCCTGCGATGAGACACCAGCATAAGCTGATGAAGTTACTAGTTATAAAGATAAACCGTAATTTAATGGGGAAGACTAGCAACGCGATTTGCACAGTGCTTAGGGCTACGGCTTGTGCTTTTGGGCACAATAAGCCTCTTATTGTTTGTGCCCTTAGGACATCCCTGTGATAGGTAAATCTACTCTGTTGAGCTGGAAATCGGTGTTGCCCCTTTTGCAGGAAAACTAACAGAACCTCAATATTATGGCAAAAAATATATTTTCCAAGCAATGTGTGTGAGTTTAAACTTAACATGTTTCTGTTCGAGTAGTGATGTCAAAGGTCTTAGGGCAAGCCTGTAATTTCATTGGTTTCAAAAGAAAAAATCTCAAGCTTTTTTCTTCTTCCTTTCCTTCTTTTTGCCACTCAAGCTTTATTAGAAAACCAGAATAACCTCTAGGATATAATAATTTATCCAGTCAAGATAACTCTAGCTATTTCCTTAAGCCTGTAATCAGCCCGAGTTTGTGTGTTCTGAGATTTATACTGCAGTTACTTATTACCAAAGAAACATTTAAAAAGGATTTATGTAGTCCATGCAGTGTGTGTGTCTGGAATTTCTGTACATATTTCTAACTTCTGTACTCTGATATCTCCTTGGTCCCTTTAGCAGAGGGCACTATTTTGAAGTGGGGACTGAACATTCAATTAAATGCAAATTTTATTCAGACATTAAAGCAGAATCACATTCATTCATTAAACCCAAATGATGCTTTTATTTAGAAAAATATATCAGCACATGGTAGTACCACATGCTGCTTATAAATAGCTATGGTGATCTGGTTGTGCAAAAGTATATAATTTCATTATTACAGGATTTAAACTCCTTACAAGGTGCATGGTGTCCATGAATGTTTCACTTAATTTGATTACATCCATAGAAAAAGAATTTCACTTACATGGGAGGCAGTGGATCTCCTGTCTTACAGTACCGTTCTAATGCATTATGATCCCAGTCTTACACTGGAAGGCGCTGACTTTGCTGGGTGTGCTTAATATTTCCGAGGCATAAATGCAAATTGGAGCAATTCGGTTCATTTCTGAATCTACCTTTTCAGGCTTCTACACTTTCAAACCACTTCCTTTTCTTAGTTCTTAGTTACCCGAGTGTTACAAAGAAAGGGTTTTGATCTCATGTAGATAGCATAGCATTAATTACCCTGACACTAATTAAACTGCATCAAACAAATACCACCGTGTTCCTCAGGGGGACAACAGAAGGCAGTTTAAAATAATTACTGGAGCTTCATGCATGTGTGAAGTTTTCATTACTCTTAGGACACAAGCAAAAGAGATTTGATATCATTAAAATCCTCCCCCCCCCTTTAGTGTTTGCGAAAAATGACTAAAATTTCCTTGGAGCATATTGATGTCTAAATAGTAGTGATTTCAGTTCTTGCAAATAGTAACTTTTATTTAAGAATTGTAAGCCTGTGAAGCAGGAACAGGTGTTCCAGTCCGCATTCTGGTATGATTATGTATTAGCTTATGTTTGTCAGACCATTTCATTAACCACCCACTGCTATCACATATACATATACTTTGTTCTTTCTGAACCATGAAATGAAATGCATATATCTTCACTAATGCTTGCTATCAATGTAAATGAGAAAAGGAGGCTTATTACCAATCACTGCTGCTGTGAAGCACACACCTCTGTACAGTTACAGGTAATAAACATCTTTTGTAAGTAGGAAGCAAGATATATTGAGTTCTGCTTACAATAAGAAACAGAGATGCCTTCCACCATACTCCGGTATTAATAGATTGCAATTCCCAGACATGTTTACATAGTCCACAGGACGTCCTAAAGCATATTTCTAGTCTCTGGACCAGGAGGCGTTATTCCTTTTCATGCTCATATATATCTTGCAAATGTTTTGAAGCTAGAAAACTTTTCTAGCCCACAGTTATTGGACAGCTTCTCGGAGGAAAATCGGAGCATATTTGCACCATTGAGCAAGTGCCGATTTCTGGATCAGTGGTCACTATTTTGCCAGAGTTCTGCAGCCTGCGGTGGCAGCAGCAGCTTCTTTTTAGGCGCTTTTAAAAAGTGGGTGGAAGAGTGTAAGGATCCAAACAGCAGCAAAAAAATAGATGACAGGAGAGACAGTAAATGGGGAAAGCCTAGAGTTGCCAATGTAAATGCTGTCTTTTGCTAATGCATACTTGCCTATGCATGAAGCGTTGTTTTCCCCTTTCCAAATTTGTGTGTGCATTTGTATGTATGTGTGTGCATGTGTGTTTCATATTTCCCAATGCTCTAAAAGCCACAAAGACTGTTGTACATGGTCATTTAGCTTGTTTATTTCTGGATATCTACACTGCGCTAATAGACTTTGAATTTCCTACTGATGGCAGTTGCCAACAGTGAAAGGTATTTGAGACAGAAAGCATTTCTAGATCTGTGTTACCCACAGACTTCTGAGTATGTGATACTTTCTTGAAATTTGATTATGTTTGATTTGAATATGTATAGCCATGTATCACAACTCACTTATTTTCTATGTCTCTTGAAGGAACTATTTAAAAGATTTATCTGTAACGGAAGGTCCAGTGATGTTGATGGTGATCCTTTTTCTTTTTTTAAATTAAAGTAATGCCTTGATATTACTAAATCTGTTGCCTGGAATATAACATTGAATTAGTATTGTGCAATTGACAGACTAAGCAGAGATGATCAGAACTGATTGTAGAGGAAATACAAAATTAATCCAGTTGTAGGATTCTGCAAACCCAACAAACATGCACACAAGAGTACTTTTATTTCTTTGTAGCCAGATGGTTTGTCCTATTTTAAGCTGATAGAATCTTCATACATTTCTTTTGGATGTCATTGGTTTTAACTGCCAGACAGTATCTACTGTTAGAACTTTCCTTATTCCTGGATTATTTAAAGAGTATTTTTGGCACACTTGAATGATCATACTGTACACCAAGTTAATTTTTCCTTACACTTAGCTCATACGTGAAAAAAGTGTTTATATAATGAAAAAAACCCTCTAAAATGAACAGTTCTTTTTTTCCTTCTTTTGACATGATGTTGACAGAAGTCGCTTTGATGTAGTTTAGAGTCATGAATTTTCTATCTGTTCTGTTTTTCCTGGGGCTCCATCTATTCAGACATCCTGATCTGTCATTTTGCAACACTTTGTGAAGTGCTTGACAGATAGCGGTTTTGACAAGTGCTGGACATCAGCAGCAATTCAGAATAAGCAGTGTATATTTCTCCAGGTAAAGTGACAAAACGTCTAAAAGCGTAAGAAGAACTGTACAGTCTTCAATCACATTTAATGTTACAAAGCAAGACTTTTTCTGCTTTCTGTATTTGTTCTTGTAATGTGTAGTGGTTTATACTGAAGTATCTGCTGGAAAATTGGATTGGGAACTTTTTTTTTTTTTTTTTTTTTTTTTAGCATTTCCTAATACAGAACTAATTTCATTGCTCTGATAAAATCCTAAGAGGGCACGCTGAGGCTGTTCCAGTCAACAAAAGTGCAGCACAACTAAGGTTTCAAGTAATAATTGTTTCTGTCTTCTGGTGTTTGACATAAGCAATAGGTTTGTGATTAATTATCTTCTGTTTTTTAAT
Organism: Nothocercus julius; assembly: GCA_013398735.1. Taxonomy (NCBI): domain Eukaryota; kingdom Metazoa; phylum Chordata; class Aves; order Tinamiformes; family Tinamidae; genus Nothocercus; species Nothocercus julius. Next base: position 1,319,148 of record VZSV01000166.1, on the reverse strand, counting down.
GCCATTTAATTTCACCAGTTGAGTCTATAAAGAGTATAATGTAGTAAAGTCACCCCTGTTGATTAGTCATTCTGTTTCCTATTCCATTTTTCAGTTGGTTTCCTAATGATGGTTTATGTTATATCACCTATACGTACTCACAGATTTCACATTTACATTATGTGGTACATTGAAAATGTAAAACATTTCATATAATTATTTTGCATCTGTATTCACTCAAGAAACAGCTGTTGAAAGTTGAGGGGGATGCAAAATGGCACAGCCTGAAGATGTTCTTGTTCATTCAGCTAACTCCTTTTTGATGTGATACCTACTGGCAGGGTTGTGTGGTGAATTCAACTTCTTTGACAGCCATCAGCCCTACTGACCAGTAGTTTCAGTTTTTGTAGTTAGGGGAAAGATGAGAAAAAAATATTTCCATAATTTAGATTTTTTTTCAGCTGCTGGATCGAAAGCCCCTGCCAACAACTATCTAAATCAACACCATGCCAACATGTTCTGTAGTCCGAAGGTCACTCAAACATCTGGCCCCACAGTCTTGTTCTTTAAGGTTTGTCACTGGGCAGCATCTGTTTATAGATTCTTTCTCAACCTCTCTTTGATCACTTTGACAGCAAAAAGAAGCTTCTATCACCCTTGATGTGTTAAGATAAAAATATCAGGAACATTGGACTGTTGCAAAATTTGGTGCAATTTTGTATATTATTATATCTGCGCTTTTAGTTTCTCAAGTTTAAAATATTTTTCTTGGCTGAGTTACAGGAAATTATGTAGTACGCTCTGCTGTAGCGATTAAAAAATATATATATTGTCAGAGCTGATATGTTCAGTGGGAATGTGAAAATGACTACCCTAAGCAGGTCTTGCCCAGCTGAGCTTGGTCAGCATTTAGAAAAGAAGTTTGGAAAGTGAGCAGAGCCTGCATATTTAGCCCATGTCTATTTTGAGTAACGTGTTATCTAACTCTTCCTGGTATGTCTGTCCTGTGTTATTTTGTGTGCAAAATGTTACCTGGATTTCGTAAATGTTTATTTTTGTTCTTGCATCTCTACATGTGTCTCCTCTAAATAATCACAACAAAAAAAAATGAGGTAATATTATTACTTGCCTATGTCTTTCCTTTAGTAACTCACACAGGCTTACTTTTGGATCTGCTGCTTCAAAACAATGAGAATTTTCTTGCATTCTTGCAGGAAAACACAAATAGGCCCTTGGTCTCTCTATCATCATTTGTAACATTAAAACACCATTTGTGAAGCTTTGATAATGTTAGAATGATCAAAATTCCCCAAGACTAGTTTGTGTCATGAGGGAAAGGGTCTCAGGTGGCATGCTGTCTTAGACAGCATTATGGTCTCATCCTCTGCGAAGACACTTAGTCTGAAGACATATAACTCAGGCACAGATAGTGTCTGTAATATGAAAGTGAAAAATTGTGTGTGTGTGTGGCATTATTTTTTGTTTACGCCCTTCCAGGGCTTTAGCAAATGCTGCAGGCAGCCCTGCTAGGGTCCGCTGTTGTTCCACAGAATTGGTGCAGTGTGTCATTCAGGCGTCTTGATCCTCAGCACTGAGAGATCTTGCTTGAGAACTTAATTAAATATAGACATGAAGGCCTTAATCCTGCTCACCTGCCATTGATAGTCCCCTCAGTTGTCACCCGTAATGAGGGTTTATAAGGATATGCCAGTCTGTTAGGTGGACTGATGCCGTAGATCATTTCACTTAGACTTTTGGCAGAAAATAGATGGCTAAAACTTTGGACTACCATCATCTGGGTATGAGAAAATAGTCAAATAGGAAAATCAGGAGCAGACACATCTTAGTTGGGTGCTCTTCAGCAATGTTAAATGGTATGGGAATGCATATATCAACTGGCCCAAATGAAGGGGCTGCGTCCTTATTTCCTTAGACACCGTCGGCCTTGACATTTGATTCATGAAATGGTCTCTTTTCCCAGCCTGTGGCAGCATAACAAGGGAAATAGGCACTTAAACAAGGAAAGTTGGTCCTGTTGGGCAGAGTGGTTGTGCTGGAAAACTCACTTGTCTTCAAGAACAGAGCTAGCAGGCTAGAAGAGCCTTAGCAGTAGAGAAGAAAAGTTTGTGCTCCAAAGAGGGAATAAAAAAAACCCAAAGATGGATTCAACCACCTTCCCTGCTCCCCATCAAAATAACTCAACCTCCAAGATGTCAGAAGGAAGAAGGAAGAAAACAACCTTTACTGAACTTTTCAATAGCCTTGAGGGGCAAGATAACATCTGCCAGTCTGGATACTTGATGCGATTTCTAGTTGAATGGAATAAATAAATAAATAAATAAATAAATAAACAAACTTTCAGAGGTATTTTTCAGGGAGTGGCAACATTTTGTTATAATCTAATATGCAAAGAAGTCTAAGACTGTGTATCTGAAATGTGCAGAAAGTAGGTGCTTCCATAGTAACTGAGAAGGAGATGTAAGCTTTGAATTTAAATTCCGGAGAGCACATTTAATAGTGTATGAAGGGTTTATGGTAGATAACTTCAGGATAATTCTTCCCAAAGTCCTTGTTTTCATTAAAACAGTGGTTTGGAAAATTTAAGAACTACATAATAGAATATCACTGCTGTATCTTTGTTTTCCCATTTCCTGCTTTGAGTCATCATGTTTTGTTTGTGTTTTCTTTTTCTGCATGGTCTGGAGTTTATTTGGAAGTATGAACCGTATTCCTTTTCCTATGTGTTGCTGCTCTAACTATACATTCCTTGATCTCCTGTCTTCTATTCCTGCCTACTTTTGCTCTCCTTTCCTTCATGGTATCATTTTATTGATTCTTTGTGTTGCTCGGAGAAGATCTCATTGTTGATAGGCTGAATTAATGACTCCATTCATTTACGGATAGTGCTTTGCTAGGGAAATGGCCTAGCTAAAGGACATTACATAAGAAAGCAAAGATGGTTAGGCAGGAGCTTTGCTCATAATATTTTTATAGAACAGCTGCAGTTGATACCACCTGCAAGAACCAGAAGGATTAATTCTATTTCAGGTACTAATATCAGAAAGACAGAGTGCTTTCTGAGAAAAATGAAGTGGGTTTACACATGAGAAAACCTGCTATACCCTCTGCGGTGAGTTGTACAAGAGTCTGTTTTGGAGACTGATACAGATTTGAGTAGCAGGAATATTGTACATTTAAGCTAAGCTGCACTGAAAGGTACTATTAGCTAGAACTAGTAGTGTTTATGTAACTCACAAGTTGATTAATTTTAAATTTTAGATTAAATGTAAACATTCACACAGAAGCTGCCCAGGAAATAAAAACAGAATAAAAATGGAAGAAAGGAAAGAATGATGCAATTCTTATTCCATATGTAGGGCTCAAAAATGGTCACAGCACAGTTCCACTGATGGAGCAAAAAGCTATGCTTGAATGATTTTATGAAAAAAAAAAAAAAAAAAAAAAATTATGAGCAATATAGTCAACAAACGTGAAGCTGTTTTCAGTACTACAGCTGTGAGATGAGACTTCGGTTTCAGTAACTATAAAAAGACATGTATTGCCATGTATTGGCTATGTGGTTTTGTTTAGGATTTTTCTTTCAAGTAACTTGTATCATATATTGATAGTAAATTTAAATAGCAAGCTAATTATTATTTTAATAGTATTAACTAGCAGATATTTGGCCTAGGAATATACCTGAACAAAGTCTATGGATTCTCCTGCTTATGTTTCTGAATTCCCTCCTCCCCTTCCCAAGTCAGAAACTTGATTTGTTAACAGTCTGTGTTTAAAAGCGGGATTTCGAGTGGTCCAAGATATGGATTGGAGAGCATGGGCCTCCGCTTTGTTTTCCCTTGGTCATTTTTTCAAAGTTATGTTGAACTGGGCAGTAGTTGTTTCCTTCTGCTCACTGCCAGAACGAGTTTCCCAGCCAGAAAAGCAACAGCACCAGATCAGACTAAAGCCTCACCTGCCTCCCTTTCCTTTCTACTCCGGGGGCCAAGAAGGACAACGTTAGGAAGAGCACAGAGACACTTCCCCTTTGCCTCTCCCAGTCTCGATGAATCTGTGACTGAGGGACTAAACCACAATCAGCATTTTTGTAATGTTGGACTCACCTCCATAAAGTTCTTTAGTTGTTTCTGTAGTTGTTTGAAATGTAAATGTTTCCAACTCAGTTTCTGTCAGTATAGTTTCCAGAGGCACTCTGCCAGGCTGATGTGATGCCCTGTAATTCTTGTACTAAAAAAAAGATGTAGCCCTTTAAAGTCTGTATGATCTGGACTAAGCTGATTAAGAGCCTGCGTGCCCACGGTGGAGATGAGCCCAAGAAGTGAGCACAGCTCTGCTTGCTGGTTGCATTGATCTCATCCACACGAATGCGAATGAAGAGCCTCCCAGCATAGAGTTGACCACAGTCTGCCAGTTTTCTGTATGAGTGGTATTACTGTATCAAATTCTGGGTCAGAAGAGGCTTCCACTAAAGAAAATGAACCTTTAGGCTACCTGGGATTGCAGTGTAGTGAGATGTTGGCATTGCAGAGTATAATCTGGAGGAAGCCCCCCATAGAAGAACCCCCTGATTCACTGCGGACAGAGCTGAAGTGATGCTTGTTGTTCTCTTTTTTTTTTTTTTTTTTGTGAGGAAACTTTTTGTAGATGATTTTTGAAGGCTGAAGAGCCTTTCCAAAGCAGACTGGAATATTTTGCATAAATGAAAAGCTGGACTGAGTGCAGTAGAAGAGGGCACATGTCTGAGTATAGAGGCTACAAGTATGCTGCTGCATTCCTCCTACCACCAACTGGGCTTATAACCATTTGTGACACTCATAAATAAAATTAAGATAACCCCAGCAATTTCAGAAAGCCTTATATGATTAATATCTATTTTCTAACTACTTGCTATAGAGAAACATAATTAATTGTAAAGACATTTTCAGAAACAACACAACAATCTTCTCTAACTGAAAACAAATGTTTAAAAAGTAGGAAAATTGACAATACAATTAATTATGCAGATTATACAATAATCTAACCTGCTTGGTAGAAATTTGGCACCTAGGGACAGTATTATCCACATGTTAAATTGAAATTAACAATAACATTCTTTTTATCATTACAGTCTAGGATATGGCACGTAATCCAGATGCAGCTCTACAAAGTTGTCCAGGTTAAGATTTCAGAGCAGTTCTTCCAGATGTGAATTTTAATTCATACATAGATATTAATGGAAGTTATGTGCTTACATGTCTTAAAACAGTGCATCCATTATAGATGTTAAGATTTGCCTTCAAGTGTTTGTGGAGACTTTACAATGAAAAAAAAAAATCAAATTTCCCAAGTAAATTTGCAACTAGGTGATGGGTAAGCAATGTTATATCCACCCCATTTCAAGCTGTTTGCAAAAAAGATTGTAATAGAGGAAACAATTAACTTGGAAATTAATTTGCAGAGTTACAGCAAACTGTTGTTCTGCACATTATTTCTTAAACCATTTGAATGTATGGTCATAATTTACCTACAGCATTTTGCTAATATTATAGAATATTAGCAAAAGAATCAGTAGAATCTCAAGATTAAGTTACTTACCTGCTATTCAATTAGACTTCAACAAATTGCTTATGCAAGAAAAAAAGTATTTAAAGTCATATCAATTGTAATGGTAAAATTATAATACACAAGAAGATAAAATGGAGCACTTATGGTAAAGAATATTATGGTAAAGAGTATTTTCAATTCAGGAATTGAACCAGCTGAATAGATGGGTATAATGTGTATGTTTGTATATATAATATGAATGCACACTTTGCAGCGTATGCATTACAAAGGAGAGAGAGAGCAGTATGACTAAAATTATCAGTAAAATCTGTAAAATGAGGAAACTGAACTTTTTTTGCAAGCTAAAATTTAAAGTAATAGGAAAAAGTCTGAATAAAATACACAGGGAAGAGGATAGTTCTTGGGTTTGCTCTGCTGGTGTTGGTTAATGTATGTATACATCTATATATTCATATTTTTCAAGTATTAAGTGATCTTTACAGCAAGCTGAAGTGTCTACTCTATGCTTCTCTTTCCTATGCGAAATCAATGCGCCATTCTGAGGAAAGGTAGGAGGTGCTGAGCAGTGCCCTGCTGTTGGGATGCAGAGTGTGACGAAAGCTTCCAAGTTGAAGGCAACCTAAATATTTGTGAAACAGATGCTCCATAAGAACTTTGCTTTCTGTTTGAGCTTGGTGTTTGATTCCCATGACCCTCCTCCAGGATCACGTTTCTGGAAGGACCTCTCTGGTCCTGTTCTGGACTAGGGGCAGCCAGCCCTCCTCCTGGGCTCTGCCTTCCACCAAGATTTGCCCAAACACCAACTCGTGTTAGAACAAAAGCATGTTATATAACAAAAGAAGATAAAAATCCATGTTTAGAAACTTAAGCTAATAATAATCAATATCTACATGTGTGATTCTGCCATATGATTTGAATTAAGCATCTGCTTAGGTTTTGCAGGGTTTGGAGGCATATATTGCACAATACTTCCATTTATTTCTGGCATATTAAGACCACAATATCCTAATGTACATGTTCTGAATTATAGGATACTTCTGAGCACCCTCTCTAATTTTCTTAATGCTGTGAGTCATTCGGCTTCTGGGCATTAGTTAACTTGTTACATAGATGATTTCCTTCATAATTGTAGGCAGTTTTGCTGCCTTGTTTTTTTTTTTTTAATTTGGCAAACTGTGTTGTTTCACTGGTGCTAATAGAGCTGCCTGTTGCTATTGCAAGTTTAGCCAGCTGTGAAGCTGCCTTTTTGCTTTGGTATTACCATGGACATGGTTACGAAATGCAATCTATTAACCCATCATTTGACATTAAAACATTTGACCCATAACCTACCTTGGTCTCTGCAGTTGACATAATAGCTCCATTTTGACCATTTTGACTTTTTTTTTTTTCCCTTTGGATCTGATTGGTATTGCAGTGGACTTGTTGTGAAGTTTATAGCTATCATCACAATTTTTATTTTCTAAATGAAACAATGCCCCCTGGTGCTCCAGGATTCGAGAGGTCTGGTTCCACAGTCAAAATAAGAAACAAAAACAAATAAAATCTTCTCAGACAGATAGTTCTTGTCCCCAGATCTGCCAGCTACCACTCAAATGCTGTCACTGTCATTCATAGGAGTAGGGGAAGAACATTGTCAGTGCTGAGCAACAAAGATAAGTCAAAAGGAGAGTAACAGGGAATAAAAGCGTACTTGAAACAAGGCACACATTGGTTAGGCAGAGGAAAAGCAAATTACAGAAGAGAAAATAAAATGAAAGGGTCAAGGCAAGAAACAGTCTAATCAAAGGAACATTCAGAAAAAAGTAAAATTAAAACTGCTTAATGAAATGTAAAATATAGGTAATGATAGAAAAGAGGCAGTAATATTAAAAAGTTGAAGTACTTTTTATAAAAAAGATTGAATGTTGTAAAGGTATTACAGAGTAAAAGGACAAAGGGGGTAAGTGGGAAAAATATAAGTGAAGAGCTTCAAACTAAAATGGCAAATCTAAAAAGGAAAATAGAAGGTATCTAATAAGTACATGAATACTTCAGAAATGTATAGAACAAGCGAGTTTGGTACTTTCTATACACCAGCAAAACAGGTTTTTAATGCAGAAATTTAAGCTTCAGTCCCTCTGGAGTAAAAATATTTCCTGACTTAACAAGGGGACTTCACAGTCAATCTCTGTTTAATTTAACCTGTCATTAACATGCAATTAAAAGAATAAAAATAAAATGCTAAACTATGAAAGTATCCCTGATGGGCACAAATTGGAAGCAGGAGAGTGCTGCTTATCCTGTCTGCAAACAGAACATCCCCTCGGAGTGTGGCTTCTCCGAGCCTCCCCGGCGGAGAGGAGGCTCAGATTTTGAAGACAGGTCACTAGAGCAGAGACTGATGTGAATCACTATTTCTGTTCAAGCACAGGACTACGAGCACTACCCGAGCTCTCTGTAAAACCAAAACAGACAGAAAAAGGAAGGCAGGAGAAATGCAAGGGAAACCTCCCTGCTGCTGCAGCCACCAGACTTGTAAACAAGCTGCGGCCTCCATTTTTCTACTGCGGGCACAGCTGAGCCAGCTCAGGAGCAGGGATGCCTGAAGTCGGCTGTAAGATAAGCTTTATGTTCCCCCAGTCCTGGAGCAGCAGTGAGTCAGTCAAGTCCCTCGCTGTAAGTCAGAACAGCCCCACGGCTGCTCTAAATCATCCTGGCTGCCAGTGACCCTCTAACAGCAGCAAAGAATTGCTGGGGCATAGCAGAGCCTTGGCTGTTCTTCCTTCCCTTTGGCCACGTCCTCCAGCGCAGCCAGAGGAGATGGCAGGAGGAAGAGGAGGACTGGCGGAGACTCAGGAAAAACAGGAGCACGGAAGGCATGGAAACAACCGTGATGCCAGTTCTGGTGGAAGAAGCCCGCTCTGCTGTGGCTGGCAGATGTCCAGGGGCTGCTCACGGCCGCTGATGCACCACCGGGATCCCATGGCTCTTGCACAGGGGCAGAGATGCGGTGGCTGTTTTTTTGACTCAAATATTTTAAAATCTGCTTTTCGAAGGCGTTTTGGAGAGTTCTGCAGATGACACTTGCTCCGCGCTCTTTGGGCATCTGTCCGTGGTAGTGGCTGTTGTGCCGAGCCTCAGACTCTCATGAGAGGGTTCCCGCGCTGTGACCCCCACAGTCAGGGTTGCTAGCATACCCGTGTTTCTCATAGCCTACTGCTTAGCCAGTAGGATTTGCTTTAGCGATGTTTACTTTTTGCTTAGTTTGATACTGTCTATTCTCAGTCCCCTGAGATGACACTAAACTGATGCCAGCTCCAGTTAAGGTCTTGTTTGATGTGTTTCCAAACTCTTCTGTAAATTCCGTTTCTTTACTTCTTTGTGAGCAAAATGCTTTGTGGCTAGGCCAAGATCAAATATCTTGCTTTCTAAACCAAAGAATGTGCATTCTGCAGATCTCCCTGATTTCTCCTGCTAAGCAGCCGAACAGGCCAAGCTTATTAACAGGTAGCTATCAGAATTGGGATGCTACCAGCTGATTAATGACAATACATAATTGAACATGCTGTTAGAGGAGATCCTGAGGGAGAGGAGAAATGATTATCGCTTCTAATAATTCCTTAAAGCAGTTCCCCAAGTTTCGCTTTCAGTCAGCTAGGTATTCCATGGTGTGACACAGAAGTAGAGTGATTTTGAATTAACACTGAGCAAAGCATTTGATTTTATGACTAGTACTCATCACATCTTGCACATCTCTGTAGTTGACCTGCCAACCAATGTAAAGGTATTCAGTTTATACTTCTATAGTAGATCTCTTATAATGAAACGTGAGGAGGTACATTCCCCATAAAACTCAGTGAAGGCAGAGGAAGGGTATTTTCCCATCTGAGATCACAGACATTGAACCATTCATTGCATGTAATCATCTGAGGGAAAAGAACACAATCCCTTAACCAGTGAATGGTGACATAATTAGTACCCACAGGTACAGTGTGCATGTTAAGGATGCTATAATCCATGATTAAAAGAGAATGATACTCATTCTGTAGCTTATGATATCTTGACTTTTCTGATAATTTAGAATAAATATTTTTAAAGAGGAATAAAAGCAAGATGTATTTGTAATACTGACTGACACAGTCGGCAGCTAAGGACCAGATCTTAGGGTGTAAATTCATTTAGCTCAGATGATGCCCGCAGAGTTTTGTCAATCTGCAGTTCTTTAAGATCTGTCCCGAGGACATCCAGTATCATTTGTGGAAATCTTTTTAAACAGAATTGGTAGAGTTCTTTGGAAAGGATTCTGTAAATTCCTGACAGGAACTTCAGCTGCAAGATCTTCAACACAGTCTGTCATAGTGAAGATGTAGTGCTCTTAGAAAAGACACACAACCTCTGTCTGTTGCCTTTATATTGCAACTGAAGGGAGAACTGTTTAATGTTATCTTCAAGTTTGAAAACTCCTAACATCCCAAAATACTGAAGATCATCTAATTCTGGTGAATTTGCCTGCAGATTGCTTCTTTGTGGCCTATTTAATGCTAGTGTAGAGAAGCTTGTTCTAGAGCCTTACCAGGATATATCTCTATCCAAAAGCAAGGACATTTCTACACTAATGGTCATTTCCTGCAATCCTCAGTATTGTCTTAAGAACAGCTACCGGTTTACCAGTTTCAGCAGTCACTGCACACAGTTTTTGGTTCACAAAACAAGAACGTTATGGTGGCTTAGGGGAAGCACTGAGAAAGGCACGTTCTCTGTGTTCCAAATTAATGCATAGATCAGTGCTGAAGAATATTTCCGGAAGGTATTCATCTGCGCAGGAGAGCCCATCGAGGCGATATCTTTGATTTAACACTAGTAAGGACCTGAAGTCATGTCCTTACATGCAAGCATTTTGGAATATTTAACAGCTTATTTCTTCCCTGAGGATTGATGACTTACTGTATGTCATTTATTTTTTTGAGATTGTTTGTGATCTGATGATCTCTCCTCACATATTTTAGTCAGGCAATTATATATCATTGTTGCTTTATGTTTTGTATTACTGGGAATTAATTTTTCACGCAGTATCCTCATTTAATTATACAATGCATGCGCACGTGCATTTGCATGAATAGGGAGACTCTGTTTTAATTCAACCATTATATATTTTGCTATCTTTTTTTTTTTTTTTTGTAAAAAATCCCTTTTTTGTTTGTTTGTTTGTTTTAGCATAACAATAGTCATATTCATTGCTTCTTACATTATGATAAAAGCACTCAGATGTCAGTTCATAGATTGCCATAATCAGCTTTGTCTCTTAATTAGAAAAGAGAATAAAGCTGTTTAGGGGTGTCAATAAAATGACAGATGCATCATTAACAGAAGGCTACATTGGATCAGAATGGTGCAAATGCTTGGATCTGAAATGTTAGAAATTGTTACAAATAACCTTTAATTTCTAAATTTCATTTTATTGTGTTTTTTTTTTTCCTAATTGAAAACAATAAGCTAGAGTTATATAATACATCCTACAAATGGAACATTTATTGGTAAAGGAGAACTCTGACTTCTTACATAAAGTTAAGAAAGTATTTTTAAGTATTTTTGTATCCTTGGGAACATGTTTTACCCAGCATTCCTGTGTACCCTCAAAATAAAATTGAGCATGCTGAATGCACTCTTTGCCATGCCAGCACTCCTCCTAACCCCTCTGGTGTTACCAATGTCTTGTTTATGAACAAGACAGTATGTAGATTTTAATATGAAATTCAGGGCCTACCACATACCTTCTCAGTGCAACCCAAGAGAGGAAATATTTTCACCATTAATTTTTCCATCAGTTTTCAATGCTGTTGATATCTGTCCTATGATACAGTAAGCATCCTTGTAAGACATTGTAGCTTTCAGCTGTAGCAAATCAAAGCTTTAGAATCTGTCAGAATTTCAAATATTCCTATGTTGGGACAATGAAAATTATATGTTCCAAGATTCAGCAGTAAGGATGGAAATAGGATCACAAGTGCGTCTAGGGTGTATCTGAACTGGCTGATACCAGTAAAGCCTGATGTTCAGAGCATTCAGAAAAAATAGGACCTGTAGCTAAGTGTCAGGCTGCCCACAGATCCCAAATGTCCTTTCTTCCTTCTAGGAAGAAATCTGCACTATTTTGTCTATCTGGCATTAGCCATATGACAGAATTTGAGGTGCAGATGGACCTGCTCCTAGGTCAAGTAGCTATCCTTGAGTTTACCCCAGAATTTGCACACACCCCTGGCATTCTGATTGGGAACACCAGCTGAGTGGCTGTACAGGCAGTATAGAAACGGGGAGTACAACAACCGGTGAGCAACCCAACTGCAGTCCCAAATTTGCAGTCCCGAATCTCTGTATTTTTTTCTGGCTGTATCTTTTCCTTTTTTTTTTTTTTTTCTTCAATAAAGCTTAGAATCTCCCCAACTTGAATGTTTTAAACTTTTAAGATTTCAGGAAGCTTTGACACTTCCATGAATTTTGCATCCTTTGTATAGACAACGACCTCACCTACTGTTTGGCATTCAGCCACTTAGTTATGTGGAGCTTCAGAACTGGTCTAATAGTACTCAGTTGGAATAGCTGGTTGGAAAATGCTGAACAGTTCTTAAGTGAAATTTCCAATTTTCAAATTCAAGTCTTTTTCTTGATGGGAAATGGAAATTACTTTTACCCGCTAAGCGTGCCAAGGAATTTAGAGGCAGCAAGATGTGCTTACTAGAAATTTACTGAACCCACAAAGTTTGAATTAAGAAGTAGATCTCAGTTGGAAATTTTACAGTGTTGAAAGGTGTTTGACTATGATATTTTAAGTCATTTCCATGTGAAGTGATCCAGGAGAGCGAACTTTGCTCCTTATAAGACTGCCATACTGGAGAGGAAGTCATGCTTTTCACAAGTGAGCTTCAGATGTGGTGTTTTGATCCCATCTGTTGAAGTATAAAAGACAACAGAGGGCAGTGAAAAATTAAATCCATCAGATTTCAAATCTAAATGTGATTGAAGCTCAGATCTGAACCACAGTAGGAACTTAAAATTGGATTTTTTTTTTTTAATGTATTTCAGTAAGTCTAGAATAGGCAAGTCTTGGACTCTTCAAAGAGCTGATGCTGTTATAACCCAAGTATCCAAGTATTACAATTTACAGGAAACAGCTTAGGAGAACAATGAAACTACTGTTCTTTTACAGCTGTAATGTCTCTGATTACAGTCCCAAGTTGACTGTTGCTCAGTTTAATTTAAAAGATGGAAAATTGTGTTTATTTCGTCTAGTGCATCTTTCATAGCAGAGGTATTTAAAACATGTTAAGACCTGTAATATCACAGTTTTTCCTGCATTTTACCATCCTCAGTTAATAATTTTAGCATTCCATAAATGCCAAGTAAAACTGCATTCCTGATTTTCCTAAAATGGGAATTAGTTAACTTACCTCAAACTGGCAAAGATGCCATACATTCCAGAGCAAAAACATAATTAGCTCAAACAAATACAAGGCCAAAAAGGACTTCATTTATGTTTAACCCTTATGCCCTTGTACACAATAGAGTTTACATAAGTATTTGAGAAGAGCAGGCACAGCCCAATTAAAGGAATATATTTTCCAAGCATCAAACCATTGTTTTCAGGCAATATACTCAAGCTCTTAAATTAATGCATATTAAGTCTGTTACAGGCTCAGCAGAGTTTTAGACTCAAGAGAGGGGGAAGCAGATGAGAGCACCCCGGGGGGAAGCCAGGCAGAGATTGTCTTTGAGACGCGCAATCCATCTCCACGCTTATGAGGTGTCCGTGTGGGCTGGGGACAGGTACAGGCTGCTCCGCAAATCACTGCAAGGAGAGAAGGGCACTTGTTCGTCCTCTCAGAGTCCTAAGGAAACATGTGGACACAGTGAGCAGGCTACAGTTGTTTTCATTCTGATGCTTGTAAAATAAAATTGAGGAGCAGAGGTTTTGTGGGAAATATATTTCAGATGTTTTAAAAAGATGCTTAAAGATGAGGATGTTTTAAGATAGTTTAGAATTTGCCTCAGAATGAGGAGTCTAGGTGCAGACCAGTCTTCCTCACTGATGTTTAGTAAAAGGTTACATACACTTCATAGCCACTCATATCAGAGTTCATCAGATTGCTATTGCATAGTCTGTAGCATGAACTGTAGAAAGGTACCACTCGTATACAATAATAATGTAAACAACATCATTACCCAGCCCCGGGGAAATAAATATTCATGTTATCTGATTTCTTTCCTCCTAATCTGTGGTAGTTTGTTAAGGCAGTAGCAGGAGTTTGGTTGTCAGACTATGAACTATCATTCTTCTTGCATATATGTGTAAAGCCTGTCATTTTCCAAACTATGTGTATTTCAGAAATGACTTATTTTATCTCTTTAAGAAGATGTTGAACAAAATGTTAGCTTTTTTGTCTCGAAAAAGGTCAATATGTGCTGTTGTAGGGAGAGCCAAAGCAGATTTAAGAAAAGATGGGAGAGAAAAAGTGCAAGTGAAATGGAAGTGGAGGATTTTTTGAAGAAAAAGAGGTTTGAGGAAAGCGTGTAGAAACACTTATATGTATAAGGAAGAGTGTAGATTGCAACATACTTCCTGCAGAAGCAAATCACCTCTCTGCTGAGAGAAGTAAAAGCTGAAGTTGCAGAGGATGTGGGAAGAGGCAAAAGTGATAAAGGATAGCGGAGATTTCAAGTGTAGTGTCAGCTCAGATGAAGAAACAAAATGGTCATTTAGGGTAGTGGCAGAAGAAGAAGCAGGAGAGAGCGAATTTGTAGAGGAGAGTCAGTGAAGTTATGAGACTGTTTCTTCTACTGTGTGCTATAGATTTGTAGTAGAAGGAAAAGAGAGAAAGAAGGAATTAGGAAGCACATATATATAATCCTTTGAATGGAAAGATAACATGACGTGCTAATGCTACATTCAACTTATAAACACTAGGGCTTTGGAAAAATTCACCTGAGTGTGGTATTTAATTGTTGTTATCCTGTGGTATAGAGCTCAGCAGCAGGATTAGCCACCTTCTCTCAGTATGTCATGTAAATTTAGAGATATATTTACAAATAAGTGGACAAAGATACCTGTAATAGTTTTGTGTTTTTTCATCTGTTCAGATTATGTAATATTTTTTGAGTTTATGTACATATTTTTGAAATAAATATGTATGTTCTGAATGTTAATTCTGTAATATAACTCATGAAATGTCTTACATCTGAAGCTCTAGGGGAAGAGGGGGAAAATTGCTTTTAGATCACTGTGGGCTACTGAGCTTCCAGTTGGGGAATGCGTAGCCTTACACGTGGAAGTCATGAAATGGTTAATTAAAGATTGCATAACTGTGCTGCAACTGTTTTAAAGATTAAATAAAAAACTTTTTTTTATTCATTTTTTATTCGTACATGCAGATTTTAAGATGGAGTAAGTGGCTCTGTTTTTTTTTTTGATTAATTACCTCAGGATAAATCAGGAGCAGGGCCTGGGAAATTATGTATGTGGTAGACAGTAGTGAGAGAACAGTTTTCTAAAGCATTTCATGTGGTAGCTAATGCACTCAGTTCAAAAGATGGGTTGTACCCATGACTATAGCAATTTTTATTACAATAATTGTTTGTCACAGTTTAGTACAATAAAAAAAATATATTTGTGTTACTGCAAAAAAAATTGTAACAAGTCTTTTTTTATATAGTTAATTCAAATTATTCTGTGTGTATGTATCTATATATAAAAGTAAGTATGCATATGTATGCATAATGTGTTCATATGTGTACATCTACATAAACACAGAAACACATTCTGAATGAATCATGTTTACTTTCTGAAAGTTATTCCCTGCCAGGGGAAATGGAAAGAGGGAGCAATTTTATTGTCACTAGCCCGTCTCCCAAATGAAGACCCGTTTTGCAATAGACAAGCTGGGCAGCTGGACACAGGACAAAAAGGCTGTTCCCATCTCAGAGCTACCAGGCTAAGGCAAGCGATGGATAACGGCAGGTAGGAAAGCACAGGGGGAAACTGGACAAGACTGATCCATGTTAGGGACTGCAAGTGGTGCTCCAGATTCGAGAGAAGACTTGATGGAAGATAAGGAGGAAGTAGTGGGTGGAATAGTGGACAATACTGGCTACTGTGTGAGAATGGAATTAAAAAAAAGAAAAATCACAGGGAAGGGAACAAACATGGCACAATTAGGGGATGCGTCTTCTCTCTGCTGTCTAACTTAACTCTCTTGTTATCAGGGGAAGATCAATACCTCCAAAAAGCCTTTCCACTGCTTTTCTCTCTATTGATTATAAAGAACTTGAAGATGCCCAGCTTAATCAAGGTACCAAACTTTTAGATAGCTCAGTTATGTGAAATGAAGGCTGTATATAGATTCCCTGCTTTGTTGTAATGGACAACCTGCATGATGTCATTGTCATACAGTTTTATAGGAAATGAGATTTGATTTTTGCATATAAATTTTTCTACTGCTGAAACTGTGTCCTAGGTGCTCAAAGAAAAAACAGCTGATGCAAACAGATGTTCTCTCTTCCCTAGATAACAAGGTTTTTTAAACTTGATGATTTCCTACCGTTGTTTCTGAGATTGCTTGAATTTATTTGTACACTCTTTATTACGTAAGGAATGAGTTCTGCATGTTTGAATATATTTCTTTGCGGAGCCACTGACATTCTTATCCACACTTCACTTGTCATTTCTAGGCCAGACAGTTAATATGATTTCCTACTATGAGCTACTTACCATGTACAGTTTTCACATGTGTTGCAGTAAGGCAATATATAATACAGTGCAAAAATGAATTATGGAGGAGCTGGATATTAGATGAGAGTTGATAGTTGTTGAGTTTCTGTAGGTGAAGTCAGTAAATATATAGTGTAAATATGTTTCTGATAGCGGTAAAAGGAAATATGGTTTCTAATACTCTGCATATTCTAATCCCATCCTTCTCATGTGGATAGAGGAAAAGCATTTATGTTTGTGGATAATATCAAAAGAGAGGTGCTGCGAGCCTGCAGAGGAGTGATTAGTGTTCCAAAGGGCAAACTGGAAAGAATCGAGAATGACTACAATTGTTGTAGTCACTGACTACAACAGTTAGTTGTTATTGTTATTAGTTGTAGTTATTGATAACAGTAGTTGTCAGGACTATTTGATGGCATCTATAGAGGACCAAGAGTTTTCTCCATGAAAAAAAAAAAAGACTGTAAAGGTTCCTGATTTCAGCGTGTATCACCAATATCCCGCTTTGACAGAGAAAGCAGAGGTTGTGCTTGGATGTGCAGCCTGCCAGGTACACGAGGTAGTTGCTCTACTGAGCTCAGTGCTGGACACTACGCTTCAAGAAAGATGTGGGTTAACTTCAGAAAGTTAAGAGGTCCAGAAAACTCTTACAAGAGCAGATAGAGGTCCAGAAAACAGTTACAAGAAAATACTGGGAAAAAAATGTGATTGTTTAACCTGAGGGAGAATATGGTAAGAGTCTTTATATATATAAAGTGCTCCTGCAGAAGTAAAGGGAATCACTTGTGTGGGAAGAATGAGGCTTAAAATATAGGAGGATGATTAAGGTGAAACATGAGGAAAGATTTTCTAAGGTTAAGAACAAATTTGTTGGGAAGACTGTAAAGACTCTATTGAGTATCAAGAATAGCATAGACAAATATCAGGAAAGACACTAGTGTTCGTTATCCTACCTGAAATCCAGGGTATGAAATAATAACCTGTCAAGATCCCTTCCTAATATATTTTTTTTGATTAAAAATGAACTAAGAAACTAAAAGCCCAGGGCTGGGCAAGTGATCTCAAATGTAAGATGTAATAAAATGATCCAGAAAAACGCTGAATAACCATGGCTGCTCTTACTGACTTTGCCTGGAGTGGAAATAATGTAGGATTTCAAAGGTTGGGCTGTAAGCATTGAATTTATTCTAACTTTCAATGTTCTTCAATTTTTGCTGCCTTGATACCATCTTTTCTTCAGCCAATACTCCTCTCCTTGCTGTTAGGAAACTTTACATGATATTCTGTCCAAGACCCTTCTGGGAATTTTCAGCTCCTGATTAATGTTGAGCCAAAAGATTTTTTTCAGTGGATCTCAATTATTAAACTGCTTAGATGACTTTTCTGCAATGGTATTTACTTGGCTTTTTGTTTCCTGAGTGGTGTCCCAACCAGTCATCACAAATAGTGTTTGAATTTGTATATGTGTCTTCAGACACACAACTTTGAAGCATATCGGAAGAGGTGATACACACAGTGGGAACCTATAGCTGTTCAGATAACTTAGTCTAGGAAGCTGCAAAGAAATACTGTTTCCAAAAGAGAGATATTTCAGAGCTACGGAATGCGTTGTTAAGGACTGGTGTTTTCTTTACATTATGGAATGACCCAAGTGGGATTACTACGAGAGAGAAAAAGATAGGGGGCTTCTTTGCTGAACTGATTACAAGAAAAACTAGAGTTCTTAACAGAATAGCAAAAAGCTCACATGCTCTTACAGAAAAAAAAAAAAAAAAAAAGGACTTTCAGTGCTGCAGGGTGAATGAAGTCACTTCACCTACACAAAGGTCTAGGGTCTAGGTGGCAGGAGCAGTGTGTGGATGCATCCCTTGATCAAGGCATGGCCCAATGCATCTACTGACTCAGCCTAAGACCCTAAATAGTGAACAGACAGAAAACAACAAGAGATGCTTACCATCGCAGAGGGGTTTAAGCTGAGGATTCAGAGGTAAAAGAGTGCGTATTACAAAAGCTCTCATCTGTCTTGTTCTGCAGGGAATACTTTTTAACACAGCGTGTATTCAACCTGGAGAATTCAGATCTCCAGGAGATCACTGACACAGATAATTCAGACAGGGCATTTAAGGCATCCATGATTTTATAACTATCAAAAACAAATGTTGCAAATGAGTATTTGAATGAAGTTTTTTTTTTTTTCTTACAGTTGAAAAATACTTAATGCTATGAACAGGTCTCAGGGAGACTATTACTGGTAAATTAAAAAAAAAAAAAAAAAAAAAAAAAAAAAAAAAACTTTTTGATGGAAAACTTTCAATATAAGACATTTTTCTGTGAAAAAAATCACAATAAATATTCATTGGTTGGCTGGTTTGTTTTCATCGGCATTTCTACCAGTTTCTCTCACATCAGCACTAGAATCTGTCTTTGCTATACTGCTCTTTTTGGGAATGCAGATAAACCCTTCTCTGTTTGGCGTGCTTAGGAGTGTATTTGCTGCTTATTTCTGAGTCTAGCCATTGCTTTTACATTTTTTTTTGTAGCTGAAATTTTGAGCACAACATCTGTGTTGCCAGTGCTGTAAAATCTCCTTGATTCTCCCCTCTTTGGTGTGCTGTCATCAGGGGGGAATCGCATCAAGAAGATGCTCTGCTGAGTGGGGCTACAAATGCAGCGAGGACTCCAAACCAGGTTAGGCCGTGGCCAGAA
>VZSV01000166.1:1286312-1298793 GCA_013398735.1 Nothocercus julius | reverse complement strand
ATAAATGTATATTATTTTTATACTTCACGTAATTTCACAGTCCATTTTTCTCTTGTTTCATTGCATCACTGCTGCTTAATAGAAGTGCAACATGGATAGGACATTCACTTTTTTAATATTGCCTCAGTTTACTAGTTAAATAAGCACAACTGAGTCAACTACTTGTGTGCATTTTAGATGAGACGAAAAGTCATTGTGAACTGTAAACAAACTCCTAAACTGTCCTGCTTTCATTGAGTAGGCATTAGAACGTTATTACTTGCTAACAAGGAAATATATTTTCACTATGAAAGTGAAGAAAAAATAAAGTTATCAGAATCTGTTCATTTTATTTACAAACTGTATTTGAAGCCAGATGATTTTTGTATAATGCCATTTTAAATTATGTAAATTATGCATTTAACAATGATGGATGATGTAACTGTGCTGGTTTTCCTTCTACTTTGTAACTAACTAATCTGTCTGCTTATAGATTATATTGGACATGTAGCTGATCCCTTATTTATAAAATTTGCTCACATATATGAGAAATCTGCCTATTAAATATTATTGACATCAGAGAGACTTCTCAGATAAGTAAAGATACTCTTGTATCTCAGAAAATCACTCTGTATGTAAAAACACAGGAATGTAGAATAAAAAAAAAAAAAAAAGCCTGGAAATATTACAAGATGCAGACTATGTGGAGTGAATTAGACAATTTGAGCAGTTAAACTAGATCTGAGGCATATTGTGCATTGTAGCAGATATCATAGCTTTACTAGTAAGAAGTTCTGAATGCTTGAGTTAAAAAGTTACTGTCTTAAATTTCAGTCAAAACAATTCATATTACTTCATATTTCTTGCTTGTAATTCTTGGTATATGCATGTGGTGCAGAAAATACATATTCTATAGTGAGAAAGCTCTAACTTCAGCATTTGTAATCTTTTCCAAACCTATCAAATTTAATAAAGGCTGCAAAGTATGAGGCTTGAGCCAAAGTTTGTGAACAAATCAACTAAAGGGTAGAAGTTTATGTGGACTTATTTAATGCATCCCACAAATAGTTTTAAAATAACGTGTCATCTTAAGCACTGTGTGCTTTGGAGCATACCCCTGAAACACTGCATGCATCTTAGGGAGTTTCCAGGAGCCCACGACACCGCTGAAAAGTTTGTATTTTGGGATACTATAAAGCATACGCTGTCCACTCCTCTTCGGTATTGGTTGGTAGACGTCTATAAGTCATTAGGATGACCCGCGTCTTCCAAATAGGAGTAAAGGTAGAAATGAAGACACGTTTCTGTTATCAGTCGACAGTGGGTCGTAAGTTGAGCCTGTGTTATATTTTTCCTCTGAAGTACGCGTGGTCTTGACATGGTGTTTAACAGTGTTAAGCTTATTGCTGCTGAGCTAAACATGTCTGAAGCGAACGATGACCCTCACGTCTCTGTGATAGCAGAATGTCTGCCTGATGTGATCCCACAGACTTCGAGCATTAAGTTAATTTTCCCCTGGATTTCTGAGCTGCGTCCTTTTTACCCGGCGGAAACCCTGTGAAGAATACAGCTTTTGACCGAATGACAGAACATGGAGGGTGAAATTAGATGCATTAAATTAGAATATGACAAAAAAGCCTATCTAAATATTTGTCACCATGCTGCTTAGGTGGGACAGTGTCCAGCCCAGGAAGTGAAAGGAGGCCGCTGGTGGGACGTAATAGTCAAGGAGGGGAAAAACACAACATGGGTAAATCATCCGGATTCCTTACAGTGTTTGAGGGCATAATTGAGGTTGTTGAGTAGGCTGCAGTGCTTCCAGGGTTGGTGATCCCTCTCGGGTAATCTCAGATTAGTTCTTTTCTTGCATTTGCTTAATACAGAATTAACCATTACAAACTTCTCGGTGCCGCTCGCATAACGAGTGCTGTTATTTGACCGCTAGAGGATGTGTAATGCATTCGTTTTGGGGGGATGTATTAAAAGAGGACGGACTCCGCCTTCTCCAAAATAAAAACAAGCAACACAAAGCAAACAAACAAACAAAACAAAACGACAACAACAAAAAAAAAACCCACAAAGCGACAAAACCCACGGAAGCAAAAAAGCCAGTGCAAATCCTCAGGCTGTTGCATTTTCCAGGTTGTAGTAGAACGTTGACTATTTCCCAGAGGACAAAATAATGATTTTCAGGCAAGCTACCCTTTCCAGTTAGTAGTCAGTTAAACAGAGATCAAGATGTGCAAGTTGCTTTGGCCACATCTGCTAATTGAACAATTAACAACTTTTTAAAGTAGGAGAGCAAATCCCTGATTTACAAATTCCTGCTCAGAAACTTTCCTTTAAAAAATGCTGAATTTTATATGCAGCCTATTATCTTCACCTTTCTTTTTTGAGTTCTGCTGCAGTAGTTTAAGGCAGAGTGTGCCTATGATAGGGTTAATCCAGCTACATAAAAATCCATGCTGTGTATGATAGTAGTAAAGCTTGTGATCCCTTGATCTTTGATTAGATCCAAGCTAGTAAATATCTTGTGTTTAATCAGAATGAGTTGTTCTGCATGTAGTATAAGTCACCTTCACAGATGGGATGTGGCATCAGAGTTGTTCGTGAATATTTGTTCTAATCCCTTCTAGAGCAGGCACGCTTCATGTTTCTTTGTTGTAAATCAGATTCAAGCAACTAAATACCAGCACGAAAGACAGACATTTACTTGCAGCTAGGCATAGGAGAGTAGGACATCTTTTTTTTTCCTTGTCAAAGAAAACATAACTTTCTAAAATATAACTTTTTAAAAAATATTCTGTACTATTCCATAAACATAACTAATGCACAGTAATTGCTTCTTTTAGAATGGAATGCAGATATGCTTATTTAGAATTTTGTTGTAAACTACTTGTACAAATTTCAGGCTTAGCAGACTATAAAAAATATAGAGATTAAGATTCATAGTGGCATATGTTTGCCTCTTATTGTTCTACATTTTAAAAATAATTAGGTAAAATGTGGGTACTCTGGGCTGATAAACCAAAAACCTTAAAACACTATCTGTAAGGCTAATCATTTTGTATAGTATGTCAGCGTCCTATTTACCCAAATCTGTCATAATTGCCTTCTGATACATCTTCTTTTGACACGCAAAATACAGAAAATGAGAGGACTCTGCACTGTGAGATTTTCTATAGAATGTAGGTTTTCTGTGATCGTAACTTCATGGTGATAACAGACCGACCCGCAGTTAAATGCACTTCAATTTCCTTCTCTTATTTTTCATAATTATCACAGAGAGCCTTCTGTGCTCAGAGGTGTGATTAGATTTAACCTGCCATCGTATCTGAAGAACTTTCTGTACAACATATTATATACTGAAAGAATTATGTGTGTAGATGATAGGTCTAAATGTCGTAGATAAATTAGATATATGTATGAATTGCGCACATGCCAAAGTTAATTCCCATTTTTTAATGTTTTTAACAGGAAGACCGGAGAGCCTCCGCTAATAAATGGCTGGATTCCTTTCCTTGGGAATGCTTTGATTTTTAGAAAAGATGCTTTCAAATTCTTAGTGGATCAGCAAAAGAAACTTGGAGATATTTTCACTGTATATATTGCTGGTGAGAAATAATTTACTATTTTACTATTGCTCTTGTATTCCCATCAGTAAAGTTAAATACCGATTCAAATGCTTAGTTTAGAATCTTGCTGATCTAAAAACATTTCTTTATAGCAGCAGCCAATGAAAATAACTTAAATTCAAATGTTTTATATGCATAATAAGCATGTACAATATAAAATTATGAGCATGTGTATTTATATACAGCTATGGTATATACCCAAACTGGCAAAACCTTAGTTTTGTGCTGCATGAGTGTGGATTTCACCAGCACATAAAATGACAAATATGTGTATGGTTTTATGTTTTTTTTGTTTTTTTCCTAAAGAAGGGAGAACTAACATCATCTTGACACTGCACAGAAAAATATCAGACTAAATTTAGAAAACACTAAGAAAAAAAGTGCCGAATATGTTCTCACACATTTTACAACTGGTTGACAGGAACACAAGGGAATGAATGACACATTGACTCGGTGATACAATCAGGACTGGAACACAGTGACTTCCTATTGCCAGTCTCTTACTCTAATCATACTCACTGAAAATAGCGATTTAATAAAGTATGATATAACCTTAATGCTTTTTGTGTATGCAGCTGTATTACTACACTAGCTTGAATGCAATCATTTGAATGATTTCACTTAGATCTAGAGGAAAAATATAGAATGAAACATGAATCCTGAATGAAACCCTTATATATATATGTGTGTATATAAATGTATGTGTGTGTTTCATGCAGTATGATATATTAAATTTGATGATATTTAAAAATGATATTAAAATCAATTTAAAATCAAATATTTTCCTCTGCTCAGAAAAGGACAAACTGTTATTAGTATAGGAGTATGTCGTGAATTTTTTTCATCTCTGCAGGCTGATATCCTTGTTCAAGAGATCAGTACTACAATGGCATTAATTGGGACTTTGTAGGGAAGGCTATCACAGTTTTAGCTATTCCTGTATTTTAAGGAGATTGAAAGAAAAGTGCTCTGTAATTTCTTAGCAATGGCATTAGCTTTATCTTTCCATATAATTAATATTTAACAAAAAAATCAATTAAGTAAATAGCAGGCAGTATGTTTAATTAATGAAACTTTTCTTCCTGTTATGAAATATGTTTTTGTGTTTTTTTCCTTTGAAAGATCATTTTCAAAAGTTACTAAATATGTGATTTTTTTATTCGTTCCGTGTTTCCTTTTAAAACTGATATGTTCATTTTTTTTCCTGTCTGGAAAGATGAACTTCTGCTAAAATACAGTCTTTTTATTGTTATTGTACATTCCCACTTTATACAGTAATGGCTTGTTGAGAGTACAAATTAATAATAATAATTCAAAGATATTCATAAAGCTAATACGGACATAATTTATAATCCTTACTATATTTAATCAAATATTTATTTCTTTCTCCTCTTTATTCTTTTGTGTAAGACTGTCCTTAGAGATTTGTATGTTTAAGCAATCTATGGCTGTAATTTAGTCTAGTACATTTCTACATTTCTATTTATTTGCATGATAAACAAAATTCAACATTAACTTATCTCCCCATGTTTGGTTTTTGAGGAAGTCAGCATTGATAAAGAGTGAGGCAAATGGAGTGTGAG
Source organism: Nothocercus julius (assembly GCA_013398735.1). Classification (NCBI taxonomy): domain Eukaryota; kingdom Metazoa; phylum Chordata; class Aves; order Tinamiformes; family Tinamidae; genus Nothocercus; species Nothocercus julius. The sequence goes on along the minus strand of VZSV01000166.1, from coordinate 1,293,596 downwards.
TTATTGGTATAATTTCAGCCTTATACAGGCAAATCTTTGATTTTTGAATTTGTCATATCAGAGATACTGCTTTAAATTTGCTTTTGGATATATTCATTTCAGTATAAAAATATCAACCACTAAACACTTCACTAAAGAAAAACAGTTTTCCATCCACGACTCAAAAAAAAAGGGAAAAAAAAAAAAAAAAGGAGAAAAAGCTTAGTATCTCATATCATCTCCTAATACCAAGACATACGGGATTCTTGATGTCTTGATGATTTGACAAAGATGATGTTTGCATGTGCAGCAAACATAACATAGCCTATTCTATATGTACTATCATTGCTTTCCCTCCTGGTGAGTAACTGGAGGTCTTGTCAAAAAATTCTATCAATATATATTGTTCTAATTATTGGTCTCAAACTAGTTCATTTGGAAAATGCGGAACGAAGCTTGGAGTTTCTGGCATTGCCCCGTACCGGTAATGCGATTTCGCTGATTGTACTTTCCCATGTGATGAGCAAATGATTGTCATGCCTAAAAGTTACAAGGGACATGGATGTCATCTTAATAAAGAAATTAAAAAGCACATCTTTCTATGAGAAACAATGTAAATTCCTGACCTGTCGTAGAAAATAGTTCTCTAATTGGTTTTGTGTGGTGGTGCAGCAGAATCGTTTTCCCCAAACGTCATGCCGGCGAAGCACTACTGTACATCATTGTCAGCAGTTCAGCAGAATCTTCCTAATAAGAGGACGATTACGTAAATGCAATAGGAAAGAAAGAAAGAAAGAAAGAAAGAAAGAAAGAAAGAAAGAAAGAAAGAAAGAAAGAAAGAAAGAAAGAAAGAAAGAAAGAAAGAAAGAAAAGAAAGAAAGAGAAAGAAAGAGAGAGAGAGAGAAAGAGCGAGAGAAAGAAAAGAAAAAGAAAAGAATAGGAAAAGAAGCGGAGGAAAGAGAGGGTTGTTTTGAGATGATAGTACTTCCAAATCCAACCTTTCTACTTGTTAAGGACCAGCAACATATAGGCACCCAGCTAGGTAAGGACTTGAATAGTTTTTTATTATTGCTCAGCATAAAACTTTATCTCCTTCTCCTAGTATTTTGCCAGGAATGCTACTGCCTTTTACTGCACTGTTTGTGATATTAATTAACTCCAATTCTTAATAAAATAATCTGTGTTACTCTTTTTTTGCTAAACACATTTGATGCTAATAAGTAAAGCTAATAAATCATGATAATTAGACATTCTATTAAAAAAAAAAAAAAGATATACCTACAATAACATATCACATTTTTCTGTCTTAGGCAAAAGCTAATTTACGTTAACTCCTTACAAAGCTGAAGTCTGCTTCAAGCATTACTGAAATAACATCTATCATTATATGCCGTATGAAATGCTTGTCTTTCATCATTAACATTAAAAAGATCCAGAATGCATTATTAGAGTAATTTCTCTACTATCATACAAATACTGGCTTCTGTGCTAGGATTTACCAAAGTTGACAATTTTCATATTTTCCACATCAATCTTGCATTTCTAGGAGACCGTATAAACTAAATGGAGATAATCAGGATATTTGCAGCATGGTTGTAATGCAAACTGAAGGCCTGGAAAAGAAAGTGTAATTTCTCTGTATCCATACTAAAAAAATCAAAGGGCTTTTTACAGAAACAAGTATATACCTATTATTTTGACTTGTTTTATAGACAGCTCACTGTAATAAACTGTTCCATTTTGGAGTGTGACGTTTCTATATGGGTATGTCTGCTTGTGTTTTCTTTGTAGAGGGACTTTTTACTGTCTAACAGGGAAAGTTTGGTCCCCAGTGGTTTCTATATAAATAGTTTGAATATTCAAAGTTTTTTGATTTTGAGAGTTTGCGATCTGCCTCAATTTTGGGTTAATTTGGCAATTTACCTTTACCGATAGTCAAATACAAACTCACAAGCAGCAGGATTTTGGTTTTGTTCAAGAGGAGGCTACTGTGAAGGGGTGGTTCCTGAGACTAGCTGCAATGGAAAGCCATGAGGGGAAGCTGCATTTTAAAATGCTGAATAATAACTGGAATATTTAGGAAATATGCATTTGGTTTTAGGAAGTTTGCATTTAGGAAATTTGCATTTGTCTTTTATTGTAGAGCATGTGTATCCTCCTATGACTGTGATTGCTAATGGCTGCCATTCCTACTCATACAGCACAACTTTCTAACTGCAGTTAATTGGTCTTCTTGCAGTTAATTTGGTCTTTTTCTAATTAAGAGATCTGAAAGTTGGTTCTCTGGGAGGCATAGAAACAAACTGCCTTTATTATAGGCATATATTTCAACTTTTCTGACTATTTAGGCATTTAATAAATGCAGTAACAAAGTGTTTTGTTTTATGCATTTATATACATTGCAGACCTGCAGTGATGTGGTCTGTAGGCTCAATTCATTCCACAGAATGAATTACATTCTGGTACATACTTACTTTTTACTCACAGGAACCTGATAAGAATAATAAAAATCATGATCTGGAGTGTTATGTTTGCCAGAGATTTTCTTTTCCAAAGTTTATGATTGTGCTATCATAAAGTGAGCTTTGATTAAAAATTATTACTAAAATAGTTATATGCCTGAAAGCTCATTTGCTGGAAATCATTTTCTTACTTAAAAATGATAAGAATTGATGTGCGTTTGCTAAGTGTCTGATTAAAGATCACAAAGAAACTCATATTTTGCATCAGAAATAAACAGATGGTGGACAGATGGTTTAAATTAATATTAATTAAAAATCTTAACTTAAAATGTTTACCCTGTAAACGCAAAGTTAGGGAGCCAGCTTTCATCTTTAGGGTTAATAACACTCCAAATCTATTTATTAAAAATCACTCCAATGGGCATTCTTTCCAAGCTTTGATCACAAAGATGGTAGCCTCAGTAAAGAGCATGAAAGTGTGTGAAAGCTGGGGGGAGAGGAGTACAAGGAGGAGCAATGTGAGGGCTCTCGTCAAGACGTAAAAAGATCCTGCAGAAATTGGGATTAGAAATTCCTATCAGTTTCCATGATTTAGAAAGGAAAAAATGGTCAGAAAAAAGGACTGGGAATTGACGATCTCAGGTTTAGCTCTTCGCCATGCCAATTTCATGCTATATATATTCTTAAAAAAAAACCTCATGTCTGTTGGTTTTTTTTATGTTACAGTAAAGCAAACTCTATGAGTACCTTAAAAAAACCTCAGACATTGTTGACAAAAAAGAGGGTCAAATTCTTTCTTAATATATCCCTTGTGTATCCTTACTGATTCATTGGGATTGCAGCGGATGTAATCAGGGCGAAAATTATGCCAGCTGGTTATTGCAAAGAAAGTCCAGAATGCACCCATATTTATCACAGAGCAGTGTGAGTATATACAAGTCTGAATAGGGAATAACTATGATAATTCAAATATCACTATATGGTAACCATGGATACTTGTTGACATTTTTAGTGGTAGTGACTACTTTATCTCAGGACATCTGTCACAGAGCCAAATTTGGTCCTCAGTTAAGCATATAGTGTTCCCATTAAAATCAAAAGAGATTTTATCCCTTTAGTGAGGCAGAATTAAACTGTGAGTGCTGTGAGCTTTGATATTTTTCCAGGTTTATAGCAAGGGTATTTCACAGAGTATGTGAACATTTTAATGGGTGTCCTTTTTCCCTAATGTGCCGGTCCACAAGTTCAGAGTCGGGAACTCTAAATTTAGCCTTAACATGGGAATCATCTTATAAAGAGTTAAGATTTAATTTTGCTTTGGGAGTATTAACATTTTGATTCACAGTAGTTCACCAAAATGCTCTTTGTTAATAGTTGACTCAAAGCTTAGGGAGAAACTACAGAATTTTTCTTGCAGGGGCAACTTTAAAAGACACCAAACTTGATGTAATTCTGTTCCTTTGTGCTAAGAGCTGAAGGTAGCAGTACCTTATATGATTAAGTACAGCAGGAAGGGTAGGACATTGTCAACACATTCAGACACAGTGGATGATAGTGCTAGGGGAGCGGGTAGCCCAGTGCGGGGCACATTTTAAAAATGATAGTAGACTCCATTGCAACGGCTTCCAAGTTAAATCTGGGAGTCTTCACTTTATTGATAATAAGCAAATTTTTGACGAAAATTTAGCAGAGCTTCAGGAAAAAAAATATATATATGTATATATAGAGAGACCTGAGGGGGACTTTAAATGCTGGGGTTTGCAGTGTGAATGACATAACAAGGTCTCCTTGAGAGGAGAAGTTTATGTAGCCAGTGTCCCATGCTTACCCCAAATGCTGCCGACTCCAGCAGGCTCTGGGACGAGGCTCGTGGAAGCCGTTGCCAGCAGCCCTTGCCCCTTGGGTCTCGGTGCCGTCTGCTCTGACAACCTAGGAAACTTGCTTCTGATCCCATCCCTCCCTATCAGTCCCCTCCATCCAGGTGAAATATGTGTGTTTTTCCACTATTGAAAAAATACAGTTTTCAAATGCTGCTGTGACTCCACATTTATTTTCATGAGTTATACACGTTTAGTAAATGATTTATTCCAGAGTGCCACAATTACAGGTCCCCCACTGTTGTCAAAAGCAGTAGATGAGTCTACGCTGGGATGGCTTCATGCTGGTTGAAGAAGAGCCATAGAAATGTACAGAGGTAAAATCTGCATCCCAAAAAAGGAATCAATATTGTCTTTTCCAAAACTAAATAAAACTTGGTAAAAAATAAAAATAAATAAATAAAACTTGCATGACTTTTTTCCTCTTTTTTTTTTTTTTTTAAAGTGCAGATTGCTCTACAGATCTTTCCTTTTGGAATTCTGTGTGTGTTTAGTATGTAACGTAGACACTGGAGTATTTTTTTATATTTTATATTTATTTTTACATATATTACTTCTGAAAGCATCACCATATTATAAAACTGTTTGTGTCTCTGTTATTTTTTTTTTCCCCTTTATTTAGGTAGATACATTACTTTTATCATGGACCCATTTCAGTATGTCTACGTCATCCGAAATAGCAAGCAACTTGAATTCCATGAATTTGCTAATAAAATGGCTTCCAAAACCTTTGACTACCCAGCCTTGTCTAAAGCAAAATTCCCAGATCTTAAAGAAAACCTGCATAGAATCTACCAGTATCTACAAGGCAAGCCTTTGGATATCATTTCTGACCACATGATGAAAAATCTCCAGGATATATTTGAATGGAAATGCTCACAAGCAACAGATTGGGAAACAGAAAAAATGTACAAATTCTGCTGCTCTGTAATGTTTGAAGCCAGTTTTGTAACACTATATGGAAGAGTTCCTGCTGCAGATGGCCACAAAGTTATTAGTGAAATCAGAGACAAATTTATCAAGTTTGATGCCAGCTTTCCCTATTTAGCTGCAAACATACCAATTGAGTTGCTAGGAGCTACCAAGAGGGTTCGGAAGGAGCTTATACATCATTTTTTACTTCAGAACATGACAAAATGGCTGGGAGGGTCAAAAGTGGTCCAAGCCAGACGAGATATATTTGAGAAATATGAGCTGCTCGGAGATTATGACAAAGCAGGTAGGCAACTTATGAATGATTGCTTGTCTAAAATAAAATAATTTACTATAGACCTTTGAAATAAAAAGGCAAAATGGCGACCTTGAAATTTTTTTATGTTCTTTCTAATTGGCTAATGATAAAATGTTTTACTCTGAAACAACCCTCTATGATAATTGATTTTTTTTTTTTTTGTGCTGAGGTGGTAAAACAAGATACTTAATGGTGATAATGAGAAAGATTATAACTGAGCTGCATTTACTCCCCTTATTTCCCCCACCCCCCCGACATTACATTTCAAACTATTCTCATTAAGCAGAAAATTAGACTTCAGAAGCCTATTGGTCCTCATTAGCATTCACTGATCCTTGGCTGGGTCTGTGTCCTAACATCTTTTAATTAGCACACTGCAAATCTAATCAGTGTAATAAACGCTATTAATCTTCCTTTTCACTTATTTTCTCCCAGCACATCATTTTGCCTTCCTGTGGGCCTCGGTGGGAAACACGATTCCAGCTACATTCTGGGCCATGTATTATCTTCTGCGGCACCCGGAAGCTCTCGCAGCGGTGCGTGACGAGATTGACCATTTGCTGCAGTCAACAGGTCAAAAGAGAGGGCCCACGTATAACATCCACCTCACCAGAGAACAATTGGACAACCTGGTCTGCCTAGGTAATTTATTTTTATCCGCTCTGAAGAAAAGAGGGTCTCTCCCTGCAAACTCACTTTATCACTCACTTCTGTTTACTGGGAAGGTGGAGGACACAGCTGCCTAATTGACATAATAACACCCATTTACATCAATTATAAATTATGTAGTTTATAGCTGTAGATACTCTCGTTGCATGTAAACATTAAAGCCTAGGTAATTAACTGTGCAAGGTATGCAAAAGGCTAAATCGAAGCTTTGCAATTATTTGAAAAAAAAAAAAAATAGTTGATGCCTACTAAGTTGTTTGATTCTGAGCATCTGCCGAAGTGTTAATGTATTTCAAATACTTTTTTATGGTGCTGCCAAGAAAGACCCTTTCCTGAAATTAAAGTAAGATAATGTATTTTAACTACAAATGTATTTTTTCACAAGCAGCTTCTTTCCTTTTCTGTGCTTAGCAAAATCAAAACACCTTTAAAGTAGGCTTCAGTTGTGGTATGGCTCTGAATGTAAGAAGGGAAAGCTTTACAGATTGCAAAATGTGCTTTCACTATTCACTAAACTACCATGATTCAAAGTAGAGAGCTCCAAATGAGAGTTTGGCCTTCCAATTCCAGATCAGTGGTTCAAATGGCCAGGTGCCATCAGAAGTTATTTTATCCAGGAGCTGCATAGACCTTCACAGCATTGGTTGATTGTTTCATTTCATTTCATTTCTTAGTGTGCCGGCAAAGGCAAAATAAATACTAAAATTAGACTACGTAAGGAGAGAGGAAAAATTTCGTGGATTTTCCTAGCAGTTAGGTACCTAACCTTTAAACATCTGAAAATATCCATAGACAATACTAGCAGCATAGACAACAGATGAATAAAAACAGAAAGATTCATTTTATTTTCGATAATAAAACCAGCCTCCTGTTAGGACGGAGCTTGTGTCCTTACGTTTGGCAAGCTCATGGCCTGAACTGATGCTAAAGACAGAGCAGAGGAGCAGTACAGACGCACTTCAGATATAGGGCCACTTGGCCCTCGTGGCCAAGAAGGCCAAGGGGATCCTGGGCTGCATTAGGAGGAGCGTCTGCAGCAGGTCGAGGGAGGGGATCCTGCCCCTCT
>VZSV01000166.1:1267119-1282506 GCA_013398735.1 Nothocercus julius | reverse complement strand
GCCTGCAAGCCCTTAGCAGCCCCATTCCCCTCTGCGGATCATAATGTGACTCATTACTTTTGTCATCTAATGATTATCGGCATGATCGCTCAAAGCGAGAGCCAAGCTCGCCTTCCGCGCGGAGCTGGTCCTGGAAGGTAAAGCAGATTTGTCATTTACGATCTGACCGCTAAGCCACACTTTGTGCTCCATTATTGTGATTAACTTGTGCATAAGATATGCTTGCCCGATTGTCACTCGCGATCCGAGTGGGCACGGACCGCCGCGCTCCCCGGGCGGGCGCTCTCAAGCCGCTCGCTGCGGCCCTGCTCTTTCACAGCTGCAGTTCAATAATTGTTTTCCCTTTCTCCTTCCTTCCCCCCTGCTTTCCTCCTCGGATTCCCTGCACAAATGGTGTTGCCGCATATGTTGGCTACCATTTTGGAACCGTGGGCTTCCTTTCTCAGAGGTTGGAGACAGCCGAGGAGCCGAGGCCGGGCCCTGGCTTTGTACCGCGGAAAGTTTTGTTGCCAGAGCGCTGCCAGTTGAAATCTATCGTGTCAGGTGCCTTGTGGCTATCGGCGGAGGAGGCCGGATTCTGGAACCGGAGTTCTTCGCTGGCTTCGTCACCAACAAGCCGATTTGACTCTGCCTGATTATAGTAACGAAGGCAGTCCAAAAGAATATGCACAGACTCACTGTACGTCACATTGAATCACGGCGCCGGCCACACAAAGCTGACCGCAGCCTCATTTCTTTAGACAAATGCACGCTTAAGGAAAAACCTCCTGCAAGAAAGCATCCAGGGCCACTTTATTTGCTATGCATGCTGCACCAGATTTAATTTTTAGTGAAAGAACGTTTGTTATTATCTATTTCAGATGCATCCACACTGGGTAGTGGCTGTCTCTAATAAACTAACCTTTTGGTGCCAGGGTTACAGTGCCTTGCTGAACACTTAGAGGAGCTTTAGCCAATATCACAAAACATAAATACAAGCACAAATGCATTATTATGTGAAAATGAAACCTATTTTAGGCCATTTTCACACTGATGATTTGAAGGAATCAAGTCACATATAACAGCACCCTTACAGGCTGGTGGAAAAATAGTCAGTTTTGATTACAAAGTGAGAGATGCAGCCCTAGACAGGAGCTACATGCTGATATACATGCTATCAGAATGATTTATGCAAATTATGCATATTATTCCCAAAGGAATTCCTCCTCAAACTGCCAGGATAAATTGCCGGAAATTAGCCATAAAATCTGTCGTGCTAGGAGCAAAAGGTGAAGGCCACTGGGAAAGCAAGGACATTCAGCTTCTGGAGCCTTCCAGGATGTGATGGTGGAAATAGAAATAATCTCACTTTCCCTAATACTGAAAGGATTGTATTCTGTTTTCTCTTGGTCAGTTAAAAGTGTCTTTCTCTCCTAAAATTGCCAGGCAAATAATGAATTGTTTTCATTCACTCTGACCATTCTAGACATTATCATTTGGCAGCATAGCTCACTGAAAACCAAATAAATAGATTTATAGATCCTCAGAATGACTACAGAGCCAGCAAAATGATTTTCCTAACGTATAGTCCTGCCATTAGGTCCAACAGTTTTTGAAAAGCAAGCTAAACAGCTCCTTGGACACTTTGACTGGTACTTGCTTACAACCTCAAAAATGTATGTAAAGGCATAAAGCAGTCATGTCTTTCGATAGTGGTGTTTTCAGTGTGATGCCTGAATAGTGGCTTTCCACCCAAAATGCAGGACTGCCTACAGCCGACAAGATTTCTCAGAACTATCAGTGAGAATTACATCCCAGCGTTCAGGATTGCAGCTGCCCGCCCCCTGCCCCGCGGGACTGTTTATTACCTCCTCGTGGTGTCTGTTTTATGTTTTGTTTTGTTTGTGTTTTTTTTTTTCCTTTTTTTTTTTTATCCTTCAGCCCTACTAAACCCGTCGAGATTCAGCAGCTGTAGCCACGGATGACTTCCAATCATATCCCATATTTCTGATGCTACCCCCCCTCCGCTTTTGTTTCACCGCAGAGAGTGCCCTAAACGAGAGTTTACGGATGTGCTCGTCTTCCATGAACATCCGCATCAGCCAGGAGGATTTTGTGCTCAAGCTCGAAGGGGATCAGGAAGTCAGTCTGAGGAAAGGAGACTGGATAGCCCTTTACCCGCAGATTTTGCATATGGACCCTGAGGTCTATGAAGATCCTAAGGTAAACGTTCAGTTGGTGCTACCCTTCCTACTGCAGGCACATTGCAGCAGCCAGGCCTTCTTTCATAGTGTGTTTGTCTTTTTTTTTCTTTTTTTTTTTTCTTTCTTTTTTTTTCCCCCCCTCTGTTCCTTCTTGTGGAACAAATCTTCCTACTTTCAGCTGTATTTTCTAGGGCCCTATAGGTCAAAGGATTCATGGCCTGAAGAGAGAAATATGGTGATGAGACCGACTGCCACTGATTTCAAAGGGATTGACAATTGCACATTGACTACCATAAACTTTAGGCTAAATGTGGGTTTTGTTTGGCAGTGGATCATTTGATACCCAAGGAGTGCTGCATAATAGAAGGTGGTTTAAATAGCAAATAATGTGGCCCATTTAGCTAAGTGCCCCCAAAGCATCATTGACTCTCTGAAGCCCTATAATAGCAGTGTCTTACTGGAGCCGTATGCTTTTTCACCTCTCTTCATAGAGATTCACCCCTTCTTGGTCAATTAGGATAGCGCTGTGAACTTGAGGCTGTAAAGCTGTTGCTCTGCAGCGAAGCTCTGAGGCTTGAGGCTCTGAGTTGTGTCATCTCCATGCATTTTTTTTTTCCAAAGTTCAAGTTAATGAGTATCAAAAGCTCAAAATTAATCCGCCCCGCCTCAACCTTAATACAGCTTGAGGAGTTCACCATCTGCATGCACGTTGGATAGTTCTAGTCTCCACCGCAGGATGGTTCCCCCCACTCAGTCCAGGATGCCACGTAGGAAATGAGGTTGTATAAAATGGGGCAATAAAATGCAGCCTCTGCCTGAGAGCTAAGAGTGTATAGCTGAATCCTTCCCCATCCCTATTTCTCCAGGCAAGCAGCTGTCTTCTATACCTACTTAATTTCAATACTTGTTACTTGAACCAAAAAAGCATTTCAGACCATAGTTCTGCTTTGGCAAGTACCTTGGGCTTGTTTACATGTTTATAGAAAATGCAAGTTAGAGCCATTAGTTCAGTCAGCAATAAATAAAGACGTGCACAGGGGTCGCAGAGGAAAGCCTAGATTCAAATACCTCATTGGTGCTGGATAGCATCTTGCCACTGGAGTAGAAGTGGATTGTGTAGAAGTTAAGCATAGTTGTAGGTATGAGCACAATAGCCACTGTGTGAAAATTGGAAAATTACATGTGTGAAAAATGGGAATTACATCAAGTAGGGCTCCACTGTCTGTATCCCACTCAAAAAGGAAGACAAGGCTATTGAGAAAACTAATTTTGTAAAAAATGATCAATATATTGGCAAATAATTGATTAATATTTTTGTTCTTAAAAAGTAGCAAGTAACAAATCAGCTTTTTCTCATATTATTCTTAACACTTTATTTTGGAGGACATTATTGATTGTCAGAGTCCATCTGTTTGTTTAGGTCTTAGGCCAAAAGCATCAACGTGGTAACCGATTCCTCCTATACTCAATAATTGTCAGAATATATTAGCATATTTCCATTGCTTGAATATATCTGCTTAGCATCAGCTCTACTCAGCTTTCACAGTACAGCTTTAGTTCATATATTTTATCTTTTTGATAGTGAATGAGCAATCCACACATTGCAGAGTACAGTGATTTCAGCACATGGGCCCTCTCGAAAAGTGGGGAAATCACTGTTCTGTTTGGTTCTTAAAATATGCAGTGTTCTTTCAACAATAACTACTGAGGATCAGATAGAGATGGAGATTGAATTTTTTGAAAGGTGCAGTCTTGAGCTTGTCATGTATTTAGGGAAAACTTTCCTGGGAAAACAGGCAGCTTGACGAGACAATTTTGTAGCAATGCTTTTCTCTGGGTACATAAATTTAAGTTCAAGCTATCTTCTGCTGTGGCACCATATTTTACAAGTGTAAGCAGATATTGGTGACCTCTTTCTCTACTCAAAACCTAAAAAAAATAAGTCCACTTTCTGTAAAGTGGGTAAGTGAACCTCTAAAACCAACTAAATTTGCAGGGCTCAGTAAGTGAATTCTGCAGTTCTCATACCATAAGTTATCTGTGCAGGAAACCCTACATGGCTCTTTCCCAAATAAAGCCCAGTACAAGATGTGACAAAGGAAAGACCTCTTGAAATTTCTTGAAAGACCACTTGAGATTTCCTTTGTTGTCAGAAATAAGTGCTTTTTTTTTTTTTTTTAAGACAGGTTCCTGGCTAGATAAAAAATACCAGCTTCTACCAGCTTTGATAACAAAAGCATGAGTTTGATATGGCTGTTATAACTGACTCCATTCTTGTGTCATACTATTTTTTTCTGCTTTTCAAGTTCTTAGACAGCACATTTAAAAAAAAAAAAATCAATTTCAGCTTTCAGATGGCTCAGAAGAATCCAAGAAAGCATAAGGTTTGGTCCAGCATGTGTACCATATCGAAGTCCTTAGCAGCTCCAGACACCAGGAATGCACCTTTTGGAAATGTTCCAGTGAAGTGAAGAGCTCGGGTTTTTTTAAGCTACTATGGTTCATATTTGGCAGAGTTTTTTTAGATCAGCAGGATTTACATTTCAAAAAATGAATCTTTTTTAAGGAAAAAAAGTGGTATTTTGGGCTTTCATTTGTTACTGTGTTGCTTCAAGGGGAAATAATATCTTACCAGGAAAAACAAAAATGACATGCTTCCTCTTGGCTGAGATGATCAAAAAAAAAAAAAAAAAAAAAAAGAGTTACTTCTCAGTGAAAACACATATATATCCCCATTCATTTCATGGAATATCTGAACCTCTACTGTTTAGAGAAATGAGCTCCTGGTCTTCAACACACCAAGTTACATCCCCTCCTTGTGCCTACTCTCCTGTGAAATGTGTTCTCATAAGTCACCTGTCCTGCTGCTGTTTTCCTCAAAAGCAAGACCATGAATGCAAGGTTTTCAGAGCCTTTAATGTAATAGGTAGATAAGTATCGATGTGTGATTTGGGATTTTTTTGTATTTTGATTTGTGGCGGGGTTTTTTTTGTTTTTTGGGTTTTTTTTTTTTTAATCAGTTGAGGTGGTTTCTGTTTGACTGACTTGTTCCCAGCCAGCTCCAAATGGCTGGTGCTATAGCAGATGTATGCAAAGCAGGACAAATGCTAATGAGTGACCATAAGCAAGAAGTGTCTGTCATTTTTATTCAAAGCATGCAGGAGGATTTTATAAGTGGTTAATTTGCTGTTGACTGAGTGAGGATTGCCAGATCTCCTTCATTCAAAAACATGAATTACCTCTAAACAGTGATCCTGCTTTTGGAAAATCTGGAGAAAGATGTTCGATTTATGGAACCTAAGTTACAAGCACAACTTCAAACNACTAGCAATTGTCCTGCACAAAGCTTCCAAAGCAACCTATTTGAAGGTCAGATATGGCAAATTAAGCAGCAGTCACCTCCAATTGAAGAGAAAGCTGATTGCAAAGCATCAGATCTGCTTTATGAGTAATCTGAAGGATAGATTTTGCTCTACCTCGCAAGAATAGGATAAATGCAATGCATTCATTTATTCACTGCCATTTGCAGAATTTGGCAGATTATTCTTACTCAAACTGCATGTACCACACAGCATGTGTATGATGCTTTATAAGAAAATCATCCTTCCACTAAGGTTTATTGTCCCTGCTACAAAGCCGTCAAAACCTAATTACAATCAATACCGGCCAGCCGTTCAGTGGATGAGATGTGGAAGTTGGAGCCTGATATAAAAGGGCTAAGCTAAGTAAGTGGATTTAAGGAGTGTTTCAGGGAAGATAATAAGGGCTAATGAAACTTAAGGGAAACAGCTGAAAATGAGAAGCTGGAAGTTCCTTGACTTTCTTGTTATTGTATTTTTTCTGGGTTTTAGAAACACTATCATCATGCAAAACCAACCAACTCATGTTGCTCATATTGCTCTCTCTCTCCCTTTTGTTTTCAGGAGTACAAGTTTGATCGTTACATAGAAAATGGCAAGAAGAAAACCACATTCTACAAGGCAGGAAGAAAACTGAAATACTTCCTAATGCCCTTTGGCTCTGGCATCAGCATGTGTCCAGGGAGGTTCCTTGCAATGAATGAGATGAAGATGTTTCTTTTCCTGCTTTTGTCTCATTTTGATGTAGAACTAGCAGAAAACAAAGCTGTTAGACTTGACAATAGTCGTATGGGCCTTGGTATCCTCCTGCCAAATGTTGATATTGCCTTTCGTTACAAGCTAAGGTCCTTAGGAGAGTGAGTGGCCGCCTATTAGCCTTTGACCAATCTCAGCATTTGCTCTGTTTCCTCACTCTGCCTTGTAATTTTTTTTTTTGAATAATTACTTTTTCCCCTCTTCTTTAGTGTCCTTCCTGATTGTTTCTAAGGAGAAAAGCCTTTAGACTGGAAGTAGATGTCACATGCTGCTGGGACATGCAACCTCCATTTGTCCTGCCTGAGTTCATAGTGAGGTGAGATGACTAGAGCTGGACTGAGTAAGTAGCCAAGTGTGCAGGATCCCCATACTCTTAGCAGGAGCTGAGTTGGATTTTCAAGGAGGATGACTTCAAGCTCAGTCCAGGCTAGGTATGTGGGAAATGAGGTTCGGCAAAGGTACCTTGGGAACCACTTAGACTCCTTGGAAACTCGACAGTTCAGATACGCTACATGGATGTCCTTGGAGCCAAAAGACCTCATTCCTCGACAGAGGCTCTGTCTTTTTTAGACTGAGAGGTCCCATATACCCACCTTCTGGATGTATCACTGCACCTGCTCCAAGAAACATAATTGTGAGGAAAGGGGAGTTTAGAAGGTTCTGCAGGGTGGCATATCCTCTGGAAAGAAAGGATTTTAGTAATTATTATCCTAACTTTTTATTTACCCTCTTTTCTTTGTGGACCTAGGTGTCTTAGTGTTTAGTTTGGAGATGCCATAGAAGCTGTATGGGTGGTGGGAATGGTTTTCAAGAATGTCTTACTAAGAACACATCTCTGGTTCCAGTGGTATGTGCTGAGGGTGAGCACCTTGTTCTTCGTGCAAAGCAAAGAAATTAAAATCTATGATTTTTTCCTGTGGTCAGTTAAAATCAATGGGGAGGTTCTGTTGATTTTAGTGGACTCTGCATCAAGCCTAAGTGATCTCTTTTGGCTTTTGAGCCACAAAGCTAAACTCTTCAGGGAGAAAATATATGAGCCTATTTGAAGTGATGCTATCATCTCAAAAATTACCTTCTGTTTATCTTACTGTTTTCCTAGTAACACATTTTTTTTTTTATGTTGACAACTTCTTGTGTTTGTGAGTTTCTCCAAAAAAAAAAAAAAAAAATAATAATAGAGGTCTTCAAGGGCAAGTGTGGTATCTAAAGCTACTTTTTAATATTTTTTTTAAATGTGCCTAAGTTATGCATGGGCAGAGCAGTCTAGTCTGTGTTTGAATTATCTACCTACAAATTGGAAAGTTATCTGCATCAGAAGTTCGTGTTGGAGGTGACCTTCCATAACCATCAACATGCATGATGGTTTAAAGGGAAAAAAAAAAAAAAAAAAAAAAAAGGCAAAAGAATTTGAGTCAATTTGTCTTAATACGTCTTGTAGTCATCTAAAAGCCAAACTACCCTAGTCATTCACAATGACCTAACTTGTGACTGACATCTTTTTTTCCTGGAATTTTTAACATATTTGAGAGTTATATTCTGAATAATATTGCATAGCCTGGACAATAAATTAAATGCAAGAAGATCTAAAGTCCTATAATACCTAATAATTATCTCCACATGAACTGTGCTGTACTTCCCATTGACGCTTCATGCCTTCTTCAAACATGATCTTCTGTGGGACCAAAATCCGAGCAAGTAAAAACCCTGGCCCTGCATAACAAGATTTAGTTATGCACTGGCTGCACAGCCAGCTTGAATGTCTGGCATTTTTTTTTCATAAATTATTTACTAGTATGTAGGCTATAAGACGATCTTTAGACCCTGTTTCTGTTCCCAGGCATCACTCAGAGTCTGATGAGGATTCTCTTGGCTGTCCAGCCTCTATTAGCCAAGATGATAATTGCAGCGGGAGCAGCCATGTCAGTGAGCTTTGCCCTGTGTTCCTCAACATCCTCTGCTTTGGATGTGCCAGCAAAAGGTTCACCTAAACAGCCATACAAATAATAATGCTGTACGTGAACAAGACTTCTCCTCGTGCTCTCACGTGTATGGTCAGTCACAGAAACTAGGCTGGAAGAAAGATGAGCAGTTGCTGCAAGAGAAGGCTAGTTTGGCTAGCCAGCCCCTAATCTACACTGTGCCAAGATCTGCATTTCTCTAAATAGCTAACCAACCACAAAGGTGTTGCAGCTATCTGAACATGAACTCAGGTTTGCCCTATAGTTGCTGAGGGAATTGCTGGATTATCTGTAGTTGGGGTGCCCAAAGACATTGTGGGAAAATCGCAGTGTTTGTTGAGCAAGTCATTAGAAAGATCCCCTCCCTCTTCCAAGATGTCCCTGCCTGCACTACTGCCTTTTTGAGGTGCCATGTGCTGGTGCTGTCAGAGGTATATTGCTTAAAAAAAAAAGTCCCTGACACTCCGCTCTGCAAAAGAGAGAGACCTCTGAAGACTTTGCCTTGACATGTCCTTACCCAGTGGATAATCAATGCCACTAGGTAGTTTTGAGATTGATGGGCCGAAATTCCCTGTTCCTCAGTCTTGCATTTCTTTTAAAATGGGAAATCCTACTCATCTCTAAAGTACATGATGGCCTACAGATGAAAACAGCTACTTATGTACTAAGAGTTAGAATTGTTTATTATGTATTTGTGTCTCAGACAATTGAGTTATTCATGTAAAGCACCTACTCTAAATAAGTGTCCGTAGAAAGGGTTTTAGAGATTGGCACAACCACATTCCAAGTCTTCAGAGAGGAAAATTGTGTTTTTTGTGAGATATATTCAATGAACATTTTCTATTCATATATAATATCCATAATGTCTACAGTGTCAGAGTATACTTACATTAAATGGGCTTTGGAGTTGATTAAATGCCTTAACTTTGCTTCAACATTTAATCAACAGCAAAACCTGATTATTCC
Source organism: Nothocercus julius (assembly GCA_013398735.1). Lineage (NCBI taxonomy): Eukaryota > Metazoa > Chordata > Aves > Tinamiformes > Tinamidae > Nothocercus > Nothocercus julius. The sequence goes on along the minus strand of VZSV01000166.1, from coordinate 1,273,284 downwards.
CTTGTGCCATAGAATAAGAATCTGTCTTTATAGAGAGATTCTAGTATTCCAGTTAGTTGTAACCACTGTAGTTACTCTGTAGGTAAGCACAGAAGCTATTCTGAACTCAGCCACAGTTCAGAATCCAGTCTGGACATTAGAAGCCATTTATTGAGAGAGGAAACACTGATGTCATCGCACTCTTGACTGTTGCATTATTGCTTAAATGTAAGCTGTAAAATGTCTCATGCCACAGCTATGATAAATCTTTGGCATCCGTCTTTGAAACAAACCTGAAACAACTGTGAAAATAACAGTAGGTATTTGTTTTAAACGTAAGACTTTTTTTGTAATTATACTCTATTTTTAGGATTTTGAATTAGAATATCATAGGCTGATGCATAATTTAGTAGGATATAATGGGACTCTGCCAAAAGTACATGCAAATCATTAGTAATTTCAGATTAATTGTTGATCAATTTGTATAGTATCTATTTTGAAATTAAAAGAAGATCTAGGTTGTCTCCAAAATAGCAAATTTCATCTTTAGGCACGCATACATTTAAGAAAAGTGTCAGATACAAGGATCTGAAGGAAAGCTCCATGAGAGCACTTAATGGTAGTTCACTGGGGTTGGAGAGTACTTTTAGCACCACATGAGACTACATTTGGCTGGGATCAATTCGTTTGCTTTTCTTTTTCTTTTTTTTTCTGCCCTCAGGAACCATACTTGTCAAAATTTAAACAGGGAAGGACCCAGCTGTGCCCCTGGTGTCCCATGCAACATAAAGACCTGAGAAATGTCTTGGTAGATCACTTTATCTACCAAGCAGTGCATCAGCACCACCAAGTTCGGGCCTGCATAACCCAGCATAGCCGCTCTGCCAAGAGTAGCTTCTTCCTCTTTTGAAATCCATGCATGTGGGAGCAGGACAGAGAAAATGGTAGGACTGGTTTTAGTTGGCAGCTGAGCACAGCTGCTCTGACCAGGGATGACTCCGTGCTGAAGGAGCGGGGAGCGAAGGCCCATGGTGCTGGTGTCCTTGGCCACCCAAAGCAGCTCAAGGACATGAGCCGGCCCATCCCCAGAGGGCTAAAGAGGGTTAGTTTCATGATGTAGGGAGAAATGCATTTTTATATGGTGCTCTCTGCTGCAGAAACCTGGAGGGACAAGCTCTTCATATGTCTCACCAAGATGCTCAGATTGCAAAATCATCTAAGTAGAGGCGGTAGTGCAGTTTTCAAGCTGCCGTGGGTGCTGCAGGGGTGACAAGGCAGAGGACAGTCAGGTCTTTTGCTTCCTTGTCATCCTTTGAGCTCACTGCAAGTACCAGGCTGTTTCATCTGCAGATTCCTCTGTTTTTCCTCTAGTGAAGTCCTGCACTGATCAGTTTTAAAATATTTGGCTGGCCAGTACCAGCCCCTTGCAGTAAGCTGTCACTGCCTATGATGGCTATAAGGGCCATTCTTCTGCTATTAAAAAAAAAAAAAAAAAAAGAAAACAGATACAAAATCGGTGCAGTAAACCAGTACAACCCCTTGTAGGACCCGAGAAGTGAATTCCTTGTGAACTAATGTGAATGCTAAAATGTGATTTCATTTTAATTATTTTAATTTGCCAATTGTATTTGCTCTGTTTTCATGCCGGTGTAAACTATCTTTTATCAAACTGTTAGACTACTCAAAAGATCTTATTAATCTACGTGTACCTAATCATGAATTAGACTTCCCCATCTGGCAGTATAAGTCCTAAGGCACTCACAAAACCATGTAGGAGGTGTTGTTCAGCTTTCAGTTTTTAGCCAGTTGCATGTCACTGTTATCAGCATTGGTATCTTTACAAGTAACTACTGGCCTGTGAATTTTACTTGTAGGATTATAAATGATCTTCTATTTCATTATTATTGAACTTTCTGACATTCAAAAGATTGTGAATAGCTCTTAACTGTGCAAACTGACATTATGTACATAGAGGAACAATGGATAGGTTTTTCTTTAGTAGTTAATGTCCATCATTAAGACTTTTAGTTCAAATAAGGAATATGGTGAATTTCTGAGCAACAATATTGAAACTTCTTTATTTTAGTAATCTAACAAGTTAAGCGAATTTTGTATTTCAAAGACACAATAAAATTGAATATATCTATTTTAATATTGAATGACTGTCCATGGTATTTTTTCCCAATATTACATTTATACTTCTCTTGCAGATTCACAGCTATTGCTTTAGTTTTTAAAAGATTTATTCAGCATACAGCATTTTTATGTTGCTTAATCTTAAAGGTATTTCTGTAAGGGGAAAAAAAAAAAATAGGCCTCTAATTCAGCTTTGTCATGTAACAACTCTTTTAATTTAGGGAATGATCAGGTCTCTTTTACCACCACCAATCTTAAGCTGGTTCTTATCAAGGGACAAAGCAAAGTGATACTGATGGCATTCTTGTGACAGTAGTCAAAATAAATATGAAGATTTGAAGTCTACCATTGATCTTCAGGTATAGCTCTTTGGCTTTACCTTTTCCTTTTGCAAGGAATGACAAGATGCACTACCTCGTGTAAAATGTTCTGTCCTCTTAGATGATTCATTAAAAAAAAAAAAAAGGAAAAAAAATGGAATTGTTGCAATGTGTAGCACTGCACCAGCAAAACACAACTGAGGTTTTCTGAGCTATCACTGTAGCTACTGAATTTTGCCAGTGCCCATTTAGTATGAAAGTTGTGCTCCAAAGGGATCACTGTTTCTTCATTCTTTCATGCAGAAAGATATGTCAGGTATGTCTGTGAGATTTGTTGAAGATGCATCTTAGAAACAAAAAAACTGCATTTGATTTATTTTGATAAATTTGTATTTAACCTTGTAACTTCTTTACCTATTATATTAAAAGTTACTGAAGTTTATAAATAAAAAGTGGCATTATTTGGGAAGTTTTCCAGGAGGGTACCTTTCTTGAGTGAACTTTCCTTGGCAATGTGAAGGATACCTTTTGGGGGGAAATTATAGTAGCTCCTAAAATTGTATTTTATCTAGTATTAGTGTTGACACTAGATGCTTTCTTGAAGTAACTTTAACTGCATTCTATTTTAGCATTACTTGAGACATCAGTTATGCATGTCATATGGTTAACTTACTTATATGAATGAACTATTTAACTCTCAGAGCATAGAAAGTGATCAACATAACCTAAACCTGCCTATGCCTCACAGCTAGTCATTTCGTTATCCACAGCACTTCAGAAAAAAAAAAAAAAAAATCTCATTATGAAAGCACAATTAAAAACTTCATAAGTATTATGGTCCTTCAGTTAATGCATATGTTTATAAATAGTAGCAAACATGAAGAAAAAAAATGTTGTATATAAAAAAGCATATAAAACAGACGATTATATATTTTAATTTGAAAGTAAGGAATTAGAATGTATTTGGGATGTTTATCAGTTAATGCTCAGTACTATGTGTAGCTTTTGCTATGCAACTGGCTTTGCTAGGACCTCATGTACGGAGGCTGTGTGGATGCATCCTTTCTAAGAGCAGAAAAGTGCTCGTCTTCAAAACTATTTATCCCAACAGAAAGAGTTAAAATATGCCTAAGCTTCACCTATTCCTGCCGTGGGCAGAGTGGCAGTATATCTAATATATTTTGTTACATTGATTTTGACGATGGTGTTTCGGTTTGCATCTTTTTCAAACAGCAATGAGATTACAGTAAAGTTGAAGAATAAATTTTAAAAAAAGAAGAAAAAAAAAGAAGAGAGGGGAAGAAGAAAAAAAAAGAAGAGAGGGGGGAAAAAAAGAAGAAAGAAAGCAAAGGGGTATATGGTCTGGCATACAGCGGTGTAAAGGTGCGTGTCCCGTGGTGACATTTGATGACACTTCTTTTGCATCCGCTCATCTCTCCAGCCGCCCCTTTGCTCCAAGGAGTTTGCTCCTAACCCAAGCACCCGGCTAGCCCTTCCTCGCCCCCTCTCCGTCTTGGTGGCCCCAGGGGCAGCTCTGTCCCCTGGGCGCCTTTTCCAGGTGCCCCCCCGAAACGGAGTCCCTGTGGGAGGAGGGTCCGCAGCGCGGGCACCGCCGCTCCTCTTCGCCCCCATTGCAACGCTGCCCGTTATAACGCTGCGCCCGGACGGTCCTCGAGCTCCCTGCGGAAACGCGGAGGGGGAGGATGAGGAGGGAAGACTCCTGCCGCCCCTTCCTTCCCGCGCTTCAAGGGACGCCGAGGTGGCACCAGGGGACAGGACCCCCGGCTCGGACACTTACCCTGGATTCGGCGCGGGGAAGAAGGGTTGCGCTGGAGGGCGGTTGTTTGCCCCTAATCCTCAATTAGGATGGTTTAAAAATAGTATTAGAGGGACAATCTGTTCTGCAACTTCTTGGGAGAAATAATTGTTGATTTAGATAAGAGCCGGTCCCTTCAGTGTTTGATGAAGACGTTAATTTATGGCTGTCTAGCAGTTTATGGCCGTCATTAGATTTCCAGCTTTTGTCTCTGCTCGAAATGTATCTTTCTTTTTATTTTAATCCGAGACAATTATGTAAGAAAACGGTTATGTTTGATCTAAAATGCATCGTTTTGCTATAGCATTTCGAATTATTCACAGATCATAGTTCTTATATGTGCATATATGAATTTAAAAATACAGCCGTGAAGTGCTTGAAACAGACCATAAATTTGCTTCGTATTTTATTGCACGTCTCTGAGTCAGGTTGAGAGGACAAGGGCAACTAGGGGCTTGGGGGAGGATTTAACCCTTCAGGGGGCTGGAGAACCAGCCTGCTCCCCTTAAACATCCCCTGAAAAGCACCTCGGAGGGGACGGCTCGGTGACACGGAGCTCATGAGCGACCGCGGGGAAATGGGGCTGGTTGATGCCTTTTGCTCATTCAGCACATGTCCCTTCTGCGGATGTCACCGACGGCGGGCAGTTACCGGTGGTGCCCGAGTCATGACCGGGACCAGATCGGGGCCGGAGCCGGGACCGGAGCCGGGGCACGGAGCGGAATCGGGGCACGGACCAGGACCGGGCTCCTGTCTTCCTGCTGTCCCGGGCCAGGGTAGCGCGGAGCAGCGGGCAGGGACGCGAGGGCAGGAGCGGCTTAACCCCCGGGGCGCCTGCACGAGGGGCGCTTCGCACGCGGGAGGAAGAAGAGCCGGGGCTAAAGCTCGGGTGAGCTCCGCTCTCTGCGGAGCCCCGCAGCGCTCCGGGGCACGGCCAGGAGCTCCCGCTCCCTCGAGCCCGCCCGGCACGGGGGCGTCTGCGACGCCGCGCAGCGGTAACGATCCCGCGGAGCGGGGAGGGGGCGCCCGGGGCCGGGACAAGACCGGGACTGGGCCCGGGGCTGGAGCCGATCGCGGCTTCCCCCGCGTGCTGCGGCAAGGAGCTGCTCCGCCACCCGCCTCTCATCGCAGCCGCCCCCCGGCCTATTGGCAGCGGGCGAAATCAAAGTTACAAATGATCCTGGAGGGAGTCTCGGCGGAGTCCTGGCTCATCTGTTTTACTCCCCTTAGCCCTCCCCCTCCTCACCTCAAAAAAAAAAAAAAAAAAAAAAAAAAAAAAAAAAAGTGGTAATTGCTGCAAAGTTTCCGAGCACGTGGATAATTTACTTTGACTGCTGCGTTTTAATTAAAAGCAAACTTATTTATGTTTCTGATGTTTATATTACACGATTTAATTACGTTTAGAGGCAGCGTCTCACTTTTCCCCCCCTTCCACCCTAAATCACGTTTTCATTAAAGGTTTTAATAAGAAAACTCACTTGACCACTATTCATTATCTAGTCCCCTCCATGCACACAAGTTCACTTACCCATTCATTTATTCACTTACTCATTCCAGCAGATCCGCTGCAACTGCTGCTAGCAGGGATGTGAACACTCATAATTATTTGTCAAAGTCTGGAAAGTGTATTATCCCTTCTTCTAGTGGTAATTAGTTACCATAGCATCTAATACGTAAATGTGCCCAGAGCACACCATTAACAGTTAAGCGGAGGATTCAATTTAACACATGATTATATCTTTCATAAGTCATTACATTAGGAAAGCCAATGTCACTCATGCTGGGACCATTTCGGGCGCAGGAGCGGGGTAAGGGGCCGGGACAGGGAGCTGCCCTGGCAAAGGGAGCAGAGGTGGGTTTTGGGGGAGGCTGGCGGAGCTCCGGGCTTGGTGGGGCCGTGGGCAGTGGGGGGGA
>VZSV01000166.1:1247316-1260792 GCA_013398735.1 Nothocercus julius | reverse complement strand
AACAGGAAAAAAAAAAAAAAAAAAAAAAAAAAGAACACGTTTGAATTTTCACCTGGAAAGAATGAAAAGAAGCCAAGCTGCAGATTTGAAAGTAATTGACTGAGATCTCATCTAGCGAGGACACGGCTACAGCGCAGCCCCTCGTCACCTCCTGTCCCTCCATTAGATGCGAACACAGGAGCCGAGCCCGCCGCGCAGGGGGGTCACCCTGTCCCTGACGCCGGCCCTGCTGGCGGCCGCGCTCGTCCCTGCCCGGAGCCCAGGGCGCACGGGGACGGGCTCGTCTCTGTCCCCCTTTCCAAGTCGCACGGCGCTTAACCTCTCTCCTTATCAAACTCAAGGCATTTCAGGTTTGCTGTTTCCCAGCTAGCAATTTCATTTTCCCTGTGATCGTAAACAACGGGATTTATAATCACGATAGTGTTTTTTTTTTTAATTATTATTTTATTTTTTGCATATGCACACAACACGTTTAATAGCCAACTTGTAAAACCTATGTGGTCGCTTAAGGATGACGGATGCGTTTATCTGTTAATCTGTTGGTCTGAGGGGACCTTCCATCGCTGGCAGCTTCTTTCTCCGGAGGCAGAGGTCTCCGCACGGGTCTCTCCTGCTCACCTCCCTTCAGTGATGCTGCCCTCACCCCTTCCCCCGGCACCCTCGGGACGGGGCTACGGGGACTCCCAAGGGAGCCGCCGTCGGCTGTGCTGCCCAGACCTGAACCTTTAATCCTTCCTCTGAGCTTTCTGTTTCTCCTCGTCCATCCTCCCGCCTGCCGATCCCCCCGGGGAATCTGTGTGTACTCTGTCAATCTGTCCGTCCATGCAACTGCCTCAATTTTTTCCCCTTTTTTTCTCTTCAGCCTTTCTTTTCCCTTCCTTCCTCTGTCTGCCCCCGCTCTTGAAACTTTCTTGAGTCCCAGTCATCTTACCTTATCATTCATCTGTGACCTGCCATGCTTTCATATTCTAACTTTTTATCAAACTTCAGGGTGGGAGGTGAAGGGGGGAAGCAGAAAGAAAGCCCCTCTCTCCTCCTCCGGACCTGCCTGTTAGACTCGAATCCTCTCGCCCGAGAGAAGTGGCTGTTTAACAGTCTCCAGCAACTTTAGTTTGGAAGCAGGCAGAAGAATTTATAGAAGCTTTAAATGCGGGGCTTATAAAAATCCCGAGGAATGGTCTTTGAGGTTTATGCACTCGTAAACTTTTGCTGATTGCTTCTGGGAAGTTGTCAGGCATTTAACACTGCATTTATCTTACGGCGCAATGAAAACACATCTGCCCAGCGTCTCGTTACCTGGTTTAATTGGACCGTGGCCCTGTGGCCCCGGCTTCACTGCCCTTTGGGCCAGGGTGCAGTAGGACGGAGCCGGGCCGGGCCGGGCTGGGCTAGGGGTGGAGGGGTGCCCCGCATGGCAAAGGCAGAGTCCAGTGCCCGGCAAAGCAGTCGCAGGGTGTCCCCGGCCAGCTGCAAGCTTGAACGTGTCACTGTGTCACCCCAACCTTCTCGGGAGAGCCCCGGCCCCGGAAAAGGCTGCGAGCGCCCGGAGGTTCCGAGAGAGCAGATGACAGCGACATCGCGGTGATTGCCGCGCTCTGTCTGCAGCTCTCGCAGGATCTGCTCCGGAGTGAGTTTGTTCTCCTGCTTTCCACCTGAGAGAGGAGTTAATCCCTCCTTCCCCCCACTCGGGGCCGCGCTCTCCGCTTGCTGCAAAACCTCCAGGAGGCAGAACCGCTGCCCAGGAGCCGAGCGAGCAGATTTTAGAGAGACCAAGAGAGTTGCTCTGCACAGTCCTCGCCAGCTGACCCGGGCGAGCGCGGCACCTCCTGCGAGCTCCTCCGAGCCCCGGGGCCAGAGCCGGGTCCTGAGCCGCCCTCCCCGGGCCGCCCGGCGCGGCAGGACCGGCGCTCCGGGCTCCTCTCCCTCGGGCTAAGCACAGTGTTGGGAAGCCCTTTCGTTAGTCTGCCCCGGCCGCGCAGTTTCTCTTAGACACTCTTTATTTAAGCTCTGGGCGAAGAAAAGACAGTTGAAGGAAGAAAAAAAAAAAAAAAAAAAAAAAACAGCAACAAAACTCCCCTTAACTCCCGTTGCATGCGGGGACGAGGGGGACTCTCTCCCAGCAGATCCGGCCCCGGGAACCCGGCGGTGAGCTCGGTGCAAAGGGGCCTCTCGGGCCGTCGGGACGCCCGGTCCCGCCGTGGGTCGCGGAGCCTGGGGGTTATTTGGGGCACCCTGCCCAGCAGGACGATGTGGGGGCCTGGGGGGCGCATCTGGCTTTGCGGGACAGTCGTGGGGAGAGGGGCCGAGGATTCCTCCCCAGGGGACCCCTCTCTTGTTTTGCACAGGAAGGTGTCGGGAAGCCGCACGGCCGGAGCTGCTCGAGAGTAGGGCAGGGCTGACACATACGGGGGTGCCAGCCTGGTACCCCCAGCCGGTGACCTCGCGGCTGGAGGGAAGGGGCGCGGGGAGAGGAAGGGAAAGCTGGTTAGAGAGGGGCCGTGTTGGGAAGCGCCGGCCCACGCCGCGCTCCCGATCCAAAATCCACAGCACCATCTCCTGGGCAGCGGAGGGGATGCAGAGAGCCCGTGCGGGAGGCAGGGGCAGGAAACTGCCTAGAATTTGCAGCTGCCCTGCAGGAATCTCGCCCCCCCAAAAGCAGTATCCTTCGGCAGGGGGACGGGGAGCCTCTCCAGAGCTTACGTAGACACAAGCCAGGGAATACATGCACTTGAAAGACACTTTGGCTGGTGAAGCATGTTGATATCCTGGATTCGGGAGTAAATACTGGTGTTTGTGGAGCTTTAAATGCATCATGCTGAGGTTTGCAGAGAACAACTGAAGATCCTATCACAGTTCAGGGTACTTTTGGCAAGTTAGAGATCCTGGCCATCTCCATTCATGCACTGCAACATTTGTGCTTTCTTTCCCTCAGAGAGCCCCTTTAGGCCCCTAAACCATTTCCCTGCTAATGTGGATGGTTTCTGACACGTGGGCACATACGCTTTGGCCAGACCAGGATGAGTCGTGTAGTTCTCCTTAGCAAACTATTTCCCTCATTGATTGAACTGGCTGTTATGCCTATTTATTTACTCCTTTTAACTTCAACCCGACTCCTGCTTCACCCACTTCTGTCTCAAAAGCTCTGAGAGCTTTTCCTAGCTCTCAGAAAAATCCCTCAGCTCTCTGCTCCCTTGGAACACACCCTGGTATTTTTTGTGTGTGTCTCAGCAAGAGCAGAAGCCAGCGCTTCTTACAGCCTGGCCAGCTTTCACTCTCATATTTACTTCTGTTTTCTTTATTTTGGGAATTGCCCACTGCGAGGAAGGTGTCAGTGAGCTTGCTCTCCCCACCTTTGTTTGATCAAGCTGTAGATTTTCTGTCTGTCTATTTTCAGTTAATATTTCATTGTCAATCAGTTCCTATAGGCCTTTCCCTTTCCTTCCACACTTCTTGAACTCCTTCCTGCTCACCTTTCTGATGCTGAAAATGCTTAAATCTGAAAGCAGCAGTCTAGGTGCTATCTCATCACTATTGTATACTGAGAGAGGCATCTATCACCTCCACGCTACATGACACGATGCCTCTGTGTTAGAAGCCCAAAAATTACATTGGATTTTTTTTTTTTTTTTGGTCACACTGCTAGATCTTATTAAATTTACTGAAGCCCATACATCCAAACCTATATGTTGGTACACAGGTGTATTACATCTTCTGTATTCCCTTCAGCTGCCACTTTGCAATTATATGAAGAAAAAAAATGCTTGTGTGTGCCTTTCTTCCCTTCTTTATAAATCCATGCTGTTTATTGGTTGTGGATCCATTCTCCCTTAAGTGCTTAGGATTTTTACCTTTTAATATTTTTTCCACTCTATTACTGCGGACCGAAGTTAGGCTCACCAGATGGTAGATGACAGGTTCACTCTTTCTTTCCCTCTTACTCTGCCGTTTTTTTAAAGACCAGTAGCATGCTCCCCTTTCTTTTCAGATCTCTCAGAGCTCTTAGGAATATTTTAAAATAATAGTCCGTAGTTTGAATAAGTTCATTAGCTAATTCGCTGAGTTTCACATACTTAATTTTCTCCCTTATGACCTCCTCTAAACAACTCTAACTGCAAGGTCTTAATTTTTTTCTTTTCCTATTTTTTTCTTAAAAAAAGAATTTCAATAATTTTGCTGTTTGAATTATCATTTTTTTCCCTTTTTCATAGAATAACAAATCTTTTCCCCCTTAGTAATTCTCCTCTACCCATTGTAATTAAAAGATCATCTAGAATGCATACACACCTACATAATTGCTGTATTGAGAAATATAGGCACTAATGCTAGCAACTTTTTTATACCCTATAAATAAAGCAATTTTATATGTTTAATAACTCATCATGGGCATAAGATATAAAAATGTGTTGAAATACAGCTCAGTAAAATCTGTATATTTAACAGGGAAAATAATTCTACTTTCAAATTCTTCATATATTTTAAGTGGTTAGAATGAAAGTGTAAGCTCATTTCCCCTTACATCGCTTCAGTTGCCATGATAAGTAACAAGAACAAAGGGTTTCCTTCCTGGATTACTTTACTAAATTCATACTTTAATCTTTTGGTAGATGATGTTTCTCAAGCACACTCAGATGTCTGATTGTCAGCTTTATGTCTCAGAAAGTATTCCCAGCAATTCAGGTATAGTAAACTATCTTCCTCTAGTAAGACTCTGTGTACTATATAACTTTTATAGTCATTATAAAAAGTAATTTATTGAAAAAACTTAAACCTTTTCCAACTCAACTGACTTTTGATTTAAAGGTGTGTGCTCCTGGTTATGGTAATCAAGTGCGGTAGGTGCTTTTTTCAGAATTAGGTTTGCTGTTTATATCGCAAAGTTTAGAAGCTATGAGAGTAACAGCCCCTAAAAGATAGCATGTTCACAGCAACCGAGAAGCCTCAACTCATGTTTCACTGTTACACTGCCTGGAATTGCACATAACCCAAGCCAGGAGAACTTTCGCCTCTTTCAGATGATATTTTTTTTTTTCTTCATCATTTCTATTTGCCTTTGCTGTAGTACAATGCAGCAATTCTGGCTACAGGCTAGATCTGAGGAAATGGCATATAACAAAAAAGAAGAAATGTGCATTGTTAGTATTTGACATTGTAATGTCTCCCTTCCTTCCTCCCTCCCTTCTCTCCCCATATAGCCCTGTTTCATTCTGAGGTTCACTGTCAATGCTAGTCTCTACAGTGTTAAAAATGACGTTGGATCTTTCAGCAACCACAGAGACCACAACCACGAGGAAAGCCCCTTGTCACAGCGTCTAGCCTTGATTAACACCATGACACCAGCTCATGATGCTTTTGAGCCAACCTATTGCAATGGGATTTGAACTTGTGATGCGATATAGAGGAGAGCAGACTACCGGTTATGGTCCCTGTCGTCGGTTTTGTGCGGTCAGAGACCTGCTGACAAATGCTAGGGGAGGGCAGATAGGAAGGCCTAAAGAGGTGAGGAAGATGCCCTGCCATTCTCCTGAGGTTTCCAGCTGCTGAACTCTGGGGTGACTTACAGCAGCTTAGGTGCTGTTTTACGTTGTGTTGGTAGATCCGTTGTCAGTCCTTCGTTCAGATCCAGAATCAACTTACTGACTGTTCTACCTTGGCCTGAAAGCAACATAGGATTAGAACAGAAGCCAAACACACGTGGTGGAGAAAAAAAAAATGAAATTCATTTCTGAGAGGATTTTTACCTTTCAAAGTATTAGGTAACACATTCTCAATTACCAAGAACAATCCATGTGCCATAAAGTTTACACATAACTACCTTTCTGAGAAAAAAAAAAAAATCAGTAACCAGAGGACTGACAAGAACATTTAATATCCTTTGTTCCTGCCTCGGCTGTCAAAGAGACTTACTGATGTTTGCCTTGCACGAGTTACTTGATTATTCCAGGAGAGGAATGCTGGAGGCATGGGGCTCCATGGATGTGCACACTGAATCCACCAACATGACAGTCTTCTTTGAGAGAGAGGTTTGCATGGACACCTGAACACGTTTCAAACTGATTTACTTTCCTATTGGCTAATTTCTCTCACCAACCATCAGTTTGGACAGCGGATTGATGTACGTGAGTTTTAGTGGGGTTGAAAAATGATTGTTGAAACCAAATGGATTGAGGCAACCTGGGTGCATCTGGCTTACAAAATGTGCAGGAGGTAATGAGCATAACTGGGGACTTGCAAGCCACCAGCACAGTGTCAGGTAAAGAGTGTCGTCAGCCTTTTCACACCCCTGGCCCTCTGCACACCTACGGAGAGCATCAAGCCGAGGAAAAACGAGGGAAACGACCCCTTTCAGTCGCTGACGTCAGAAGTAGTTGGATCAGGCACAAAAGCAAGAGCAGCGTGTCACGTTCCGGCAGTCAGCAGAGGAGCTCGGGCGAGCAGTGCCCAGCTCACTCCAGGCCTCTCTGGCGAGCGCAGCCCTGCCGAGGAAGGGGGGGTGTCAGCGCCGCACCCCTGCAGAGCGGCGGATGCTTTCCTGACATCGGCTGCCTCTAGTATTGTCATTGCTCATCAGCCAGGAGCCATCTCCACTGCTCCAACAGCTCCTTGTTTCATTTTATGATCAGCATTGCCTACTTCTTGTCAATAACCCTGAATCTATAGCTCAAGGAAGACAAGCATTTAGTTTTCTTGAGCGGCTTTCACTGAGGTTAACTTTTTACCAGGCTGACCAGTTTTTGGACTAGTGGGGATGGTTACCTGAACTACCAAAGGCAGACCCAGCGCTGACATCTTTTTACGCTTTAGAAACAGGACATGGGATTTTCCATGCCTCCCTCTCTTGGCTGTGACTATAGGAAAGCATACAAACTTTCCCAGTGTAATGGCAGGTGGTTGGGAGAAGGAGGTTCCAGCGCCTACCTTCAAATCGGGTAAACCAAGTCACCATGGGACACATGCTCTATGTCACACATAACACATCACATTTGCTCTTTAAGCATCTCCACATGCAGTTTCTTGGTCCTAGTTTTCCTTTTTTAAGTCCGCCATCTCTTGTGATGTCCTTTCGCACCACAGATTTCCCTCAGGATCCTCTGACTTCCTAGGATAGTTTGTATGTGTATGTGATGCTCGCACAAAAACAAAAGAAAACAAAAGAGAACTCCCCAAAAGCCAAGCCCAAAGCTTCTGGCAGTGATAATATTCCCTCCTGTCAGATGACGCCCGTGATGTAGAGGAGTGTTAATCTCAGTGTGGTCACCAAACTTCTGTTCATGCACTGAATGAATCTGGACCCAAATGCCCACACCATACAAGATTCGAGCATCATTTTCAGTGATCACTTCAGGATTACTCTGGTAGCAGGAAACCTGGTATAGTGAGAAGCATGGATCCTGTAACACATTGTTATCATATTCATGCTGCTACTTCTGATTCTCTGATAAAGTTAATTGACTGAATCAGGGCAAATTTGCTCCACATCTGCTCAGGACAGAGCAAGTTCGACCAGATCTAATCAATCACTCCCACCAGGAAACTGGCGCAAATGGCACTTATTCTGTTGATGCCAGGGTCTGATCTCAGTTGCACTGGTCCAATCCCAGTGTAACACTATGGGAGGCTTGGGAGCTCTTCCAGAATTATGCCGGTGTAACCAGCTTAGAATCTGTCTCTATGCCACTTTAGTTTTAGATGACCTTAAAACAGTACCTTCCTGGGGCCTTTCTACTAAGCTTTGCTGATCTCAGTGTCACTCAGTTAACTGTCTGGCAGCATTTCCCATAGGAAAAAAAAATACTTATTGCATTTTCCACCTGTCCATTATTAAATTGGTTCTGGGATGGATCAAGGGAGGATCTTAGACTTTTGGACCTAACCTCAAACTTCTCTTGTGAGGTGTATGGCTCCAATTTGTTCTGTGGCTAGGCCCAGTGGACAAAACTGCTCAGTGCACCCTTCATTTCCTGGATTTATTCCTCAAATAAGAAATACATGTACAGAATGTACAGAAATACCTGAACAACTCAGAACCTACCTTATCTTTTATTTCTGATTTTTGAGCCCCTTTTGCTCTTTTGCTCTGCCCTGCTGCCTGCATTGCTAGAAGTACAAAACCTTTCAACCCAATCCATCCTTTTCCCTAGAGGGAACCTGCATTTTAAGGACACTGTGGCACGTCCCAGGTGGAGCCCTCAGTTCACATAACCAGTGGCTCCTGTTGCATTACACGGCCAGCTGACCTTAGCCATTGAGTGGAGCAGAGCTCCACCAAACTCCTACTGAGCAGCTGCAACTCGGGACGCTGGAGATACAGCAAGCTTAGTGCCTTGAGTGAGGCCAGTTGAGACCTCTAGGGAAGCTGAAACTCTTCAGAAGAAGATAAAATTCTGTGTTTGCAGATGGTGAGTGGCAGGAGGAAAAGACGGCAGCCAGCAGTGAGCTTTGTGAATGACAATCCCTGCTTTTGAAGCCCTTCAGTGGTTTACTGGTTTTCCATTAGCAGAGAAAGGAGTTTAATTAGGACCCTTGCTTTGAGGTTAATCGCAGCACTCCAGAAGCAGAACTGTTTATATGGAGGGCAACCCTTACGAGAGCAACAGAAGATGGCCAAAGCAACAAAGGTGCTTGATTTAAAATGAAATGCTGGGTGAATGCTGACACTTGGACCTGACCGAGGAGATGAAATGTTATGAAAAAAAGAAACCAGAGATAGAAAACACCCTACAAAACTCACAGCTGAAATGCACAAATAACAGAGCACCCTTCTTGTATGTAATAAACTCTGCAAATCAGTACAAGGTCTGGCAGCTGAAAATGATAAAGAAATTCCAGGGCTCATGTGACTTTTCAAACAGCCTTAAGTGGAGGAGACATGGAGAAAGGAGACCGGTAGTAGCAAATTTTTTTTGCTGTAGAAATACTTAGAGCGCTTTAGCAGAAGTCAAATGGACTGCAAGGAGTACGTCATAGGGAAAGACCAAATACAGATTTGGAGACAATCAACTCTATTCACATGCTATGTGCACATACCTCCAAATATGAAGTAAGATAAGTTTCTTCCTATTTACCGGGGAATCAGTAGCTCTGACCGGGGCAGGAGTGTGCTCAGGGGATTATTGCTCTTCGTGCCTTGCCTGATGATACCTTGCTTGTGTGTTCAGGTGCTCGACCTGAAAGGAAAGGGGACATTTCACATTTTAAATTGGACACCACCGAGCAAGCCAGAGTACAACCAGAAGCATTGCTCTCAGCAATCCTCATCCTTTCGTGAGAGCGGAGTGGTGTGCGTCGCTGTGCCGCGCTGTGGAGGCATGGGAAGGCGTTCAGCTGCTCCAGCACGTTCATTGCCTGAACATCTGGTCTCCGTCTGCTACTGAAAAGATGGCAGGCCAGATGGGAATGTCCTAGTGGCTGGATTCAGCCTGGAGGGCACCCACTGCACTGTGCTGGAAGAGATTTTGAAAACAGTGGAGCAAAGGCTCTGGAGGGCTTTTGGATGAAAGAGATAGTGCTATCAGTGTTATGTTAGATATGTTGATAGCTATGTTTTTTTTTTTTTTTTTTTTGGTAAGGGAAAGATATTAGTATAGTCAGGGTAAAATATGTATTCCCTGTGGATTCAGTAGGTAGCTCGCACTTCTAGATAAAGGAAAATATAAGGCCAGAGGTGAGCGTAGCGCTGGCTGTGCAGACTGCTTAGCTGCTAGCACACAGCCCCATTCTCTCCAAAACAGAGCTGAGGACAATGTGGAGAAAATTTGTGCCATAGGTTGCTCTCCAAACACCAGGCTCGGCTGCCTCTGTGATACATAGTCCTTCAAGACCATCTCAGCAAGCTTGGTGTTTCTAGAAGCCCCATCATGCGCATCCCTCAGCATGCCCTGTTTCCCCTTAGTCAAATGCTGCAAACACTGTGCAGGCTGGCTATACCACAGCTATTATATTATTTTGGGTATTTTAAGCTGACAAAACAAATACAAACTAATAATGAGGATTTACAAACAGGATTTAAATGTCTTGAATTCAGCCCTTGGGTTTAGAACTTTAATACATTTGGCAATCAATGACAAAGACATTTATGGTCAGAGACTGACCATACATCAGCTATTGCTTTCATTAAGGCCTGCCAGCCTCTGCTTTGGGGTTACAGAGACTTTCCTTTCACCTCTAAATCAGTGATTTAAAAATAACAAACCTGGATGAGGTCTGGTAGCTGTGGATGATCTCTTCAGCAATTGATAGAAATGCAGTCCAGAAAAGTCTAGTGCTAGATCATGTTTATGCTATGAACTATGCTGTGAGGAAAAGAGAAAACTGCTTAATTTCAAAAAAAAGATGGATAAAAGCTGCCCAAACTATTGCTGGAATGCAACACCAAAACAACAACACCAAAAAAGTGTATTAACATCAGGTAGCCAGAACTGCATATTTCCAAAACGCATTTTCAATTTAAGGAATAGGAAATAGGAATTTACTTAAAAGCACTTGAGTTGTGATTCTTAAGCAATTACAGGAAAAAAAAGTTTATTAAAAATCCCACAAAGAAGTCATCTGGGAGTTGGAAAATCCAAGAGAAATGCTGGAGGAAGGTCATAGTGTCTGCAAGCTGCAAAACTGTTAAGGATTATTATATATGCAAAACATACATTTCAATTAAAGCAAAAGGATATAAGGACTAAGTATCCCCATAGATGACACACCTGACACACGGAAATGTTTTCCTTTAGATCAAATTTGGCATAGATTGTTTACCAAAGTGCTTGAGAAAACTCTACTTGTTTCCCTGGGGTAGCCTTAGCGCACTAGACAGATGATTTTTGCATTTCAGATAATCTGTCTGAAACAGCAGGTACAGTTTAGAGTCACACTGAGTCCCATTTAAGTGGACATGGCTTTAGCAGTTTGCAGAGAAGTGAAGGTGTTGGTAAGAACCTTTCACCCCCATTTCCTTCATCTGTTTGTGTTATCTCTATTTCATTGGCACCATTCTGTGATATAATTGCTAGATAGAGTCAGATTTTTTTTAATAAGTACTTTATTATATCAATATCATTTTCTAACAATCTTATGTTTTGCTTGAGAGTACAACACCAAAGAAATCTGCTATAAACTGAGGCATATTGCACTAATAAAAAGGCGCAGATAAGGCAAAAGCAAAATGCCCTAGGATGAGACATAAAAACAGGATGGGTATCTGCAAGGGTGTCAGTTGTGTGATGAGAGACAGCTTGGTGGTCACAGGAGGTTGTAATTCCAGATGGACACATGCACTGCCTGGTGGAGAGCAGACAAGAGAAATTAAGTCAATTGTTTTGCACAAGACATTTTCAGACAACAACCAGCAGGTAGAGCTGACTGAGTCCCAAAATATGGCACAGCCCAGGAAAAGGTTGCGTCAGGGTAGACCTGGAGGTCCAAACGACAATTGTGTGACTTTAACTCATCATTAATTCAGTTAATTGAGTTAATAGTTGTGAGTATTGGGAGTTCTTTGCTCTGTTAGCTCTGGGATGGTGCTGAGGGTGTGACAATGTATACCTTGATGGGAAGGTGTGGGACATGCCCAAAGGGTGAGTGCAGGCACCTGCCCCTTGGCAATGTGTAAAGCAGACCTCTGCCTGACTCACTGGCTCTTGATGAGTCTGGGTGACAGCTACTCTCTCTTTCTTTAGGTCAAAATCAAACTTTGCAGTATAAAACATGATGGTTATTGTGCCATGGAGGAAGTGTGCAATTCATCCTCTTGCAACTGCTGCAGGCACGCATACTTAGGTGGACAGCATTTACATGCACATGTGGCCGCAAGGCAGGCAAGAGTGGGTTGGATATCATCAGAGAGGCACATTCAAGTTCATTAGGTGTTTAACTGGATAGGTTTAATGAAGGACTTGCATTTCAAGCTGCATGAGGAGCCCTGGAAACTGAGGGGAACACAGTCTTACTAATTTAATCTAGATGTGTTGATGAGGATGCAGAAGCAGGTTTTATGCAAAGAACCTGATACTGATAACTCATCTGGAGATTTTGACCTAAGCTTTTTGTCTGACTTAGACTAAGGATTTCTTTTTTCTTTTTTCTTTTTTTTTTTTTTTTCTGTATTTATTAGAAAGAACTTCTAACTCCCGGATGTGCAGGAGCAGTCTTTTCAAGAAGACATTTTCTCTGGATTCAAAGACTTCAGCTGGTGAGAAACTTTCACAATAGTTTGAAAATTGCATCAAAGTCTAATTACCCTCACTGGTAACATTTTACATGGGTTCTGAACACGATATATATAGTGTCAGTAGCCAACTATCAGAACTTTTTATGTCTTTGTCTAATAGACAGAGCAAATTTCTTATTAGAAACATTTCCCCAGCTCACAGAATGCAATATCCCCTTCTTAGAGGAACCAAATTGAGCTGTGTTATTTTCTCATTGTAAGGCAGCTTTTCCAGACCATGAATCATTATTGTAACTATTTTCTGAATCTCTTTTAATTTGCATTCTAATCAGCATGTCTTTCCAAGTACAGATCTTAGTGCCGGATGCTGCTTTTCAGATATGGTCTTACCGGTCCTGTATACTATGGTAATAATAACACCTCCTTACTATTCCTCATTTCCTTGTTTATTGCTCCAAATATTTTTTCAGATTTCCTGGCCCTTTTATTCCATTGATGGTGGAATCAAGGCTTCTTTGCTACTTTTCTGACTCTCTGTTTTACTCTTTACAGCCCTCTTCAGTTAGACCTTTGCAGTGGTTCCAGCTCAAGCAAGGTGCAGTACTTTTGTGTGAATGCTGTTTTCTGAATTTCACCCCACTGTGTGTGCATCCTTGCAGACATGATGATTTAACTCACTCATTGGGCAGGCATTGGTAGCATTGTTTCTTTTCAGTGTTTGTAGAAATTACATTCATTACATTTAAGGGCTCAATATGGAAGCGACAGTAGTATTATAGTAGTAGTAGTAAAGCCCAAGTGGGCTGGTCAAAGAAAAAGGACAACACCAGCTCAGCACCTCTTTACTAAGACGCTGTAGAAGCCTTTCTCTGAACAACCCATGAGCTTCACCTTGGTTTTTAATAAAGGCAGGAAGCAATGAAAGACAGAGAAATCCTTGCTCTCTACAGTGATTCTTCTCCATCACTATGGCTCCTAAAGCTCCACAGCTTTATTTTGAGAGTGCTTCCTTTGGGTGCTGAGAACATCCCCATTTGTTCAGTACAATCTGGAGTGATATCAGCCAATCTGGAATGACAGAGTGGAGAAAAATAACAGTATATAAGCTTCTGAAACCCAGCATATGAGGGTTGTTGTGATAAATGGATGAACAAATTGACAAATACTTTTGGACAAGGAAAAGCAGGAAGGAAGCCCTTTGTATTCTATAAGGTTAAGTCCTTCCTTGGAAAGCAATTATGGCATACAAACTTACAGGATTGCCAAGCTTTCTGTCTGTCCTGCAGGAATGATTTGATTCTATATGTGTGTGGATGTAT
>VZSV01000166.1:1214976-1247298 GCA_013398735.1 Nothocercus julius | reverse complement strand
ATATATATATATATATATATATATATATGTTAGAATTAAATAATATTGACTAGATCTTAAACACATGCTGGTGGAAAACAGAATTCCAGGATCACAGAATTATTCAGATTGCAAGTCATATCTCCTGCTCAAAGCAGGCTCAGTTACGAGATCAGGCCAAGTTGCTAAATGCTTTATCCCATCAAGTCTCCAAGGATGGAGGCTACACAGTCCCTGGACATCCTCTTTCCCTGCTTGGCTATTCTCATGGGGATTTCTTTTTCCCTTATATTCAGCTCATATATTGTTTTCTGTCGATTGTCTCTCTTCCTTCTGCCATGTGTCCCTGCAAGGGCCTGGCTCCATCTTTTCGATAACCTACTCGTAGGTACTGGAAGGCTGCTGTTAGAGTCCTTCTGCTCCATGCTGAACAAGCTCATGTCCCTTGGCCTCTCTTCACAGGGTGAGTGCTCCTGTCCCCAGCCACTGAACTTGCTCCATTAAGCAATATCCTTCTCATACCTGGGGGTCAAAACTGGGCTCAATATTCTGGATACCATCTAATGAGTACAATGAGACAAATGGACGTAATGAATCCCCCAGCATCGGATGTGCTGCTGCTGAGGCAGCCCTGAGTGTTCCTGTCTCATATTCAACTTACTGCCTGCTCAAACCACTAACAGAGCTGCTCTACAACAGTCCATCCTCAGCCTGTAACATTGCTGGGCTTCTTCCTTCCCGGGTGTAAGACTTGGCATTTGTCCTCATTGAATTCCATGGAGTTTCTGTTGGCTTATTCCTTAAGCCTGTCACACTACCCTCTGGATGGTGGCCTTGCCTTCAGGTGTATGGAAAAGACCTAGTTGCAGTATCACTTGCAAACAAGGTAACATCTTTTACCCCTTCAGTAGTCCACCATCCAGACCAAAACTTCCTAAATTAAATACAAGAATATTGCAGGAGACAGTCAAAAGCCTTGCTAAAGCAGATATAAATGACATCTACTGCTCTTATCCAGTCATTTCACTGTACAAGGGAATAAGGTTGATCACACACAACTTCTGATAAATCCATATTGTCTGTTTTCAGTCATTATCTTTTCCTTCATGTACCTAGAAATATGTGAAAAGAGACATCCTTCCCTCATTTTTCCCAGGGGCCAAAGTAAGTCTGAGTGTCCTGCAGTTTCCCAGATGGCCCTGTTATGTTTATATTTATGAAACATTCATTTTTCTCCAGAAGTTGTGGAATCTCTCTCAATCTCTGCAACCTTTCAAAGATGACAGACATTGGCATTGCAAGGACATCAGCAAGTTCTTTCAGCACCCAGGTAGTCTATCCATTCCCATGGACCTGTACAGGCCGAATTGTCTCAGTTCCCAGCTCCATCCACTGCTGGTACTTCTCAAACATTTTCACCAGACAAAGAGTCCTGGAAGACTTTGTTGGTGAAGACTGAGACAGAAAAGGCACAGAGTATATCAGTCCTATGTGAGTCCACTGTCACTAGATCACCTGCTCCATTAGGCAACAGGCTCACATTTTCCTTGCTTGGTCTTCGTTAGTACTAAGGCGGTGATAGGGGCTCTTTGTGTTGTCCTTGACGTCTTGCACAAGGGTCAACTCTGGGTGAACTTTAGCTTTCCTAACATCACCCCTACAGGCCCAGGCAATGTTCCTAAATTTCCCCTTTATAGCCTGTCCCTGATTCCACCTCTTGCATGCTGCCTTTTTACACTGGATCTCAGTCATAATTTCTCTGCTTAGCTAGACTGATATCCTAATAAATCTTTTTTTTTTTTTTTTTCTTTATCCAATAGGTATCAAGATGGACCATTCTTGATCTTAGAAAAGTCTGTCTTTAAAGATTTTTGAACTTTCCTGACCTTCTTTACCCTTCAGAAGGGTACAGAAGGGTACCCTCAACCTTCCATAGGACTTTACCTATAAATTCCTTGAATAAAGTAAGTCTGCTCTCCTAAAGTTCAACATCTTTATTCTGCTACTCATCTTCTCCAACAAGTTGGAAATCATATGGAGATTCAGGAAAGCTATTTATATCTCTTCAGATATTTGAGAGAAAATAAAGGCCTAAAGTTCATAAGTGACTAAAGAAGCCACTTGAGATTCTGGAGTAGAGATGTACATTTTAATTGTGTTTGAGCCAAAGTAAAATGTCTTTAAAATTATGTTAATACTTTCAAAATTTCCAGATCATCCGAGTTTTTTAAACTCTAGAAATGATGGACAGAAAAGACCCGTTATGCCATCCTGTTGCTTTAGAAATACAACAGTTGGTTTTAGAATTAGGCAGAGTTAGGCAAGGCTGCTTGTTAGCCAAGATGGCCACTCTGTTATTCCAGCTTAAATGGGTCCCATACCTTTGTTACTTTCAGATATCCACTGCCAGAGGTAGTGAATAGGATGCTCATTTCCTTGAGTTACTGGGGTGATGGACATGCTTGCTCTAGAGATCCCTCTCAGCCTGAGGTCACTACACAGGGCAACCAGTTTCTTGCAGAAAATGTGTAGCATGACTTGGTAGGTGGCAGAGATGCTGATAGGCAGTGTGGATGGGGACACCTCATTTGGGATAGAAAAGAGTCTGAGCATGTATGTATATATATATATGTTTGTATAAACATATGTAGTAGTAAACTGTGACATTCCATTTGCTCTCAGGGTTATCAAATGGTCACAGTTTATTTTATTTAATGGCACAGATGTAGCCCATCTGACACTAATAAAATTTGTTACTGCATAGAAGATATGTTCAAGACCAGTATAGGTCTCTAAAGGAGAGTGGTAGCCTCACCCAATGTTCTTTAGTTTAAATAGGAACCCCGACGTGTTTGAGTTAGTAGCAATAGCATTTCAGTTGTGATAATCCTAGTATTAGCTCTGCCTATGTCTAATTTCATTCTCAGTTGAAGCGAATGAAAGAGCAAAACAGAATGAAGGACTTTTATTGTGGGGGGGGAAGGGGATGGATCTTTTAAAAGTCAGAGTAAATTGAATGAGTCTTTCTCAGTTATTCTGAGCTATCTTGCAAAGTAACATCATACTCGTGGAGTGCAGTTTTCTGCAGTGTTAATGTAGATCAAAGGAGCATGAAATAAAGTTTGCAAGTTGCCAGCCAGAGATCCTGTGTTCTGCTTATTTATTAGGGCAGCATCAGGAAACTTGTATTACTAAGGCCTATGTTGCATATGCTGTATGAACAAACAACATCTCTCTCCTAAAATCTGTCAATCTCACTTTCTTTTTCTTTTTCTTTTTCTTTTTCTTTTTCTTTTTCTTTTTCTTTTTCTTTTTCTTTTTCTTTTTCTTTTTCTTTTTCTTTTTCTTTTTCTNTTTTTCTTTTTCTTTTTCTTTTTCTTTTTCTTTTTCTTTTTCTTTTTCTTTTTCTTTTTCTTTTTCTTTTTCTTTTTCTTTTTCTTTTTCTTTTTTTCTTTTCCAAAAAGCTCTAAAATATTTTGAGGTATAAATTATTTGTATTAAAATACTTGAGCCTGAAAAAGAATGCAAGGAATATATATATTCACTAGGCAGGTGTCATTCTTGTACCTAAGAGAAAGATGATTTTTATGACTCCACATAAGCAATTATAATCTGCGTTATGTTTCAGAGAAATACACTAAATGAGTGAAAGGTTCTGTTAAGCTGACAAAAGACTATGTAATCAAAAGCAAAGATAAACCTTGTCCTGACCATTGTTGTTTTTTTATGAAAACTTGACATTCCTGAGGTTTGCAGATTTAATTTTTGTATCTTTTATTTCCTTTTTTGGAAGTGAACAGTTGACAATCTGCTTTATATGCAGCATGCATAGCACATAAATAGCATTCAAATTAAATTCCACACCAGCTGTACATACCCCATACATGTGGTTTGCGAATGTTGCTGACTGCAAATGGTGCATATTTTGATTTTCAGTTGATATCTAAAACTGTGAATTATCTTTTGAATATGTAGTGTTTTGCTTTCCAGCCCTAGATTACATTTATATCAAGCAAAATAAATACAACTGTCTGATAATCACAACCTGGCTTTCTTCAGCTTAGGTAGAGATTTGTTTTTGGCAAAGTGACCCCAAATCTTGTCTTCTCAGAAGCAATAGTCCTATTTTAAATCTTAAAATGGAGTTTGGAATGAAAAGTAGCCACCGAAGAAACCTTACTTTGTTTCTACATGCTTCTTTCTGATAAACATCTCGAACATGGAACTGCTTTTACTTCTGTTAAATACACAGCAAAATTCCCAATGCATCTTTAACAAAGGCAGATTTAGTATTCAACTATTAGCCTTTTCAGGTATGTTTGCACTGCATGACGTTTATATAACATTGACTTCCCAAAACCTGTTCCAGCATCCACTGCGTTCAGTATAAAACCTGCAAGGATTTTTTGGATGTGGCCTGTATCTGGTTCTTCCAATATCCTGGTCAGGAACATGGCAAGGAGCCATCCAAGAGGGGAAAAGCAGCCAGATGGCACCAATATACTGTTGCTTTGGCATTTTTTTCTGGCCAGCTGACTGGTGCGATCTCTAAGGAGGGGTTTTGTTTGTTCATTCGTGTGTTTTGTGTCTTTCCTTTGAGGTAGTCTGTGGGCCTGCATTAAGCTTACAGGTACCTTCATCAACTTACAGACTTGAGTCTTTTCTTTCCTCTTTTCCCTTGCTGCATATAGGGTTGGAGGAAATGTACTTTGGTATATGAAAAGCTTGCCTTGTTCTCATATTCATTTTTCATACAAAAGCCTAGTTGGCTCTAAGGAGAGCCATATGCTTGAAAGAGATGCAACATTGATTTTTTTTTTCTATCAGCATGTCAATGAACATTGTAAAAGTTAAACCTCATAGAGAGATTAGATATATAATATCTAGATATTATATAGATATATATACCCACAGCAAAGATTCTGTTTCATTTTAATTTCTTATTGAGTTTGGAAAGGGCCCCCTCTCACTGGCTGTGCCTTGGATGTCGGCATCTTCCTTAGAGATGCTCAGGGGAATCTCCAGGTGAATAGTCCTGTGGATGGAGGTAGCTGTGAGATTTGTCTCCCCGTCCTCTGAGCTGACCAGACGTGAGTCACTTCTGGTCCATATAGCTGTGTTAGCATTGCCCCATACTCAAGTCAATAAGGCCTGGTGACAGGCTGCCTATATTACTGGTTTGTGTCTAAACAGCTTCTAGACTAGCACTGGCTCATATCCAGCCATCTGAGCGCACCGACCAAGCAGCCTGCATGTATCCACACCTGTCCACGTGGATGCATTATAAATGTGTACGATGCGATATAATTCACTGCTTATAAATGACATGTTGTGACACCTCCTCCCTAAATCACTTTTTTTTTTTTTCCAACCAGAGTCTTTCAGCGCTAATCCAACACAGAAATAACATGGCTAGGAGGAGAAGGGTATCACTGGGAGTTACTGCTTATCCTTTGTGCTTGAACCCTCTGATCTGCCTAATTGGGAGGTTGATTTTGATTGGTTGCGAGCACCCACAATTCCTTCTGATGGGAGCATATGGTACTGCACTGTATGCTGGGTGAGCCAGGGAACAGATCTCTCACTACCCACTTTACATATAGTGCTGACATTACTACAAAGGCAAGCGACAGTAGTATAATGCCTTCTAGGAACTGTGAAGCTGTCTGAATGATTCAGACGCTTTTCTACTTGCTGATAATTTAGTTCTGATTGTGTCTTATGCAGTGGTTCTCAGAGGCACAGAGCTCTTTTGGGTCACCTCTCTTCTTGCAGCATTACAGGTGATGATGTTCCTTGTAGTTTAATGCACTTCTGGAGAATTAATGGGTTCAATTTGAAAAGTAAAAGTTAAAATATTCAATTTAAAAGTTGCTTTTGGCAAATATCTTTTCCTCATACAAGTTACTCATTCTTAAAAAAACTCGGATCAGTATAAGATATTTGATGCTACAGCTATTTTGATGACTGATTTTGGATGAGACAGCAGCAGCAGCAGCTCAGTTTTGCAAGGGAGGGATAAGGTAGAGAGTAGTAGAGATGATGGTGGAGATGGTTGAGACAAGGTGCTCCCTTTACCTGATCAGTAGCTCAAAGTGTAAGAGTGAGAGTTCACATCTGTAGCCCAGCCTTATGACTAGTTTCCTCCTCACCAAGTCTGTCATCTGAAGGCTTGTCACACCAATGCCGGTGAGCAGAGGATAATTCTGCCACAAGGACTGAAGCATTTCCAGCTCTCAGGAGATGTTGCACCACTAAGCAGCGGTTCATTCCACTGCCATAATTAGTTAACCTAACTAATCAGCATTTACAGAGGATTCTAGCTGGGTTTGAAGGCTTGCTGGTCCTATAAGATTGCCAGGCCTTGGGGCTTTGCTGATTGTGCCAAAAATCAAGTGAGATTAAGAGATTAACAGAAGCTGGAATAAAGTTATGTGACGTTATAGAGTCGCAGGTGAGAGAAAGAAAGGTGAACAATGTGTAACCTATAGAGTCAAATCCAAAAGATCTCTCTCCATCAGATTCAAAGCTCCTCTCTCTATCTCCTCGCAGGGCTTCTTAGTCCTTCAGCAGGAAGGAGAGCTGAGCTTCCTCCCACGAGGCCAGCGGCTGCTTCTGCTTTGGAAATGCTAGTGTCCCCTGCCCAAGACTGGGCCCCTGATGCCAGCCCTGCCTGCCAACCTCTACACTGGCTAATTCCAAAACACATTGCTAGCCCATGCTCTTCTCCTCGCAGCTCTTCTCCTCAGCGCTTAAAGGCTCTTCCACGCTACAGCTCTAATCTTTCCATGAACCCTCATGTAGTTTGAGAGAATGCGCATGACTCCCTCTTCTTTGCTGCTGTCCAAATTACTTTGGGCTGATAATATTACTGTTCTGGTTTGGGCAGTTTCCATGATAAATGTGGTGCCAATCAAATTTCAAAATTAAAGGTGAATTCAGAAATCAGGGGTCATTCTCTACATCTGGGAGATGAAATGTTTAACAATAATGAAAGGGAACAGATGGCAGAATTCCTTGTAAGGTAATGTTGTTGAGACCAGGAAATAACTGGGAATGGATATTTATAGGAGAAAAAATAACCAAACTTATAAATAGTTAATGATATCAAAATGGGAAGAATGTAATCTTTTTTTACTTTGGACTTTAAATTTTTTTTTTTTTTTTTTTTTTAGTTTAGTCTATCTCTTATTTTTCTTATTTATTTACCTAGCTGGAAACAAAGCTTGAGCCTTATCTGAAATCTAGCTTTACAAGATCTCTGACCAGCATAACGGCATCAAAAGCATTGATTGGAACCGTTAAGGAAAAAACTAATTGTTGTGTGTTATTCCAGAACATTGGCTTGGTTTTTCTGGAGGTCAAGACAATGAACCAAGTGGTCTACATAGAAAAATACTATTTTATTTACTTATTACTTATTATTGATTGCCTTCAAGTATAGGCTCCATGCGGGGAGCACAGCAGTGGACAGCAAGTACCTTCAGCCAGTGCTGGTTTGGTCTACAAGGATTTCATTAAGCTTTCTGCCTGGGAGTGTCCAGTTTTGCAGTTCAAGGTCTAAGACAGCTCCTAACTATATTTAATTAGGCCGTATATATGATGAACTGGCTGACTGACCAACTGTGTCTATTCACAGCAAGAAGAGATTTTGGTATCCAGAATGTCCCTTCAGTGCCCTCTATCACTTCAACAGAAATATAAGTTCTGGAGAATTGGCCCAGCTAGCCAAACAAAAAATACCGTGTGCTAAGACATGCCTTAGAAATCAAATAGTCTGAATGTTCTTTATCATTTTTATTTTCAGAGTGGTTATATATTGTGTGAGTTAATTATTAACGCTTTTTCATAATACTGATGTTACTTAGCAATATTACTCATGCATATGCTAACAGATGTTAATAAGAAAATGCCTTTTCTTTAAATGCAGTATGTGCAAAAGAAGCACCCAAATGCTGTCAGTGTAAAATTCATGCACTGAGGAGTAAATTCAAGCTTTTTTTTTTTTTTTTTTCTTGCATCACTTAACAGCCTTGCAGTATGATTTTTTTTCTGCTCCCAAGGGAAGAGAACAGGGGTGGTTTGTTTTCTGAACGTTCTTTCTGTTTGAAATTCAAGTTCAAATATTCTTCTCAGTTTCACTCTGGACACCTCCAGGTTTACTGCCTATTGCCTACAACTGCATAACTCTCTGGGACCTTCTGGTTTAAAGCTCTAAGTTAGATGGTTGACCTGTGAATCTGACCAAGAAACGGTCAGAAGGCCAGCCTGGATTAAACAGCAACAATTTGATGTCCTCTCTTAATTTCACTATTGCTTGCTGGCCTGATTCTGCCCTTTCAGTGCGATTCATTCAGCAGCGAGATAAATCAGAAATAGGTCAGTTGTATGGACTGATGCTAAATTTGGACTGGTGATAGCATCAGACAGACATTGCAAGTTTAAGGACAGACATAAGAGACTTACTTAAACCAAGAGGTGTACATTGTGTTGTTTTACCTCGGACAGTTTATCTGTATGTGATCCCACTCTGTCCTTGCTCAATGTCAGCTACAAAAACTGCAACCCACTGGTCTGAGGTAATAAAAGCCCAGATATTATCCTGCATTTTTGGCCTAATATTTGGAGCACAGTGTTGTGCTATCTGCAGTCACAAGGTTTGTCATCACCTTGAAGTGCAGAGGGCCAAAGACACTCTTCTTTTTGCACCTGCAAAGCACATCCCTCCCAGCACTTCAGGGGAGCAGTACAGTGGAACTAGAGACCGCAGTCACTAAAAATAGCAAGGAAGCTTAAAAAAAGCAATAGTGGGAAAAAGCATTTAACATGTGATAAAGTAAGTGATTTTCTAACTGATTTTATTACTTAAAGTTCAAACATTATTTTCACTAGTCTTTGTCTGCTATAAATGAAGATGAAAGAAGTTGGACAAGGGGAGTCTTGGGTACTGCAGGATGCTTCAGGGATCACGTCTTTAAGGGTTATTAAGCACAATTTCTTTTTGTCAGATACCAATTTGTCTGTATTTCAGCAAATCCTAGAAACTTGAGTTCTGACATTTTGCATATCCCTATTAATCATTCATTCTTGAGATTCTGTACTTGTTTGACCTTAAGAATTACTGCCTGTTTACCTTGAAGAAGACCTAGCAAGGCTTGTCATACATTGTCCTTTGGAAAAAAAAAAAAAAAAAAAAGCCTTTCTTTCTCCCTGGCCAAATGAGGAAATAAAACAACTTGGGCTGGGTCAATGGTTTTAATACTGGTTGGAAACTCTTATCATGCTGCAGCGGCAGCACCTGGAGAATCTGCTGAGATAGCTGGATCTGCAGTTCCAGGTCAGGCTTAGGCATACAGGGCCACACTCTGTCACTGCTACGTGGGATGAAGTGACCCTTGTGCAGAGGGCGGCAGAGGGCCCATGCATCACTTACGCCTGACAAAGTGTCCTCAGCAGGACTTTGGTGGTGCGTGAGGGTAATGCGGGCACGCTGCACAAGAACGGGGCTTTAATCTATGAATGAGAGTGGTACAAACTCCCTGTTTGCATATGTTCTTTTTTTAACTGCGACAAACGTCAGTTGAACTCAGTGTCATAGTGAGTTTTTTTTGGTTATTTTTGTAGAAACCCCATTGATTTCTGCAGTTCTAGAGCAGAGTCAGATGCAGGTTTTTAGCTGGAATATACTTTTGCTTGAAAATCCCACCTCCGTGAATCATTTCATGGGAAAAAAAAAACAACTTTTGATAGTGTTTCAGAGGATCCACTCAGAATGTGTAGAAACCTAGGCTCTTCAGGAACTGAATTTTTGTGACAGCTTTACTGCTTGGATTACCATGGATTTGATAAGCACAGGGCTTCCCAGAACTATTAATGTAGGGCAGCCCAACTATTCACGTGTCCTATGGCCCAAGAGGGAACAAACATAGTACTTATAGGCCCTGGCATATGTACCTCTAGCCAGGGCTCACATCTTGTATCTGCTGCAAGATATTGGGGTGTAATTTTGACACAAGCCAGGTTTAAGGGATTTTGACCTTTCTGTCTGTGAGAACCAACGATAGCCCGCATGATTCCAGTCCTTCTGTGATGGAGTGGTAAAGAAAAGTCTGCGAGCATATTGGTTCTTAATGCTCTCTTGTTGGCAATAATTTGCATGCTCTTTGGCATGTTCCACTTCCCTAAAAATAGCTAAGTTCAAAGTGTACTCATAAGCTGATGTAAAGATACTTCTGTCTATGAAAGAAAAAAAATGTATATGAAACTTTTTTTTCCTTCAATTTCCCTGTCAGAGGAAATATCAGCATTTCCAGCTTTCATTTCTGAGTTGTGAAAAGAAATTCTCAATTTCATTATAGAGATATTTCCCCCAGCAAATTTTGTGATGGTATTTAGGATAACAGTGCTGAACTTCATTAGGGCTTGTCTGCCTCTCCCTGAATGGCCAATGAGTCAAAGATGAGCTGCAGCTCTGTACCAGGGATATGAATGATCCCAATGTCCCAGAGAGGAGACAAGGGTTGATCAGTGAGCTCAGGAGTTGGAAAGTCTCTTCTGTCAGCCTCAGCGTCATCTGTCTTCCTCTACAAAACTGTGCCTCTATTGTCTGCGACAATAACTGTAGTGTCAACCAACTCCAAATGTTTGAATTCAACTGTGCAGATGAAAAACATTTAGGATTAATTTTGCTTGGGATTTTGGTTGTTTCTCTACCCTAATTTGCTAATGTTACCTTAGTTGCTGATGGACAAATATCTACATCATTGCTAGATTTCTTTTTGGGCTCTCTTTGAAAGGGGCATTTTTTTAGAATTTCAATTTTATAGTTCAATATTATCTTTCCTAAAAGTGAGTTAAGGAATGCTGGAAAAGCATTGAGGCCAAAGTTGTGTTGATTTGCTGTCAGACTAACCTTGTGGTTTGGATTCGTCCAGCATTCGTCTATCATTCCAGCATTCGTCTATGGACTTCTACAAGGAAATGGAGAACAGCATCTAGAGCAGAGATTTTAAATCAGGGAAAACATTATTAATAGAAGTAGGGCCCAGACTAAAAGGACTAAGATACTCTGAGTGAATAAGAGATTTGTTATCTCCTTAGCTATCAGCAGGGAATCTTGCACAACTTTAATTTAAATATGAAACACTATAATGAAATAAATGTGAAATCTTAGTGATTCAGAAGACAGATTTAATAGTTATCCCTGGTCTGAGATTCTGAACTTTGTCAGTCAGAATCATTTTTTCACTACCCTGTCCTTGTTTTAAGGAAGGCAGTCACTCTAGGATGCCAGTCTTTAGAATGCAATCTACATCCTACAACCTGTTCTTGGGAAAAGAGGTTCCTGAAAACAAGTAAACACTTTGCTTGAGATGACTGCCATATTTACCAGAACTCCAGGCTTGTGGTCCATTTCATGAGAGATTTCTTTGATATTATTTAGTATGCTAAAATGAAAATCATGGTATCTAAGCCTAAGCAGACTGAAATCTCAAACCTTCATCTTGCTTTCAAGATGCAGGCCTATCATTTTTTTTCATCATTTATCTAAATTTACTGCAAACCTTCCTTCCTCTGTTCCACGACCGTTCTCCAGCAAGAGGGCACCTTACTCCCCAGCATCTTTCTTTGGATGTCACTCGTTTTGTCCCTGATGATCCTCTTCTTAACACAGGTCACTTGTTGCTTTTTTTGGCTGCATCCTGACACCTTCACTCAGCCTTTGGGTCTCCCCAGCTACATGCAGGTCCACAGAAATGGCATAACTAGAACACGTTATCAGTCGCAGCTTCCTGCAAGGATCGTGCTCAAATGAGTTCCTGCCCACTCACCACAAAGTGATCTGGTGACTGTCCCACCTACTCCCAGTAAATCACAAGGGCATGCTGCTGTGGCTGTTACTTATCAGCAAGGTGTACAATAGCATATAAAGTTGAGAGTGAGAAAAATCTTTGTGCTCAGATTTGACCACTGTCTAGGCTGCTTGGAAACCTGTGATAGCAGACTGTCCAGGACATTGTCAAACAGCCAAACAGAAATTAGGTGACTTTGTTTATCCAGTGGCAAAAAAACATCTTTCACCTTCAAAGAAATTCTCAACACTTAGTCAGGAAGGACTTTCAGTCTTGATCCCAACATATTATCACCTAACCTCTCCTGCTTTGGAAACTGGGTGTAATTTGGAAATAAAGATGTGGGAAAGAGGAGGATATGAAACAGATTAGTCTTCAGCAAAGAAGGAGGAGTAGGTTCCCCAGGATCCCTGAGAAAGAGCAGAGTGGAAGGTGCATCTTTGTCTGCCAGCAGATAGTGAATGCCTTTTGATTTTTCAGCTGGACCATAAAGGTCCCAAGCTAAAAAAGAGTTGTGTATACATAGTTGTATATTGCTGGTGTACTAACTGCTATAAACGATAAACTGTGAGAGGCTGAATAAATGCCCAGGACTCAATGATAGTGCTCTGGCTCTCTGGCTGTCTTTAAAGAGCCACTGTATTGAGATTATTGCACTCAGTGATGTCTATTCATGAGGAAACGGCCACAAACTGAAGCACCAGAAGTTCCACAGGAACTTAAGGAAATATTTCTTGCCAGTGAGGGTGCCAGAGCCCTGGCACAGGCTGCCCAGAGAGGCTGTGGAGTCTCCTTCTCTGGAGATCTTCCAAACCCGCTTGGCCGCAGCCCTGAGCCCCGTGCTCTAGGTGACCCTGCGTGTGCAGGGGGGTTGGACTGGATGATCTCTAGAGGTCCCTTCCAACCTTAAGCATTCTATGGTTCTATGATTCTATGATTAAAATGAGCTGCTCTTCCCAGTGAAATGGTAGGCAGTCCGTGTTCCTTTGACAATTCACTTGTTCGTGATCAGTGCTGTGTCATCATTTTCATCTTTTATAGTGTTAAGTAATGTTCATAATAGTAAAGCCACCCATCTGATGCAATTTGAACCTCTGTATTTAGACATTAAAAGCTGAAAAAAAAAAAAATCCTTAAATATGTTAATCTCCCCATAATTGTACAAGGAGCACTTACACTGTTTCAGTCCAAGATGGAAAGCAGGGCTTCATGCCGTGATGTGCACCCCGCATGCTGGGGCATCACTGCATGTAATAAAAGGCACTGAAGGCACCAAGAAGTGCGTGTGACAGTCAGGACATGGGGTGCTCCAGGGTGGACCAAATTCAGCACATGCTGCTTCACTGCCTCGAAGAAGGCTGTTCTGCTAAAATGCAGCTGGGGCTCACAGCGGCTTCAGGTGCTAATGCTGATTCTGATCTGAGTGCGCGAAGGTGATTTGGGAGACAGCGCAGTAGAGGTTCCACTGCAGAAAGCTAGCCTGTACATTGAGAACAAGCAACTCTGCTCACATAGATACCTTTCTACGAGGAAATAAGGAAGAGACTTGTCTCCCAGCCCATGATTGCCTGTACTGTTTCACTGCTGGCATGGTTGTGGGCAAACCAGTGGCCCTGAAGACTTGCATCTCCCCAGAAAAGCTCCTGGGCCTTTTCCAGCATCAAGGTTGATGGTGGTCGCCCTGTTCCCAGGAGGGAGAGTAGTTAGGAGCAGCCGGGGTACCGAGATTTCCCAGCCCATTTTATCTGGTAGCATGCATCCTGGAAAAAGGAGAGGTATGGAGCAGGGATGCCCAGAGATGTTCCCTGCAAATCATTCAGGAGAGATACAGCCAAGGGCTCCTTGCAGTCCCTCAGCTGCTGTGTCTCTGCAGCTAAACACCTGCAAGGGGGTCCAGGCTCTGAGCTGTGTGGAGCTTAGCAAACAAGCAAAGAGCTTCTTGATAGGAAAGGCAGACACATGGGACAGTGACTGTTAGCAGGTTCAACATAAAATGAACTAGACTGATTAGATTGTGAAGCTAAGAGGCAGCAGGCCAACGTTTATTTCTAACTTGCTCTATTATTAGTGCTAACTCATCTAACCTCAGTGCATTAGCTTTCCCATTTGTGAAATATGGATACTGTGACAGCCATCACTAAATGGCACAATATAAATGCAATGTGATACCTACCTCCAGTGCCTCATGCACAGATTTTTATTTAGATACTCCACCACCTTTGAGATCACATTGAATAGGTGATCTGAAACCTTTGTCGTAAATCTGATTATCACTGGCACATTAAGAAGAATGAGGTGATCTGAGGATGCACTGAACTAGCAGAAGAAAGATGTTTAAATCTTGTATTAATGAGTTTGAACTGCAGTGATATGAACGTATTTTTGGTTAGGCATTGAACCATAATATAAGGCATTCACATTTTTATCCTATTCCTGGATATTCTCTAGAACATAAAGGTATACGCACAAAAATGCTTATATGATATATATACATATATTATTGTAACAACTTTTCAGGCAGAAGTTACCAAAAAAGAATTGAAAATTGTTGGTAAACATTGTAGATAAGAATTGTTATAGGGGAAGCAATTTTGTGAATGTAAGGTGGAATAAAAGGGGAGCTGTATGAAATAGCCACCAGGGGTTGCACTTTTTTTTTTTTTTTTTTCTGCTTCCTCACAATCAACAAACCAAAAGGGATACATTTATTTTGTAAAAGGTTGTACATTTATTTCACGACAGTCTTTGTAATACCCATGGATGTGACCTTCCAGAATCTCCTAAAGTCTTCCACAAGCTTTTCAGTGTCGTGAGCTGGGTGCTTCTTTGCAACACAGGGTGAAAGGAGATTTAGAGAAGGGCATCTTAGCATTTTTCGAGTATGCCTTTTGTGGAAAAAAAGCTATGGGATTGGACCTCAAAGAAAGCTGAATTGCAACTCAGGTTTCAGTGCTGTAATATAAACCATGCATTTTAATGTGTACATTGTGCTTGCAGCAGTGTGATAACATAGAATCATAACAATTACATCAGTGGAATGAACACATTTCTAATGGTATTTGTGTTATATGGATATATGGCTGTTGGCCTGTATGCTGATACTTTCATTGCTGCCATATACATGCAATCTACTTATGGTTAAGGTTGCCAGGCAAGTAATTACCAGAATGGAGTGCTAAGCAAGCAGTCCCAGTGTCAAAGAATCTGACCTTGTGAAGATAATGAGACAAGGAGAATTCAGAACAGATGAAAGCCAAGAGCACCTACTTTATCTACTGACAGCCAGGGAACACCTTCATGCTCAATCAGTTCCTGCTAATGAGACAAGATGGGGCAAGATGGTAAAACAGCAGTAACAGGCAAACTTTTTTTCAGCTTAATGATCTATAACTTAGTTAGATAAAATTGTCTTTTAAAACCAGGCAGTAATGTAAGTATGAATAGAGAAATATAAAGAATGTACTTAATATCTTTTGGTTTTGTTTATATTATAATAGGGAAAGATTAATTGGTGGGGAAATCAACCCAATAGAGTGACTTGGAGAAGCTCAATCCATTTAACTTATCAAAGGGAAGGTGAAAGGGCAATGTGATCGGTCTCAGAGAGTCCACATCAGGACAGAAGCACTGTAATGGAGGGCGTTGCAGCCTGGTAGGCAAACTGGATACACAGTCTGGAAGCTGAAATGAGAGAAATTCAGGTGAGAAAGAGTGAGCTTTTAACAATAAGTGTAATTTATTACTCAGAATTGTAGAGGATTCTTTTTTTCCCCCCTGAAATTTAAAGCTTATTTTATTGCATTTAAAATTAAGAGTAGATGCATTTTGAAAGGTATATGTGATTTTTAGTGTCTAGTTTGTGAACTCCCTGGAGGTCCAGGACCATTCTGAAGAAGTCTATCAGACATAACTAAGAAGAGCAAGGTCAGTCAGTGGGTCTAAAGTCTCTATACAGAATCTTCAAAACTACTAGAAAGTTTAAGAGTATGCAGATTGTAAAAGGTTGAAAACTAATGCACTAGGATCAAGAATTAATGTAGGGGAATGTTAAAGTCCCTCTTACACAGAGTATCAGACTAAAATGTTCTGGTCTGTCCTGATCTCGCAGTCTATAAATAGGGCTAATACTGCGGAACCAGGCTGAGGAGATTAGGAAATTTAGGAATACGCTGCAGATTACCTCTTCCAGTGTATGTTTGGTAGGCTGCCTCATGAAGTGTTTGCAGCATAGCTAGTTGACTTGTTAAATCACCTTGTTGCACTCTTTTTTTTTCCTGCCATTTTAAAACTATGCAGGAATTACAAACTGTATCTGATGGTTACATAAGGTTGTAGCCTCATTCTTTCCGTTTGGTAATGAAAATCTCTACATTTATTCTCCAGGGGCCATGGCTTAGTGAGAAAGTGACGCGGAGGCAGGAAATGGTCTCTGGGAGTATATGACTTTTAGTCTCAGTTTTACTTGGAACTGCAGCCAAAATTATTATCAACAAATGTCCTTGGCAGGCTGGCGACAGGAAAGAAATATAAACTTCGTATCTATTTAAAATCCTTTTTCTTTGTTTACAACAAAGGATTTAAGCAACACAAAATGAAGCAGACCATCCAAAAAGCACAGATCATATAATTTTAAGAGGCCTTTTCCCATTTCTGTCCCTCTTCTCTGGCTCTTCTTGGTAGTGTGAGGAGCATTTCAGGGTGATCTCTCACCCTGTATGCCTGATGTGGATGCAGAGCCAGACTGCTCCCACTCAGAGGAAGAACAGGAGCGTAGTTCTAGAGGGGAATAGACTATTTTTAAGGGTAGAAGAGAGAGGGCCAGGGACACAAGATGACCTTGGACATCATTTTCTTTGTCCTGCATTTTCATCTGCAGTGAAGCTGGCTCACTCTTTTAAGAGAAACACTCAGTCTTGATTTAATGTCTCAGAGCAACCAGAGGGCTCTGGGGAGCTGGCTTTCTCTTGACTGAGGAGAAAAAACAGTGCCAGTTCCCAAATGCAAGTCACTCCTGGACCCTTGAAGCTAGAACGAACCACCGCTCTGGCTATGATGTTCCCCTTCTTAACTTCTTTAATAAGCTATGAAGAACCTTTCAGTGCTGAAGTCTAACCCTGATGGCAAAGGAATTCAGGTATATATGGGACAACCAACACTGATAGCTGTTAATAGGTGCAGGAATCCAGAGCAAAAAAAGACATAAATTGGAAAAAAAAAAAACCTGTAATAATTGAAATGGTTACTCCTACTCAGAAGGATTGGCTTCTTTGCGCTTCAGATGACTGGGACGCCCCTCCTTGAAGTTATGCCATTCCAATTCATTTGATGCGTGGGATGAGGATATGGAGGAAGTATTCACATCTCTCTTCCTCATGTCTTCCAGAGGCAGGATTGCTTATAGGGTGAACACTACTGCTGAGCACTGCTGCTGATCAGCACACTTGAGGTAGCACCAGGCTTAGTCCTGGGAAGAAATCCCTTGAGGAGGGATCAGGGAGCACTTTCCAAGGGAAGCAAGAGGAGGAGAAGAATCAGTAGAGGCAGCTCCTGCAGCTCTGTTCTTTGCACTGCTGATCCTCCCTGGAATATGCATCTTCCCATATCCTGGTGGGAGTGGGGCAGAGCAGAGACTGGACCCCTCCGGAGGAGTGCGGGGATGTGGAAGGAGAAGCAGGCTGGCAGCGCAGGAAACCTGTCAGTCAAGGTCTCTGCGATAAGGCGCAGAAGGAATAAAACTCAGACTCCTGACAGCTGACGTGGAGATGACAGCTCTGGAACAGACACCAAGAGCAATTGTGAGGTTCAGCTTTGTCGAAAAAAAATGATCTAAGGCTGAGCATGGCACAAGCTGTCACACCGAGCGTAACATTGGGAACATCAGCTGTCCTGCCATGTAGCTCTCTTAAAACTTTGTCACAAATTCTGTCAGTTTTTTGAAAAATAAAAACAGATAATATACATCCTGAGGTAGATTCCAGGGAAACTGGAGTTCAGCTACTCAAAGCTGAAGCAGTGTCAACTGCAGAAGCCGAGGAAGAAAACGTGACAACCCAAGCTTTGCATCCACCTAACAGAGGCAGAAAAATCTTGTGTGGACAGTGGCAGTGCACTGGGAGGAGGGAGGAAAAAACCCTCAGACTTGTTGGATATCAGAGATGCAAGAACCAGAAGAAGCCTCTGTCTGTAGGTATTTTACTGCCAGAAAGGGATATGTGAATATTCAATAACAACAGAAACAGTCATGTGATTATAGATATGTAATTTAAATATACTTTTCATATAAGAACTTGGATTAGTGAACTGCTTGGTTCAAATTCTACTTCTTCATATCCCTGTGTCACCTGGGAAGTCTGATTCCAATGAATGATGTTTTCAATTTACATTAACAAGACTCAGATCAAGGGATGAGCACCCAGCTCAGTTTAGGACCAGCATTTCAAACAAAGGATCCTTTATAACAAAAGTTTTTATATGTTTTCTACGTGCAAATTTATGACACTACACAAAGAAGGAGTTGTTATGTCGGATGTAAATTCCATATTTCTCCTAATAGCAGTCTGGGTTTGGGGTTACTATTTGTCTAGCACAGAAAAAGAACGGAAAGAGGGAGAAGGCAATATCTTCAATAATGAGCACAGTGCTATGATCTAAGCTTAGAGAATGGTCAGATCTGAAATTCTTGTTCTGGAAACTGCCAATGTGCATCTTTTCTGGATGCATTCAGCATTGGGATTCTGGATAAAAATACAAAACATGTAACTTCTTGTTAGGAATGTGTTAAATCTTATGGCTATTGATCCATTGCAGTTTTATTTTAAATAGAAGCATACATGAAGGCAACAGTATGCACAAAACAAAAAACAAAAAAAAAAAAAGATTTTTTTTCAAAATAAATCTGAAATGCATTAAAAAATATCCATCAACATGTTGACATGATTTTTCATAGAAATCTCCCATGTTCTTCTCTGACTATCTGACTGTCTTTCTTGTTTCTGCTCCCTGAAAGAGTGGCCGCAGACTGTATGCATTTTATTTCTCATAATGTGATGCGACGAAGAAGTTTAGAGGCAGAATAGCTGTTTAGAATAGCTTTCAAATTCAACACATTTGTATGCTTCACACAAAACAGAAAGTCCTTGGATCAGTAAGAGGGAGCTAAAACAAGAGAAGGGGCTAACTTCTGTTTTTGGTGAAGAGCGAAAACTGGGCAATACTGTTCACTGTATAATTTTTTAGTTTATCACATCTTCCTGTGTGTTGTCTGTCTTGATAGATAAGAAGATGACAGATGACATCTGCCTCCATCTGAACACAATGTTAAAACATGCAGATGCACTTAGGAAGGATCCATTGTTCCAGTGATGTGCCAGAGTTTTAAAAATTTCTTTTTTTAACTGAAGCATCTAAAACTACAGAAACAATAGTTTTCATAAGACAATCATATTTCTTTTGTCTGATGGTTTGACATGTTGGAAAGGCTGGATGCACTGGCAAAGATATAACACAGTCTTTCACTACTTCCATTGGTTTGTTTCCCATACCTCCTACATTTGGACCTTGCTGTCACCATTTGTTTTCTCTTACTGCTTTTCTCCCTTGAGCCATCCTTGTTGTGTTCTTCTCCATCTCTTGTACCTCTGCCTTCCGTGCTGCTGCTCACATGTCTCGCTGCTTGTCATGACATGCATACATTTATGACCTCTATTTTGACTATATCTTCACAGCTAAACAATTTATTTTAGTCATCACAAATCTCTGTCCACTCTGTGAAAATAGCTTTAGCGCTATTTCTCTTGAATGATGATAAAACAGTTCCTAAGGCATAGTAAGTGAATAAATTCATCTTATATCATCCCAAATCTTTCATAACTAAGAGAAATCATTTTAAATGTATGAAACAAAATAGATATACTTGGAATAAACTTTCTCTTTAATCATCCATTTGAAGTCATATGATACAAACAAAACTTGCATTATTGAATTATTATAGATGCCAGCCTCATAATGAAATGATTATCATGGACTAGATGGACCCAGGCGAGGGAGACAGACTACATGCACCTTTTTTTTTTCAGTCCTATTTTCTACAATTATACAATCCTTGCAAATCAGGTAAAGCATTATTAAACCTAGAGAAGTACACATAAGGTTATTATGCAAATATTGATCCAGTATAAGATTTATGCTATTATGTTCCTCATGATTTCTCTGGGTGTATAATCAGATAGGTGGGAAAGGACCTCTAAAGGTCATCTTGCCCAACCTTGCTCAAAGCATTTAACAAGTGGATAAAATAACTTGATACTATTTTCCTTATGATACAAGATAATATCCAAAATGCTAGGTTGTTCCTTCATTATTCAGATTAATCCCTTATATTTATGAGGCAAACATTAATTGCATCTCCACTCCTGTAGTTCTGGGCATGCCTCAACAGATTCAAAAATCTTCATATATACTTTTATAAGTATTCAGAGGCTCAAATTAATACCAAAGAACTGAACAAATCTGCATTGTCTGATAGTGTTTGTGTTTGTCAAAATGCTAGCCCCTTTCGTCACCCATGAATGGTCTGCGAGTTGATTTTCACCTGCACAGGCGTATTTATTATTTAGAAATATTTATCAAATACTTCATACAAACAGTTAACTTAAATTACCTTTTTTTGTGCCATTGATTTACAACACTGACTATTACTAGTACTTTTGATTGTGTGATTGAAAACTTAAGAAGGAAAACCAGCACCTAGCAAAGAAAATGTAGCACCACATGCTACAGTTTAAT
The DNA here is from genome assembly GCA_013398735.1 of Nothocercus julius. Taxonomy (NCBI): domain Eukaryota; kingdom Metazoa; phylum Chordata; class Aves; order Tinamiformes; family Tinamidae; genus Nothocercus; species Nothocercus julius. The sequence goes on along the minus strand of VZSV01000166.1, from coordinate 1,226,683 downwards.
TAACAAAGTCAGGAGTTCTAAAATGAGATTGGAATATATAATGTTTGCTCAAATATCTAAGATTTATCTTTGTAGAACACATTTGCTTTGCTGGTGACAGAACTGTTTGTCAGTTATTTACTCCAAATCTCAAGTCTGCAGCTCTCACAATTGCATGTGGTTGAGTTTTTAAAGATATATTCTGATTCATCTCATAGAGCTGATTAAAACCAAGAAGTAAAGAAAAACTTAATTTTCAAGTACATGTCCCAAAGAATTTTAAAGTAAATCTCCTCAAAGCTTTGGCTTAGTGCTGACTGAAGTTTCTTATGTTAAATGAGTTATTCATCTTTCTACAAAATAATATAGTGACTTAAAATCCATATATTCTCACGAATGCAGAAGCGTAGCATCAGCACCTCAAATCTGATCTAAAAGCAGCCTAACAATTTCCAACTATCTGACTTCTCTCTTTTGCTTCTTCATGAAAAAAAATCCATGTTTCATGCTTGTTTAAAATAATAGACTCCTGATTGAGCTATTAGAAGTCAGTAACAATTCATGGTGAACTTGACAAAGATCTGTAGAGGTTTTGTTTTAAAAATTCTTCAGAACATTAGTTGCACATCCTGTTCTTTAAAATCTGTTCCCTTTTGTGGTGATAATTATTGAGGATGTGAGTGAATCAGAGTCTGAATCATTTAAGACCTCTCCATCCATGAATAATGTTCAACAATGACTATTTCTAAGCTACATATTTATGCAATAATTCAAACAATGAAGTCTTGTTGTGTTTCAAGAAAATAAACATTAAAGTAAACAGCTTGTTCTGTATTGAAATGATTAGAGGAGGTATTCAATGAAGACTGGACTTCTCTCAGCCCAGTTAGGAGTTTATTCAAAGATGTTGCAATAACAGTATTATTTCAATAGATACAGGCTGTTCAAGCTTCCTGGGATTTAAAGGTGAATTCAGGTCATTCATTACTTTGCGTAGCCTGTAAATCTGTAGCATTAGGAAGGAGGAGAAATAGAAAAGTATTCTGCAAATAGTATAAAAAAAAATGTAAGAGGTCACTTTAATGCCTTAATAATGCTTTAAGATTTTATGTGAAAGTCTTGTCCCCCTCATGAAAGAATCATAAAAATAAGAGGGAAAAAAAACCCACTGAATTACCTTTCCTAATGATACTGCATGTGCATCCCAAGCATGTGGGATATCTTCTGAAGCCTTCATCTTATGTCCTCTGCGACCTTCTGTTCTTTCTTGAATGTAAGAGTTTGACACTACTAGTACAAACACTGGAGAAACTGGGAGATTTTCACAATAAAATACTTTTTGAAGATTATTCTGGGTTTTTAGCAGCTGTAAAACATACTGTGAATGCCCCCTAGTTGGAATTGACTTGTTGAAGAAGCATGTTTTAGTTGCAGTTTAAGCAGATACACTCAACAACTGTAGTTTGAGTACTGTTGGCCTCATTCTTTCTTCTTGAGCACATTTCCCTTCTTTTTCCACCTGCAAGAGGTGGAAGAGCAAAAAATATATCTTTGGCCCCAAGTTTCAGAAACAGGTAGTGGATTTTCTTCCTGTTTCCCATTTGTTCCTCTCACATTTTTTTTTGTGTGTGGAAATATTAAAAATAAAAAATCCCTGTGATCTGTTGACTAGTTGGATAGGTCCTAAGGAGATTTACCTTGCTTGTTCATTGTGTAGGGTGTTAGTTGTCCCCTTTTGCTGATCTTTTGGGAGTTAGTTCACTTCTGTTTGTGGGGTGAAATTTGTGGGGTATTTATTTCTCTTCCTCTAAATAGTAATGGTAAAGACCTCATGCACTTTAGTCTTCTCTGCATCAGGGAAAGGTCTGGTAGATGGTCTATCTTAGGCTTTGTGGTGAGCAAAAGGCTATAAGACTCAGCTCTCTGGAAATGTAACCACAAGGAGATTAAAGCTAAGTTTATGCTTGGCAATATTAGAAGCACATCTCTGTTTTGTGATCTCAGGTGAAGGTATTCAGAAACACATTTGGCCAAATCTGAGTCCTAGTTACAGGTGATGGAACTAGGTTTTTGCTGTCAAACCTTCAGGTTGTAATAGTCATTGTTTCTCATTAGCTTCAAATCAACTTGAACTTTGCAATTAGTTTTTAGTGTCATCAATACCAAAGTCTGAAATTTTGTAGTAACTTTGGAGCTATTTCACAGAATCATAGAATGGTTGAGGTTGGAAAGGACCTTTAGACATCACCTAATCCAACTTCCCTGCTCAAACATGGACACCTACAGCATATGGCACAGGGTCACATCCAGGTGGGTTTTAAAGATGTCTAGAGGAGACTCCACAACCTCTCTGGGCAGCCTTTTCCAGGGCTCTGTGGCTCTGTCACCCTCACAGGAAAGAAGTTCTTCCTCACATGGAGAAGGAACTTCTTGTGTTTTAATTTGTACCCATTACCCCTTGTCCTGTTACTGGCCACCATGGAGAAGAGTTTGGCCCCATTTTTTGGCCATTTTTTGGCCCCATCTTTACATTCTCCCCTCAGGTACTTATTCATATTGATCAGATCTCCTCTCAATCTTCTCTTCTCTAGGATAAACAGACCCAGCTTGCTTAGTCTTTCCTCATAAGATAGATGCTCCAGTCCTTTAATAATCTTTGTCACTCTATGCTGGACCCTCTCTAGAAGCTCCCTGTCCCTCTTGTCCTGGGGAGCCCAGACCTGCACCCAGTACTCCAGGTGCGGCCTCACCAGGACTGAGCAGAGGGGCAGGATCCCCTCCTTCGACCTGCTGGCAACACTCCTGCTCATGCAGGCCACGATCCCATTGGCCTTCTTGGCCACGAGGGCACAGTGCTGCCTCAGGATTATCTTGTCAGACAGGACTCCCAAATCCTTCTCCGTGGAGCTGCTTTCCAGCAGGTGACCCCCTAATCTGTCCTGGTGCCTGGGGTTATTCCTCCGCCGCTGCAGGACATCATGAGATTCCTCTCTGCCCAACTCTCCAACCTGTCCAGGTCCCTCTGAATGGCAGCGCAGCCCTCTGGAGTGTCGGCTGCTCCACCCAGTTTTGTATCATCCACAGACTTGCTCAGTGTGCCCTCTGTGCCCTCGTCCAAGTGACTGATGAACAAGTTGAACAGCGCCGGGCCCCGTACTGACCCCTGGGGGACACCACCGGCCACAGGCCTTCAACTAGACTTGGACCCATTTATCACCACCCTCTGGGTTCTGCCATCCAGATGGTTCTCAATACACCTCATTGTCCACTCGTCCAGTCCACACTTCCTGAGCTTCCCTATGAGGATGTTATGTGGGAGACTGTGTTGAAAGCCTTGATGAAGTCAAGGTAGGCAACATCCACGGCTCTTCCATCATCCATCCAGACAGTCATTTCCATAGAAAGGCTCTAAATAGTTTGTTTTTTTTTTGTAACCTATACAATGTTTTGATTATCAGATTGAGGTGGATGATGATACCCCTAGAAAAGACACTAATAAGGTATCAGGAGTCTGACATTGTCCAAGCAGTGATGAACTAAATGAATCTATACAAAAAGAGCAGAACACAGAACAGAAGTGCCCTGTAATCCTTTCTGGGATGTTTTAAATGAATGGATGTTTTAATGAATGTTTTAAATGAATACTGTCCAGTGTATGAAAGAAGGACCCTAGCTATTTGTAAGACCTAGTGCAAAAACTGCTGTATATTTTGATTTTGATTTTGTGTCTCCTGCCTTCAGTATCCATCTTCCAAAAGACAGAATTCAAAACAAAATGTTGAGATGAGACAATGTGACACAGTCAGTCAAACACCCCATAATCACCATGGGACACACTCTAAAAGCAAAACTTGCTCTGCTCTGTTCAGTGCATACAGAGTCTGGTAGATGACACATTCATTCAGACTCCTGCTTATTCTTAAACACCTCTCAACAAACACAAGCAGAAACCCTCCACCGTCATAACACTAACTCCTACCTCCAGCAGAAAGCAATTGCAGTCATGGGGAGGAAAAGCATCAGTTATGGGGGGAAAAGCGTACCTTCCTCGAAGCGTAGCTGTCAAAACGATTTGGTGTCTAGTATCAGTGTTTGCTCAGATAAGTTTCATTGCACTGGGAGTCCTGCTGCCTGGTAAGCCGCTGCACCTGCCAAGAACAGACTGACTGACACACTTTAAGGGTAATATAGAAACTTTGCTGTAAAACCTGATATAGTTTATGACACTGATGGCTATGAATAATGCGAAATGTCAATTCAAGATGAAAAGCTACTGATGAAAGAGCATCCTCCAAACATACTCCCATGATACTCCAGTAGACTTTAGCAGCCTTGATTTTCTTGACTAGGACACTTGCAACTAATGGTCTTGACATAGTTCCACTCTTATTACTTCCAAACATTTCCTGGAAGGGCTGTGACCTGATCTGTAGGCAGCATTTTCAATCCTAATGTGGAAGAAGATTTTTCTGTACTGTTAGATATATTGAATACAATACATGTATAAATATACATGCTATTGCATGTATGTATGTGCAATTTTAACACTAAGTATGTGGGAACAAGACATGATGGAAAGTGATATTATCTTTCATCGTTTCACTTTTTCTTGACTCAGTAATTTAACCCTCTTGGTGAGAGCACAGAAAGTCTCTTACTCAAATAATTACAGATTTTAGTACTTTGCCTAAAAATATATTTTTTTTTCTGTTCAAAATCATCAGGATTAACAATATAGAGTCCTGATTTATTTCCTCAGCCCAAGATCCTACAGTTTATATGAACTGACTTGTTTTGAGCCAGGTAGGCAAATTCCATGAACACCTCTGATTTATCAAAAAAGTGTGAACAGAAAACGGTTAATCAGTCCTACTTAATGACATTTTTAGTTAAGAGTTCTATGTCACTTGCTCTCCTTGTTGTTTTTAAGGAGAAGACTTTAAGTCCTTTTAGAGAGTGGTGGTGGAATTTTATTACTTTCTAAGAACAGGCAGATTTCTGAAGATCAGAATCTGACCTTCCATGCAGAGGGCTATGGCAAGCAGTCCTGAAATTAAACCTGAAAATTCACTATAATATTTGTAAAGCTTCCTTATCAACTCTTCTGTGACATCTGTTCCTTACACAAAGAACATTGTAGGAGACTGTAGCAGCTTTGCTAGTTAGATTTTGGGGGAATAGTGCTTACTAAAATTCATCAGAACTGTCCAAAGAACTTTGCAACCATGTAAATGCTCAATTACCTTCCATAAATAAACTAAAAAGCTAAAAAGCTAAAAACAACAGAGCTATATTTAAAAAAAAAAAAAAATTGTTGGCTGCTCAGAGTCCCATGTCAGGATTAATAAGGTAGCAATAAGAGTTACTGACAGTCAAGAAATTTGCCACATCTCTCCTTAAAGTGATAGTGTGTTCTTATTTTTAACAGTGAGGCTATGATATGAGGGTAATAGACTTACCACTAGTCATACATTCTCTGATTGACCTTGCTTGACAAGTTAGCAGCTACATGTCCTAGGCTTTTTTCATAGTCCATGAAGACAAAGACACTTTATAGCATGATTCATGCAAAGCGTAACATTGGTGCTCTGAATCCTCTCTTTGGAATCCAGAAGATACTTAAAAACACTCCAGATTTTTTTTTTTTTTCACTATGTTAACATCTTTGAGAGTTCCTGGGTTAAAAAGAGCAATTCTTTTTCCAGGACCTCTTATAATTTATTTTTGTTGTGAGATTGATTAAGTGCCTTTCAAGTGCACTGTAATTACAATAGAATTGTGTTAAGTCAGAGTGAAGCTAGAGCCAGATTTTGCAGGATGATAGAACAGCTGAGGTAAATAAGTTTTGCTCCTTTTAAGTGGAATTTCTGTATTTCTATCTGTGCCCATTGCCTCTTTTCCTGTCAATGGGCACTGCTGAGGGGAGCCTGGCCCTCTCTTCTGTAATCCCCTCCTTCAGGTGTTAATACATGTTGATAAGATCCCTCTGAGCCTTCTTTTCTCCAAGCTGAACAGTCCCAACTGGGTCAACCTTTCCTATTATTTTATATGCTCCAATCCCTTAATCAATCTTTGTGGCCCTTTGCTAGAGTTGTTCCAGTAAATCCACGTCTCTCTCGTTCTGGGGAGCCCAGAACTGGACACAGCACTACAGATGAGTTTCACCAGTACCAAGCAGAGGGGAAGGATCACCTCAATTGTCCTACTGGCAATGTTTTTCATAATGCAGCCCATGTTGGCCTTCTTTGCCATAAGGGTGCATTTCTGGCTCATGTTCAACTTGTTGTCCTCCAGCATATATAGTATACTTGTTTCTGTTGAAAATGCCATGACCAGCTTGATTTCTGAGCTAAAAAAGTTCCTGTTGCTCAAAGAAATATGAATTTTTTTGAACAGATACATAAAATTCTTGACATATACCTAGCTTGGGTTCAAGCCATGAACATTCTGAAGGTCATTCAGAATATTCTAGGCAATAAAATCAAGGAGACTGGAGTTATCTCTGATGCAGAGCTCCTTTTCCATACCTCCGATGGTTTTAATAGAACGTCACTCCTCAACAATCTTCTATAGCTCTGATCAGATTCCTTGCTGTGTAAAGGGAGATTATAGGACTTCACCTACATCACTCACATTCAGTTGCAGGCTCCTTTTTTTCCTTAGATGGTTTATAATCCCTGCTCATAATGTGCTATTAGAGAGTACTTGTACTCTGTGCTGCTCTTTCCTTGGAGGAGTTAATAGGAGATCATGAACCTGTGGAATTGAACCTGTCCCTCTGATCCTCACTACACCAGCCTCGGTTACTCACTAGGGCTAGAGGGGTTAAATCACACCAGTTTTGTAGCTAATATAGCAAAACAGATAATACTCTCAGAAGATGAGCTACTCCTCTCTGTCACCTCTGGCTGGTCTTCAGAGCCTTGAATGTATGTCTGTAGGTACAAATGTATGCCTGTAGATACTCGAAACAGTTCTGTTGCTATGCCATGAGAGGCCTTTTATGGATGACTTTATTTGTTTTATATCTTAAAATATTCTTTTCTATCATTTTATGCTAGAGAGATTTCACTGCATACCCTGAAGTAATACATGGTGACATTTTGTTTTCTATTGCAGCAAGTTAAATATTTTGATGAAATCTATTAGTAAGTCTTAATTATATCTGGTTTTTATTCACAACTTATTTTGAATTAATCTGACTTCAACTTTTGCGTGTAGATAATGGTTTGGGAAGGAATTAACTTCATATTTTCATAGTTTTTTTTCCTTTAATTTCCTTTAATTTGCAAAAGTAGGCTTAAACCACCACAGAGTTTTATTAAAATATGTCAGCAGTGTGGCATTTTTCAAGGCACAAAACTAAGAAACTCTAAGTCTTAATAGCTTATGATCAAGCAGAAATACTTTAATTAACTCTAAATAATTAAATTGGTATTAAATTTGTGTTTTGATTCTCTACCCTCTATTCAGTTTCTTTCAATTGTAATTCTAGGTTTTATCCCATAGCTTTAAAACTCATGCTAATAACCTAGTAAATTAATAAGAACCTTTTATATTTCTATTGGTGCACCAAATTTGAATTGGGCTACTTTGAGGCAGAACTGATTTCTGCAGTCTAATAGAAGCTGCAATACTAGATTTTGCCCACTAAGTGTCAGACACGGAATAAGCTTTTGACATCGAGCATGTTTTGCCTTTTCCCCTGATCCTGCAGCAGGAAAAAAAGCAAAAGTTATGTCAAATCTACCTGGTCTTGGTTTAACTCAAAGAAGATGCTGAACATCTAATAGATCAAATTCCATCTCAGAGGCTGAAACAGGAGAAATTTGAGCTTGCTGGAAAAATGAAAGTTTTGCTTTGCAATATGTGTTGCAAAAGAGCTACGTCTTGTTATGCAACATACCAGCACAGCACTAACTGGCTGGTAAATTAAGAAAGAGGCAGCTCTATGTTATTGCTAAGTTATGCAGCAAGTTCAAGTGGTGTTCTTCGTGTTGCTGCTTCCTGCTGTTCTGTTTTCCTCCAGAGCAGAAAAGGACTCCAGACTGTTAGGATTATTCTAGGACTGTGAGATGAGGGAGCTCAACCCTGTTTGTGACTGGCTCTGTTATATCCTAAGGATACTAATCTGTGCTGGGAAGGCTTGCTGGGAGATGGGTGAATCTCTTACTAGAGACATCATTTAAACAAGCTGCAAGTTCTTTGCTGGCGTATGCCCTTTTTTTTTACACTTTCAGCTCTTGAAAATACAGAGGTAAAACATTGAAGTGAGGACTATTTGGAAGTATGTTGATATGAAAAGACACAGTTATAGCAGTCACTACTGCATTTCAGGAAAATCCTCACCTAAGGAATGTCGCTTGGACAGCAAGGTGGGATCTCCATCTCAGCTATAGGGATAAAATGCTCTGCTGCATGAACTAAACACACCCAAATTACCTTTCCTTTGCTATAGCATATTGCACAATGCTAAATACTCTGGAAAATCACCTGTCGCAAATTGTATTAAAGTACAATCAAATGCAGTGGACCCTAATATTTCTGCAAAGTGTCCTTGTCCTCAGAGCAGGGCCATACTGATGAGGGAAATACGTTATGACAATTACGTGCTGTGAAAATGACATGATCACAGAAGCTTCCAGGAGGTGCTGAATAACTTCAGACTTGGCAAAAAATTGGGCAAACAATACCTGAGCCATCCTTTAAAAGAAGATGCACAGAAACGTAGAATAAGAGTGTGCATATCAGCTATCCTGCACACTGGGCAGGCCTGGGATGCCATGCCACACTCTGTGCTCACGTAGCCGAGTATTTTATTGCACAGTGCTTACACCCAAAGCAGCTGGATAAAATCTGAACAGCAGCTTTCTTCCCGAGAAAGCTGCTTGGATTTTCTGGCTTTAATTTTCTTTTAACATGTTTTTTAATCTCACAACCTGATTGTGAGAAGACAGCTTCTGCCTTCCTAAGAATTGGATATGGGCTGGTTTACTGTCCAGTGAGTACAAATGCTACTAACACAGCTTTCTTCTTCAGGGGTCTCTCTGCCTTTCTTCTTTTCCTCATCTATCAAACACTAGATGAGGCTGTTCTAGAATTGCAGACTTTCAATTTTAACCTGCTTTACGCAGTGCCTTCATCACATTTTGGCTCACTGTAAATTTGATCACTTATAAAATTGCCCACTAAGGCAAACTGCTTCCAAGAAGTATGAGTAAGATGCCATAATGAGGCTCTAATAACAAAAATCCAGAGTTTTCATTCAAGAAGGAATAACCTGGCCTGGCATGGGAACACTGTGACAAATAATAAAACTTACAGTCAGTTTAGTGAGTTTACGATTTTTAGGGCTAAGGTAAGGGGAGCGGAGCGGAGCGGAGCGGAGCGGAGAGGAGAGGAGAGGAGAGGAGAGGGGAAATGCGGTCAAACTGCAGGTCTAGTTCTGTGACAGGGAGGGTTTTCCAGTGAGTTGGCCCCCACCTGAAGACTTGGTGTGTTTCCATTAGGGCTCTCCTGTGGACCCCTGCTCTATAATAAAGCATATGTTTTGACTTGATATGTTTTATAAAAGATCTGCTTGTTAGTGTAAGATAGAGTCCAAAATCACCTGTGCAATCTGCAAAGGAGAACAACTCTACTGCTACACAGTGCTATCTAGCTTCTCTCTCCTTTGCGGAGAGGAGAGATGAAGCAAATCATAAGTCTTAAAACTGACAGATTGATCATTTGAGAAGTAGAAAATTGAATTACACAAACAGGGCTTTACTGTAGAAAGCCTTGACTCCTCTTCTGTCTTCTAACTGGAGCAGTGCATTTCTGCACCTCTCATGCTCATGCATCTCTGCTGGCTGCTGTGAGTGCAATGGTGAAATGGAAGCAGAAGCAGCGATCAAAGGGAAAAGGTAGATTACATAGATTTACGTAGGTCAAAATCAGTATCTGAAAATGAATTACAGTGCCTGATGGCACAGGATCAGATCTGTTTTCAGCAGCTGGTCATAGATCTAATAACCAGAAAGCTTTCTCTTTTTCTTTTTCTTTTTCTTTTTCTTTTTCTTTTTCTTTTTCTTTTTCTTTTTCTTTTTCCTTTTTCTTCTTTTCCTTTTCCTTTTCCTTTTCCTTTTCCTTTTCCTTTTCCTTTTCCGTTTCCTTTTCCTTTTTCTTTTTCATTTTCTGTTTCCTTTTCCATTTCCTTTTTCTTCTTTTCCTTTTCCCTTTCCCTTTCCCTTTCCCTTTCCCTTTCCCTTTCCCTTTCCCTTTCCCTTTCCTTTTCCTTCTTTCCCTTTCCCTTTCCCTTTCCCTTTCCCTTTCCCTTTCCCTTTCCCTTTCCCTTTCCCTTTCCTTTTCCTTTTCCTTTTCCTTTCCTTTTCCTTTTCCTTTTCCTTTTCCTTTTCCTTTTCCTTTTCTTTTTCTTTTCCTTTTCCTTTTCCTTTTCCTTTTCCTTTTCCTTTTCCTTTTCCTTTTCCTTTTCCTTTTCCTTTCCTTTTTATTTTTTTCCTCTTCCTCTTCCTCTTCCTCTTCCTCTTCCTCTTCCTCTTCCTCTTCCTCTTCCTTTTCTTAGTTGAGCTAAGCAGAACTCAGTATTACATGCATGTAGATGTCTTTTGATTCTCGTCACTCACTATCTCTATTGAAATTTAGCTCAAGATTTTTGTGCAATCTGGAAAAGGTGATTCAGACACTACCCAGAGGGTGGCACACTTATATCAGTGGTGGGCAAAATCTCCTTCTCGACCCCACACTACCACCATTTGATCACACAGGATGTGAAGTTCTGCTGCTCACTACTGGGTTACCTTTATGAGAGGAGTTGGTCAGCCCTTTGGACAGAGAGGAATCCAAATCACTGAAGGAGGGAATACAATAAACTCGTGTTTAGAGTTTTAATCGAGAGACTGTTGGTCTCTCTGGACTGTTCCAAAGCAGTCTCAAAAGAAAACTTAAAAAGGCAGATGTATTTCCTGTGGACAGAAGACCGCATCTCCGCTTGAAAAGCATGAGTCACAAAAGATGAGAAATATTATATCTAAACCACAGATGAGAGAGTTTGTTGAAGGTATCACTGGGGAAAAAATACAAACTGTTATACAAGAGGACAAGCCCAGAGAGCTCTCTACTGACCTTGAAATAGCTATGAAGATGTTTTTCAGTGTTATAGCGATTGTGAAAGCCATGATGGTGATGTTCAGCTAATTAAGCATTTTGCCTTGTAGCATGGGAACAGCCTTGTACATCTCTGGTGTTCTGCACCATGGTTTGCAGAAAAACTCCTTGTAACAGTATGAATTACATTTCTCTGCAGTGAATCCGCTAGGTGTGTTTAGCCCTGTTGTCTGGGTAAGTAGTTGAGTAAAGGAGCTGAAGTGGCCTCCTCCGAGATGACACAGAAGGTCAGCTGGTGGCTGGAGGACAGGAATGCAAGAGATCTGCCTTGTAGTCTTCTTTGACCTTTTCACCATGCCTCAGAGCAATGTAATGCCAGCATGTACAAAGGCAGAGTCAAAATGATGATATACATATACATACACATATAGATATGGTGTGTCTAACCTACCCAGGTGGCTGCCCATGCAGGTGTGTACAGTGGCAGCAGGGTGGGATAACAAGAGTGCAATTTGACAAATATGCAGGAGATACATGTACAGGAGATATACGAATGCACAGGAGATGAGACCTGTGGTTAGCGGTGTCCCCCAGGGGTCAGTCCTTGTCCCAGTCCTGTTCA
>VZSV01000166.1:1195831-1214278 GCA_013398735.1 Nothocercus julius | reverse complement strand
ACATTTCTTGCCAGTGAAGGTGGCAGAGCCCTGGCACAGGCTGCCCAGGGAGGCTGTGGAGTCTCCTTCTCTGGAGATCTTCCAAACCCGCTTGGCCGCAGCCCTGAGCCCCGTGCTCTAGGTGACCCTGCGTGTGCAGGGGGGTTGGACTGGATGATCTCTAGAGGTCCCTTCCAACGTTAAGCATTCTGTGATTCCCTGATTCTATGATTCTACTTCTCCTTAGGAGAGAAGAAAGGTGGCAAAAGACCATCCCAGATCCTCTGAATACATCTGAGCTGCTTCTGACTTTTCCTCTCACAAACGAATGTCAGGAATGATCAGAGCTACCTTTCCCTCCAAGCTTGTCTCCTTCAACAAAATAATTCTGCATCTCTCTATCGTGTGCTAACCTAGAACTGCCTAGGAAATTGTTCCCTCATCTGGTGAAAGTTTTTGACATTTTTCAGAGTTTAAAGAAGGATGAGAAGTTATACTTTTTAAAGTTTCAACCAATTTCCATTCAATTCCCTCAACAGCAAACCAACCCAGAAAACCAAGCAAAGGCAATGATGCCTGGTCAATTAAAACAGGTTTTGATGTTGACTTTTTTTAACTCTTTAATACTTATGGGTATAAATCAAATCAAGTTCCCAAATGAAAAGTTGTCTTCAGCACCGGAATAAAATGATGTGGTACTGAAAAACATAGAAATAGGATCTTAGAATGGTTTCAGGATTGGAAATCTTTCTTACTCAGAAGATTTATAAAATTATCTGAGTTTCACTTTTCACTATTCAATATTTTATAATAAAAAATAATGTTGTTAACAGTCACTATCTTTTTTTTTTATTTTGGTAAGTCTTACTGCTGGAGATGAGATAACACATGGAAGGAAGCTGAAGGCCAAAGTATATTCTATCTCAAAAGAGTTTTTATTAACATATAATTCCTATTAACAGCATATCCTGACAGTTTCTGTTATATAGACCAACCCTGAGCAAAGATAACATATAGAAATACTGCAAAGAAGGAGGATCAGCCAGACAGGTTCGGACAAAAATGGCTTATTTTGCAGTCCCTCAGTTTGAATGGAAAAGTATCTATTTTGTATTGAAATCTAATCAAGTGTTTTACACAGTTCTGTTTGGAAAGGGCAGATGATTTTCACTCTGAATTGCTTCATTTCAAAATCTCTGCCAAACCATCTCGCTGGCAAGATGGAGCCACCTGGCAGTTTTGAATTGTTGCTGGGGGTGGCTGCAAACAAAAATTTGTCAGACTGAGGGGGCTAGTTTTAAAGAACTTGGCCTATGCTATTTCTGCACAATGCAATGTCCTCAAGTCACTACAAGCCAGGCAGGTCCCTGCACACATATCAGGAGAGATGCGGAACTCTGAAGCTAGCAAGGATGCTCTTGCATTAGCAGTTTTAGTCATCAGGAGATATCACGGCAAATGGACTGGATGTTTCTGGGGCTCCCTGCTTTTTGCCTACAAAATCCCACTTCAGAAATATTTGTTTGTGAAGATGCAGAGGTTGTGCACAGGCACTTAAGTTGTGCATAGTAATTATGCTTTTCCTGCTTCCACTAGATTCCTCTTGCACCTGGTGATAAAGAAGGGATCCAAGTTCCCATCAGAAGCTCCTCAGCAGATAAGCTATATAAAATATAATTTACTTATACTTTATAATTAATGTAAGTATAATTTACTAACAAATTTTTTGGTTTTGTCCATGCTTCAAAATCCAGGAGCATTTGTGACACATGAAATGCGTTCTTGTTTTGGCCATAGACCTAGGAAGAGGTTTCTCATCAGAAAAACATTGTTCATATTTAGAATAACTTGCATGCCTAGAAGATGCCTGTTCTGTAGAGTGCTACAGAGATTCCTTGACTGGTTTTAAATTCAGCTGAAGCAGAGGAACAGTTTGTCCCAATTCTGCAAAATATATTTTTACTTTAAATGCAAAGTAGAAAGTCCATCAAGATGGGTGGGCTGGAGCCTGAATGAGCTTTTCATAATAACTTCAAAGGAGGATTAGATTATATTGCCAAGGTGCAGTGGCAGTTACACTCTGGGATGTTCCTTTCACAAACAAGAATATGTTAAAATGACCTGTACTATTTTTTGAATAGTAAAGCAATCTTAAATATAAATGTGGAATCTTCTCTTTTGTTTTTATATACTGGTGGCCATTAATATGACAGTAGATGTCCAATAGATATTAGAAGAAATAGAAGACTGTAAAAATTGAAATTACATACCAAAGCAGATCTACCTTGACCTATTGCTATAGGTACCCTCTCTAGATAGTGCTGCCCTCTCTAGATAGTGATATTTATTCAATATGTTTAAATAAAAGTAATTTTATAAACATTTCAGAAAAGGCTTCTTGTCTCTGTTCATTTTAATGTGATGTGACTTCTCTGTTCTTCACTGTTTGGGAGAATGAAACAGTAACAGAGATAAATACGAATAACAATTTATTCTAGAAATAGTCCAGTAATACCAGTGGGACTATTTTGGCATAAATTACTGCTCAACTTAATTTAATGATGTCTTGACCTGGTCAACTAAAACTAAAGAGACAATTTGGAAAGTGAAATAACATTTGGTGTAAATGAGAGTGGCAGATCCTGATCATTAGTAAGAACCCGTGTACTCTCTGTTTCTTTGAAACGAGAAAAACAGCCTTAGGTGCTGCCCAGACAGTTAATTATGGAACTCACTTCACAGTGACTTTGGGAGGCCTACAAATACAAGAAATCTTTTACTGGCACTCTACCTTTTATTCAATACACTCTGCATTAAGTATACATTTTTACCGTGTGCTTTTCATACTCACTTTATGTGTACAACCCTTAATAAAAATAAAACCCCACAATTCCAAGTCTACAGGAGGCAAGATGCAAACTCACAGTGTAGAAGGAAAAGATTTCACTGTGGTAGCAGCATGCAGTCTCAACCGCAAAGCTTGCCATGACTTTAATACTGGATATGTAGCTTCCCTTCGTCTCCTGGGTAGAGAATTTAATACACAGCCTCTAAGCAAGTATTAGAGATGGAGTGGGACACCTAAGACAGCCCCTGAGGCACATAAGCCTGAAATTGAAGTCTGGAAAAAACACTTGCCAAGCTGCTACCAAGCGAGTCCCGGAGCTGCCTCTCTGCCTGATGAGGGCCACTGCCAGCCTCTTGGTCATGCCCAATTCTTTATGGTGTTTAGTAAATAGATTTTCTTCCCTCTGGGTGTTTAGGAAATAGATTATCTTCCCTCTAACTTGGCTGAAGGGCTCCTTAAGCATGTGCTTTCAGAGATCACCTGATATAGGGCAACAGGATCAGACTTCTCTCAAAATGTGGCTGAAAGCGTTGCTTTCTTTAAAGTGATGGTAATGATGCTCACCTTTTCTGTAATGGACTCATGGTGAGAGAACACACGCAGCAAGTAGGAGAGCCAGGTTCATGTCTGCTGTTGATGGGATCTGACTTACTCTCCCTGCAGAAACACCACAACCAATGACTTCTTACTCCTGCTTGCTCATATCCTGTCGTTCTGACACAGAATTTTGATTTTTTTTTTTCTTTGCATAGTGGAACGGCTTCAGCTGGAGCAATGAAAAGATATGAAAGCTGCTTTTCTTGTAAGTCTGATTTATTTGGATGCCTACAAAATTTATTCACATCACTTTATAGGCTGAGAGAAACTCTGGAATGATATTGCAGAGAATGAGGAGGTTCCTGGCATGATTCGAGGACAGCTGTATTGTTTGTGAATACTTGTTTCTTAAGAAATAAGGAGTTGCTGTTTCAGGCTGCGTTGCTTAGAGACAGAACCAGGTTATGTTCTCGGTCATATTGTTTCAGCTTCTTATATATTGCCATTTGCTTACCTTTCATTCTGTTTTGAGGACTCTGTTCATGTGTTCTTCAAAGATTTCTGAATACTTGACATATTTTGCCCAGCATCAGTCCATTGATAAGTTGCTGGCGTGTGGTTGTCCATGTTTTCGTAATGCTTGTAAGATGTATTTGCCTGTACCATCTTTCCAAACGCCGCACAGCAGGAGGTGGATGCCTGGAGTCTAGCTGATGCATTTGATCAGAACACCACATGGAGTGGAGAGGAAAGAAGTACATGATGGTTGATATGCTGTCGGGCCACGCTGGCACACAGAGGCCTTCTTAGCTCTATATCCATTGCAAACACTCCTAATGAAGGGGTCTATGTGGCAATGGTGAGGAAGTGCCTTCACTGCTGGACCTTCTTTCCTTAGCAAATATGCAGTCTTGTTAAATCTCCCACACCGAATAATGAGCTGATGCAAAATGGCAATTAATACTCTCATTTATGGATGGGGAAGGGAACAGAATCTGCATGCTTAGTCTTTGTAAAGCCAGCCTGCTTTAAATGACTTGGCTGACACATCTTTACACTCACCTAGAAGATCCGGGAGCTTTACTGCAATCCCTGTGTAGATCCTTTGCACTGCCAGGGAGGACCTCAGTGTGAATGAGGCTGGGACCTGCTATTTGTGTATTACTGAAAGTTCTTTCAAAACTGCTGTGACAAGTAGAACAGCACGATTATAAAGCAAGAATTTTGGGAAATGTGCCTTTGGAACTTTTTAGGAAGGAGGAGGAGAGACCATCTGTTTTGCTTGTCACAATTCTTGTTTGTTTAAGATGTGAATTGCCAGAAATGTGGAAAGATTGGGTACAATGACAAGTGATAGAGTAATTTTCACACTGGACTTATGGGAAGCATGTGTTGTCCATCTGTGTGATTCTCATTTTATGCAAATTTAGGAAATATATTCTTATGTCTAATTGTTCAAAGGTACTTCTGCACATTCAAATGGATGGAAGATATGCCATATCATCAATAGGCCTTCCTTTGGCTCTGCAACATGTCAGTGCAGAATGCTGCTTGCTTGAAACCGCAAATCATAATGAACATTTATATTTAGAACCCAATAAAATAATGTTTCAGGGCCTGAAAAAAAAAAAAAAAAAAAGCTTCAAATACATGCATGTGTTTTCTTGGGCTTTGAACAGGATGCCAGAATTTTCCTGACCCTTCTGAGCAGATGCTACCAACCTGCCTGGAGCTGCACACTGATTCCCCCTGGTCCATGATGATAGCGGAATATCAGCTGAAGCTGATATGATTCTTTGTTCTGAAAAATATACAGCTCTAGATATTTGAGACTTATAGAAGGAGCTATATGGTGTCTGGTCTTCTGTGAAGAAGATTTGGCTTAATATTTGTTTTGGAGAGAAAAATGTTTATTTACTGCCTTAAAAAGAATCATGCTCCAGCGAGTGTGGTGGAAGTTTTACCTGAAGCATATTGCCTTTTTACAGAGGTGGTGAAAATGGTGCCTTCTTTGATCTACTATTAAGTATTTTGAGTTAGTATAAGTGAATAGCTCCCAACAGTCACAACATTTTTTTTTTTTTTCAGTTCACAATTTTTCTATGAACCACAAATGGATTCTGTACTTTTTGATTCAATGTAGCATATGGAAATTTGGCTGACAATAATTCTTAATTTCACTGTCATTGATGTGCAAGCATTCCCAATTCAAAACACGCTTTTGGAGAGTGTTTTTGAGGATAGGAATGCTTCAGTGCCTAAACCATTATGAAAAGAAAGACAGAAGGGACCCAAATGCAGTGAAAATGAGATTCAGTTTGGAATTCTTATTGGAAGCTCCCATGAAATGTTTTCGCTTATTGCTGATTCCTTAAACGGTGCAATGCCAGCAATGTCAAAGATTTAGATTTGCACCATGTCAGTTAATGAATCCTCCTTCGCCAGCTCCTGCATTTAGGCTTGCTTTTTTTGAACTCATATCTTCTTTCCCTTGCTGCTTTTTGAAGGATTTCAAGGGAATTCCCACTGGTGACTTTAAAAATATTCTTCTTTACGCTACGGTGTGTTGCCAAGGTGGAAACTGGGAGGAAAAAAAAAACTGCTAATAAATAATAAAATACTAAGAATAATTGATAAAAGATCAATAAGAAATATAATTACAACACCAATCCTGACTACTTACAATCTGGGTAGCTTTTGAGAGCAGCTATGTGGGGTTGTGAGCAGAACATAAATTATGTCTGCATGGGAAGCCTGTGGGGCTCAGTTTTGTGATGGCTTAGATTGAAGGGCCATCTCTGTATAAACTTGTGAAGTGGTTGGTATAACGGACCCTGGGTTTTGTCAGGGTCAAGAGCACAAACATACCACTACTAGAAGTAGCAGCTCTATAACTCAGTGATTTCTCCTCTTATCAACATATGCAAAATATATATAAAAAAGCATATATTTAAATCTGATTTTGTAAATTCCCCATTTCCAGCAGTTCTCACTGAGGAGGAATTAATACCTTTAAGCTAAATGTGTTTGGGGGTTGGACTAGATGATCTCTAAAAGTCCCTTCGAACCTTACTAATTCTCTAATACCAGCCACTTTACAATGAAGAATGGATTGTCACATAGACTGAATGCTCAAACCTGTGCATTTGAAGGAGGAGTACATTGCAATACAAGTTCTGCTTCCTACTTCTTTGAAATATATAAGGATTTTTAAGCTGTATATGATGCACTGAAAAAAATGCACTTTTGACACTTTCATATAATAAAATACCATATTTATGCAAAACAAACATAGAATTCAGGATATTTGTGCAGGAAACTTCTAGCTGTTTTGGGTTTTTTTTTTGTATGTTTTAATCAAACAATCTTTAGCAAAATGTTGCTATGCTACTGCTTCTTCTTTGGGTTTGTCTGTATTGCACAATGCTTGCCTTCAGTTGCACTGATTATGTCTGAAGCAACACCGTGTTGATGCAGCACTGCAATATGCTGCATAGATGTGTCCTAAGTGAGTTAGCTGAAGTATCACTGCAGTGTAAGCTAATCTAAGAGAGCATTAAGGAAGAGTTGAGCCTCCTCTAATCCATATCCAAAATATTGTGGAAAATGCAATAACTTCAGAAATTTTTGTGTATTGCTGGAGGTGGTTTCAATTTTTGTACCAGAAGTAATTTAATTTCAGCACTTAAAACCCCAAAAGCTCCAACATATTGCTAGAGTGCAAAAATTCCCTGTGTGCTAAAAAACAACAACATATGGTTGGGTGGGGTGTGACCAAAATGAACATAGTTATCACATTGTGAACTTTCTTTTTACAGACTTGATTAAATAAAGTGAGGGGGGGCCTCTAGGACGAGAACCTGGAATCCTCCTCGATCTTGCCTTTTCAAATGTTGTGTGGTTAACTGAAAGCTTCATCTTGCATAAACTGCAGCTTAAAATAGGAGACTGACATTTCATCTGAACATGAAAAACATACACGAAAGAAAGGTAAAAAGAAGTCAAGATGTCCCTGGGGTGATCTGTTCGAGGAGAATGTTGCAGCACAAGTTGGAGGTGAACTTTAGCTCTCCCTGTTTGCTGGTAGAGAATAGTTGCACTGAGACTACTGGCTTTTTTGTACATAATTCATTGCCTGAGCTGGAACCAGTTTTAAGTGGGCTCTTTTGCTGGGTCAGTAGGTTTCAGGATGTTTAAAACCAGCAGAGTTTGGTGCTAAGTTAATCATGAGAACAGATAAATCTGCTGAGTGCCATGGTGACTGTGCATGCACAGTCAGTTTTGAGCGGCTACCTCAAGAGTCTCTTTCTTGCTCATGCAAGAACACTAAAAGCTGAGCGGCCCAAAATCAGAAGTACTTCTGGAAACATAAGCCTGGATTTGCCTTTCCAAATCCCTACTGTTGAGAAGGAAATCCTCTTAAAAAGAAAAAAAAAAAAAAGAAAAAAAAAAGGTATATGGACTGATATAATATTAATGTACACTTTTGCGAGACTATTTAGTTGGACCCAAAGCTACTCAACCGAATATCCTCCCCTCAGGTCCTTGCTAGAGTAAGCTGTCTGCTAAGTACAGTAAGTGCTAAGTCTTTTTGTATCTATACATATGTGTATATATATGCTCTTCTGACTGTAGATATATTTGGAGAAGCAGCATCCATATTTTCCAACATATCACTTGCTATTCTACCTGCTACTTAGCTGTGAATATGACAGGAGTTCAGCTTTGCCAGGTAGGGCGAAGGCGGCCGCATGAGCTGGTTTACTGTCAGGCTCTCGTCTATCTGCACGACCAGCTGTGTCTTCCTGTGGACAACCAGGGAAGATGTCTTCTATTTAAATTCCCAGCCACACTTTTGATTTCTGCTGAAGAGACCAAACAACACCACAGAACAAAGTGAGATGAACCACAGGAATTGTGCCGTTGTTTTTCGCATGTAGGTCTCTCAGGTTATTAAAAGTGGAAAACAAAACAAAACACATGTTACCTTAACTTCTTTCAAATAACTCTATCAACTCCTCTGGTTGCTAATGTCTATTGTTTCACATGTTGCATTGTTCCCTCAATCTTCTCAAGTGAATACTTGTCCTTGGGCAGTATTCATGAATGTACAACATTACAAGACTTTGGTCCACTTCTCTTTATGTGCTTACAAAGCACGTTTTACAAGCAACAAAGTAGCATTACGCATAAAAGAATATTCTTCCATCTCAAAGCTAAGGGCACAAAATGACTGAGGATGTTGCTCTTTGCTGCTTTGGAAAAAAAAAAAAAAAATTTGAATATAAAGCAGAGTTTTATGCAGAAAAGCCATTGCTCGTGCTAATTATGCTGGCCAAGACAAGTCATATCTTTCATATCCTAAAACTCAGGTTGCTTTGCTGAACAAAAGGGTTTGTCAACATGTGACAAAGCCTTCATATCTCAAGGGGAGGATCCAGTTGATGCAACGAGGTGTCAATCAGGATGGAGAGCTCCAGGAAGTGAACTCATGCGTACTCCAGGGTTGTCCAGATCAGATGGAGAAAGTGCCAAAAGAGGTCACCCTTCATCAGCAGCCGAGAGATGAGCTGTGCGTGAAAGACAGGACAGTTTGAAGGGCCCTGAATGGTAATCTCGGGAGAGGTGTCCCTCAAGAGATAGAGACATGCTTCATGTCCTTGTGCAGACATTTGAGCAACTTGACGTGAAAATACTAAATAAAACATACAGAACCCCCAAGCGGGCATTTCACGGAGGATCCCGAATGGGAATTATCCAGCCTTCTAGCAGGTGTAGGACCCTGCCTGGAAGTGGCATTGTGGATGTCTCCTGAGCCTTCCCAGGAAGCCAGTAATGGATCTGCAGATCTGCCAGATAGTCTGTCATAGGTTGTCAGCCACGGCTGGGAGGAGGGAAGGCAGCCGCTTTTGTTCCCATGTCAAGCGTGCAGAGAAGGGGCTCCTAAGTAGATAATTCAAGGGGAAACAGCTGCTGAGTTCTCAGTTCTCCATGACTCTCTAATTTTGCCTTCCTCTCTGATGTGTTTGCCTGCTGCTGGATGAATACTCGCTGCTGACAGCCAGGCACACAGAAAATGCTATAAAACTTTTTTGAACATTACTGTGAAATGTGGCTATTTTGCTGTTTATGGAAGAACAAGCTTAAAGGATTTTCTGAGTGCAAGGGGTAATGGACTGACAATTTTAAAATCCTGTAAAGTTTAAAATTAACTAACTTTATTGCCCTTTATTGCCCCATTTCTTAAATAAAACTCATTATTACAAACTCTTGTGTTTTTGAAGAATTTTTCCTTAAAAAAAAGCCCAAAACACAGCTCCTCACAACACATGAATAGAGGAGAATCCAGTACTTCATTTAAAAGTCAATAAACAGCTGAACTGTGCTTTAAAAATTTAAATCCTACCAACATAAAATCCTAGACAGTTGATAAACTGAAGTCCCCTATTAATGTCTCATTATTTTTAGGCTTATCCCAAGAGCCTGGCTCACAGGTTTGGGGTGTTTTTGATGGACTGTATTTTGATTTCTGTATCACTCAGCATGCCACAAAGTGGTCAAGAACTCCAGTAAGAAAAACTTGTCTATGGAAGTGTGCCTGTATGAGAAACAGGCACAGCCTATGTGAACATATTGTTGCACACTTGCAGATAAACCCTTTCCATTATATGTCCAACTCCCATACTTCCACCTGAAGTCCTGGGCCATATTAATTTGTATAATTGTTCCGAGCCTCGTTTTCTCTGGCTCTGCAGAGGTTCTGGGACTGGCAGCTAATGACATTATCTAATTGCTGAATAAGAAACTCGGGGGACTTGCCTTCGTCCCCTGCTACTTAGTTTCTAATGGATGTTTGCATGTATGTTTTCAGGGAGATAAAGGTTATTTTGGGGACCTCCTTTAATTTTTCTAGACTCACCTACATATCTTGCTTGCTGTCTGATTTTGGGTGCTATTGCCACATTTTCCCCCCACCCTGTAGCAAGTGGTGTTCATTTATTTGAAAAGCAATTACAGATGCAGCTGTCCAGGAGCTGGACATATCTTTCACACAGATGTAATTCCATTCCGTGGCTTTCCCCTTTTTCGTTCTCCATCCCTGCAGCTCAGGGGTTTGTGTTGACTCTGAGAGCTGAGATGTGAGAGGCAACTAATGTGCCCGGCCGGGAACCCACCCTGCCTGGACGGCCGTATGGAGCAAACTGAGACCACGAGGGCCTCGAGGAACCCTTTGGCTTCAAACAAGCGATACCGAACCGAGCTGAACTGAGCCGGGCCGAACCGAGCTCGCCCGAACAGAACTGAGCCGGGCCGGGCGTGACAGCGCCGGTCACTAGATGGCACCAGGCGACCGGTCTGAGAGCGGGGCCGAGACAGGAGACAGGGAGCCATTCTGCTTTTTTGCTTTTCTTTTCTTTTCTTTTTCTTTCTTTTTCTTTTTTCTGTTTTTCTTTTTTCTTTTTTCTTTTTTTCCTCTTTTCACCGCAATCTGAAAACTATACAGCAATCTGAAAGCCAAAAATGTCCCAGAGCTAAGTTTTCAGCCCTAAAATCAGCACTTTAGGTATTCATAGGAAGATTTCTCACCCACCTCAGCATTTTGGGAACCTCACGTACTAAATCCCTCCCCTTTGTCTCTCCACCAGCACTCTCAGCCCCCAGTGCTTTTGGCCCTACCTGGCAGCTGGGCTGTGCAGGTGGACTTTGACATCCACTGCCTCATGACTGGACATCAGTTGTTATATCATTTTTTTAATGTCTGGGTCATCAGAGAAAGAGCTTAGGAGCTCATGCGCCTATTTGATTCCAGGCCAGTGTGTCAAAAGCTTCCAGAAGCATGAAATCAGTCTTCATTCCCGTACACATCCATCAAAAAGGTCACAGCATCTTGTTCCAACTGCATTAGGCAATTTGTTTAAGTATGATTCAGGGGATATAAAGTTAAAAGCCAAAGAGTATGTTCACGTCACAGTATTTCCTTGCTTGCTCCCAGGGTTCTGGCAGGCCATGTGATGGGTGTCTCTACTTAGCACTTTAGTCCGGATCAGGAATTTTGATCTGGCTTTACCACGGTTTGGTTCGTACCACAGTGGTCTCCAAGCACATGACCTGCCTTACTTTTGGATATGAGTAACACGTCCTTATGGGGGGAGCACACAGTGTGCTCCAGCTGCTAAAGCATCCGGCTCACAGGAGCAGATTTCTGGATCCCCAGCCAGACTGAAGTAACATTCCCCAAAAATATTAAGAGTGGATGCAGGAGTCTTGGCTCCAGGTATCTCTCTCCTAGCAGGTTGTGATATGCACTAATTTAGGCACAGACAAATCAGATCAAGCTAAGTTCACCGTGGAGTTAACCAGGAAAGACAGTGACTTGTAGGACCAACCAAAAGCCTCTAATGTCGACATCTGTGTTTTCCTCAACTAGGTCATCTGAATAAACCCAGTGGTCCTCAACAGCTTAATAGTTCCCCAAACACACATACACAGTGTGGGCACCTTGTTCTCTGTCCCGTTTGTGTTTTGCACTTCTGGCTGTTTGGAAAAGAGTTTCAGGAAATATATATTTTTTCCTTTTTTTTTTTTTTTCTCCCTACATTTTGACCAAAGACTGAAAAATGTACTTTGAAATGCCATTGTTAGTTACTGACTTGGTTGCTTTTAAAATGAATGGAATTTATCCACTTTAATCTCTTATGGTTTCAGATTTGAAGCAAATTCAGGCAGATATTCCTGCATGTGTTATGCTGAGTTATGTCGGTTCTGAAGGCTTTTTATTTATTTATTTATTTTTGCAACCTTAGACTCTTCACCATCTTTCCTTTAAATCCAAAGCAAAACTGGGGAGCCAGTGAAAGATGAGTTCGGATAACCCTTACTTTGAAACAAACAAACAAACAATAAACGATGTCAGGATTCAGAGAGATCTTCATTACTGTGAGGCTTTCATTCTCTAAATTGGCTCCTCTGACTGACTTCTGGCTTTGGTATTCTTTTATTAAAGTGAATTCTCAAATATGATGTTTCCAAAAATAAGGTTTTGAGTTGCCAAGTAAAAGAGAGTTAATAATCCTTTATTTATTTAAAGAAATATGTTTTCCGTATTCATAAGAGATTGTACTCAGTGATGCACAGAGGTGGTTGGCAAATGTTACAAAATGTCCAAGCACTTGTTGAGTTGGCACCTCCTTTGGGGGAAAAAAAGGGTTTACTAGGATCTTCTTGTGACAGTGCTGCCGTGCATATGTACCAGGCAAATGAAATGAAGCTTCCAGGTAATAACAGTAATTCTGGCATATCCTAACTTTTCCAATTAGTGAAAAAAAAGTGTCTGACTGATTGTTCTTTCATTTGAGGGGCTGTGGGTAAAAAATTCTGTTTTTAAGGTAAAAATTATGATGATCAGCCTTTTAAAGTGCACATGACACTGCATTCAGCAGAACTGCTTGTGAGCTCGAAATCAAGGATATTCATAAAAGGTTGCTGAATTTAACCCTTTGTTTTATGTTCTGAATGATTACAGAATGTTCGCATTCAAATATTAAGGAAAGAATTTTCCTAGCTAGATATTTTGAAGAATCACAGAAAACAAAACAAAACAAAACAAAACAGAAGAGAGCCTTTTGTTATAAAACATACTTAAGTGGTTCAGCTGTTCTCCATGCTCCTTAATTGAACCTGATATCCCAAGGGATAGCTCTGAATTAATAGAAAATAGGGAAAAAGTACTTTATTTTTTCCTAGATGTTTTCTTTTTTAGTGAATATAAATTGCAAATAAAAACTTTGTCTCCGAGACAAATTTACAATAGTCAAGAATGTGGTAGAAAGAGACTGTTTAAAAAGTTTCTTGTTTTTTACTCTTGAATACTGACTGGAGTGAATATGTTGAAGGTAAAATCTACCAGTGCTGCATAACTTGCTAATATCTTTCTCTGAGATTATTTCTGCTGGCTTTGGGGGTCTATTTGATGAGAAACTGTTGAATAATTCCAGGAATGATTTGTGTGTACATATGTATGATGTGCCTTAACATAAACAGAAAATAGTTAGTAATATAATATTTTTTCTGAAAGAATTTTGGGAACTACATATAGTTTATGCCAGATGTCATTTGACTGTATAATTTAATACACTTGGGTAACTTAAACATAATAGCTTTTGCTAGGTTTCCTTGCTGATTGTGGATGCGAATGACAAAATCCATGTTTTTTAGCTACGTGTCTAATCTGAAAAATCCACTTTCTGTTGTAGAAAATAAGCAGTGTGTGAAATATGTAGACCAAATCCTGGTTTATTTACTCAAACCTGGAAAAACATAATTCCTCTGAGGAAAGTGTGGTGACTTTAAGACCGAGAACATTGTTTTTGTCCTATCACTATTTGCAAAGACCAGATATCAATAAAAGTCTTTAAAGCAGCAAAGACAAGACTGTCAGCTTAGAAATCATGCTAGAAGATGTAATAAGCTTCTGCCTCTGAAGTTAATTGTTTCTTTCTGTATGTTTGTGCTTAGTGTAATAGTCCTGAGTTAATCCTGGAAACAAGGGCTAGGAAAACCTAGGATCTACCCTGCCAAACATTAAGTGCCCCAAAAAAGCCCCCCTAAAAAAAATAGTCTGAGCTAGATCTGCTTCTAAAGTGAATAGAGACAGACATCTCTGGGAGGAGGTTCATCATTAAAACACACACCCAAAATAGATGAGTGAATAGATAGTTTCCCATGGGGAACTAAGATGAACCTCCTTGCCCTTTCATGCGAATAATGGTAAAGTATAGAATTGTAGAGGGTGGTCTAGACATGGATTATTTTTAATTTCTTCTAATTTTATAAGAAGCACCACTGGTAATTGTTTTTGTTTCACCCTTTACAGAAAAATATCTCCCTCAGATCTGGATGCCTTATATAACATCCTAGAAGTTAAGGTCCACAGTACTTTAAACAGTGTGATAGGTGGTCCTAAAATATTGTTAGCTTGTGAGAGTCTTTCAGATTCTCTCCCCTATTGCAAACTCCAACTCCTTCCGCCCCCTTCTTCTCTCTGAGAAAGGATGAACCTTTCTCAGAACCTGCAATGGCCTTAAGGTTAATAAGTGTGGGGCTTGATAAGCTGAATTAAGTAGGGTAACTGCTCTGGAGTGTAAGGAAAACTCAGTTCCTGCCTGACCACCACTGGTTTCGTCCAGGTTCAGAGACAGTGTAATCCAACTACCATGAAATTGAAGCGCTCTGGATTGAATCCCGCTTTATTATAATTATTATTATTTTTAAACTTGCTTATTCTTTCCTATTGGCTTTAAACATAGCAGATAACATATTAAGATTATATTATGCACATATACTGTTATATCCCCAAATATGTCATTGAATCAGAAATCAGCATGTAGAAGATAGGAGAAGTGTGAGGAGAAGGACTGGAAGTGAACTGGTTTGGTCAAGAAGGAATGAAAAGAAAACAGGTGATACAAAAGGCCACATTACTTGCTCCACTCACAAATTCCTCTGTTATAAGGGTTGTTCTTCATGGGCGCAAGAGAGAGGGCACATAATCCATGATGTCTCCAGGAAACCTGACAAGGATTTTGATCAGGGTGGACCGTGATCACTACTTAGTATCCTTACCAGCAAGATTTCCTTGAGCCCTTCACAACTTTCCTATGTGTCTGCTTGTTCATCTAGGTTTAGTAGCCAAAGTGCCCTTTAGTAATCAAGTTGCCCATGTATGTAGGCCTTATATTGCCTGTGCTTAGAAAGATGGGACCCTGGCCTTGAGACCTGTCCTTAAGTGTGTCGATAAAGAACAGCTACAGCGCGTAATCAGGCTATTTCATGAGTCATTTTCCTCTTTTTCAAAGGAAATATGCGACATCATTGTTATGCTATTTATACATGCTATGGCTTCTAGAAAGCAAAGTTTCTCAGCAGCTGCCAGAAGGGAGCTGGACATCACAGTCTATACATGTGCTAGAGGCCTTCATGGACAAACCTCAGGTACGAATTCCCATGCCTGAAAGCAAGGGGTCAACAGGGGGAAAGCATGAGTACTATTATGAATACTGCTTAGTTTTTACTGGATTCTGGTCTTTGCTCCACAACATAAGGAAGTCTGCCTGCCTTCTTCTCAAAAAGACTAGGTGGACCACACTTAGCATACTCCAGAGTATGCTGGCAGGCCCCTACTATAACATAAGCACTGTAAATCTGTACTGTCTATATGCTCACACCATAATTGTTATACAAAATTTACTGTTTTCAAATGAGATTATCTAGGCTATGACTGTTGCGAGGGAAAAGCTGAAACTACGGCTCAGATGCCTCCTACGAGTGAGGTTTGTCAGCATCACAGTAAAGCTGAGTATCTCTGAGGCAAGAACTGTCCTTGATTCTGACTGCAAATCTGAAATCCAACTTGGAGACCCATTAGGATGGGATAGTAATATTGTTTTTCATTTTCTGTCTGAGACAAACAAACAGGGAGTAGATCATGGTCTATAGACAGGACTTCAGCTCAGCTGTTTTTCTCCAGGCAGTGGTTTTCTTGTTTACTTCTTCCTGTAGGTCTGACTGAAGCCAGTAAGTAGCGTCAAACACAATGTGTGAATGCAAAATTTCTTCCTTATTATAAAGACAATTTTGAAACAATCTTTACTCCTCATAGCAATATCTTTGTTTGTTTAAGTTAACAGAATCCGTTACACATGACATGACTGATGGTTTTGACAATGGACTTGAAAATATGCCCAGCATAACTCCTGTCTTCTGCAGTATTCTGGATAGAGCTGTTTCAGTAATTTGCTTATTTATTGTAACAGCACATATAGTAAAGTTTTTATGTACAGCAGTCCATAGAGTAGCTTTCAGTTTCAGAGGAATATTTGATCAACATCATCTTTAAAGTATTAAGCTTGATTTTTTTTTTTTTTTTATATATATATTTTAAGTAGAAGTGCTGCTTTTCTGGCCTGCTTTGGCGGCATTGCCATCAACTGAGTGCAATTTTTCAAAAGACAAGAACATGCCAAATGCAGCCCTTAGAGCAAGAGCTTCTCAAGAAGCTGAGGACTGGACTAGCTGTAACAGCAGATTCTTTTATTTTTCTTTTCTTGTCACTGCTGCCAGGGGATGACCTAAAGTAGGAAGATTTGGAGATGAGCTAGGTGGAATTTCTACTGAGGCAGAACTTGAAGCCCAGGTGTTTCTCCTTAATGTGGCTTGTCTGACCACTAGACTGATCTGATATCAATTAGGAGCTTACAAAGAAGGAGTCTGGGGAGAAAAGGGGTGTCTTTTGCTTTGTGTGTGTGTATTGTGGCTCCTCTTCCCCGCAAGAAAAAAATTAAGAAACCTGTTTTTTCCTTTGATGTGAAATTAGCCCTGATTTCTGAAAATTTAGCACTTTTTTTTTTTCTTTGCAAAAGTTATTTTCTGGATGACCCCACTATATTAAGCTAATATATTTATACCAAGGATTCTGAAGTCAACTAGGAATGTCCCTGAGATCGCCACTGCTATTATAAACTTAAAAATCTAAAGAGAGCATAAATCCCTTTTGTGTGGCAAGCCGAGCGCATTCCATTAACATTCCCAGGGCATTCAGACCTTTTCCCTTCTATCCACTTGTGAATTAAGCCCTGTTTTTCTGAATGCATTTCTTAAATTCTGCCACTTGGATTTTACGGATTGTTCCTGGACTATTGTAGAGCGCAACCAGCTATCAAGTTACATAGTTAATAAGGCGTTCTAATTATTGTTGATTATTTTAATTAATAATTAATGAATTAATGAAGAATTAATTAATTCCATTGTGGCAGTGTTCCTCATCCTTTGGCACTGTTTGCTGTTGCTTATCCTTCCTTTTCGTTTTTCCTTCAGCTGAAGGAACCTCGCTGTGGCACTGTTTACTGACCCGTATCGGGAAAACAGCTGGGTTTGGCGATAATCCTGCATGTTTTCAGGGCTGGTGGCAGCCTGCGCTCTTGCTGCAGCCCTGGCACTGGTGATGCACTTGGTCACAGGAATTGTCCTGCTGTGGAATTCTTTCCTGATCTATGGGAAAGGAGGCCACTTCTTCCACGAGAGTCGGTGTGGGCCAAGACCGGTTTGCACCTGGCACATGCTCACACATCGCTGTACGGGTTCAGGTGTATGTGCCGGTTGTGATTGGAACCAGCAGCTATTCAGAAATCAGTCACTATTTGTAAAACTGTTGTGGCAACCTGGACGCTGACCTACGTGTTGCTATAGATAGAATGGTGTGCCTAGAAGTGTAGGTCAAGATTTTCAAAATAAATGCTAATGCACGATGCTCAGAGGGAAACACTTCCACAGCAAACCTGGTTTTCTGAAGAGGTGTGCTTCCGAAAATGAGGGCCTTCAAAGTTGCCTTAAGTCTCAGCTATCAAAACCCTGAAACCATCTTTCCACATCTGCGATTTGGCTAGGTAGTACAAGACGAGAAACGTGTGAAAGAATAGGAGAGCAGCACTACTTTGTGAGCATGTATTAAATGTAACTGTTTATTAAGCAGTAGTTACAGATACTACTTTAAATTATGAGGCAAATTTGAGAAGTCACTTACCTTTAAGAATGCTCTTAAGCATATGCTTAATTGCTTTCCTCTTCAGAGATGTTTTTTAGAACTGATTTAGCAATAAAGGAATCAGATTAAGAGTAAGCACCAAAGACGTATTCAGGAACAAGCAAAGGGGACATAGCCCAAAGTATTCTGGAAGAGTTTTTTCCTTTCTTTCTTTGTTAATTCCAGCATTTTAAAGCTTCCATAGTTTCCCTGGATTTAACAGCTATATTATGTGTGCGTGTGTGTGTATATATAAGTAACATGTATGTGTATATATGTATATGTACGTATATGTATATATACAAATACATGCATATGATACCTAAATGTAACTTATGGGAATAAATGAGCATATAGTTTGCAGGCATGATGCTGCAGTCTGAAGAAGGAGGACTTGACTGGAAGATTTGGTTACCTAATAGTACGTCCCAGGAATGCGCTTAACAAAGTTTTTCAGTTCTCCCCTTTCTGAACCACTTTAATACACACATTAATAAATAATAAA
>VZSV01000166.1:1161807-1173378 GCA_013398735.1 Nothocercus julius | reverse complement strand
GTTTGTTTGAAGTTGACATGCATATTCTGCCTAGGGTAGATCACTAAATAGTATGAACCTAAGAAAAGCTGCTCCTTAAGCCAATGAATATTGTATTTTGTAGCATGTAAGCTGCAACTATTGCACTGAAGTCCTAACTAAGCATCTTTTTGTTGTTGTTAGTTAGTGGAAACAAGAATAAAGTATTATTTGGGAGGTAGTCTCAGTGGTGCTTTACCACAGCTTGCATTGCAAACGCAAGGCTGCAATTCATGTTTTGTTCTCAGGAAATGTATTTTACTTAAGTGCTTATAGTAGAGTATTCTCTCTTTCCTCCTCCCAAATATTGTGTTACTCAGATTTTGCAGAGCTTGATGTTGTAGCAATGGAGTAATCAAGTGTTACCTAAATTATTTAAAGCTTGGGATTAAAGGCCTCATTGCTGAGTGCTGACAAGCTTTCAAATGTAGCCTGGGAAAAAGTTTTGTATCCTTTCCTGTATGCGTACACTTTGAAAATAATTTGTAAAAGTGCAGTGAATTATTCTCAAAATATATGCACAGAGAGAATGAATAATTCTTTTACAAGTTGCTCTCCAAAGGAAAGAACGACTATCAAAAATACAGTAGCAATGTATACACAATAATATTGTGGCACCTGCAAGAGATCTATTTTTTTTTTTAAATAGATCTCTTCCTTTCACCAGAGCGTGTTTAAAGGTGCTCTTTTATTTCAGAACTTTTGTTTTGGTTTGCAACACAGAGCAAGTGTTAATTCAACAAATCTGAGCATTTCAAATGCTAAGTCCCTTTGCATTTCCAGGCCTTGTCCTGTATTTCTTGAATTTCAAAATGCCTCACTTGGTTCATGCTTTTTTGTACTGAAGATTAACGATGATAATGCAGCATTATGTTGCAACTTTGGGTTAAATGCATCAAAACGTAGTTTCAACAAACTAAATTTTATTTTGACCTGTATGTGGGTTTGGTGAGCTAAATGTATATTTATTTAATTGTATTTTTCTTTTCCATAGCTTTCTTTGTGAAACAATTAGGGATAACTTCTTTTTTTTTCTTTTTCTTTTTAAATGCTATGTACTCTGTTCTGCTGTACTTCAATGTAAAAACAGATGCATAAACGTGTTATATTCTGCTCAGCTTTCATAACATCATTATGATATACTTTTGACAATATCCTTTAAAACCAATGTCACTCATAGAAATTAGGATTTTCTAAGTTTGTCAAAAAAGAAATAGCAATGGCAGTTACATTTTGCGAAGGTTTCATCATTAGCAGGTTGTTCTGTGCCATCAGAAGACATACATTAGAAATGTTACTATATAATGTCAGATTCTCTTCCCATTCTTACTAATGGCTGATTGTGTGAATAAGTTCCATTTAAATCAGTAGGACTATTCACGGGCTTGATGCTGCTCTGCATGACAAAAGGGAAGACAAAACTTGGCCCACGGGAATGAATGACGCTATTCGAAGAACAAGATAGCACTCAGAGTGAGGAAGGGTGCTTGGCTCTGTCTTTAGTGTAATGCAACCTCCTTACATAGCCCTACAAAAATACTGGCATTTCTACACGTATGGGTTTATAGCTTAAGCCAAGAGGGAAAAGCAAGCTGCTGGGTGTATGTAAGGCGTATGAGACTGCTCGTGATGGGCAGTGGGGAGGGTTGATTACAGCAGGAGTGTGCGTTAGGGTGTCAAAGACCTCAAGGAGAGGACCAGAGTGCTTGGCTGATGGAGTTTGCTGAAGGGCCAGGTTAGAGCTCGAGGAGGGGTTAGGGCACCTTTTACTGCTGCAGAACACCCCCAAGCCAGAAGAGGTTCTTCCTGTATGTCTGCTTAACATTTCTTACCTAGAATTATTTTCATATTCATTTACACTGATATTTTTTAAGGCAAAAAGTTTGCTTAAAATATTGCCATGTCTATCCTGGGTGCAATACATCCTGGGTTTAAAAAAACTTATTGTACACCAACTGTCCTTGTTGGCTATAGACAATTTGGTTGTTCTTAGCATAAATTATCTCCAATCCAATGAAAACTCCTTTGCCTGTGTGTGGGTTGTAGGCACCCTACTTGGTAAGGATTTTCCAGGCAGCTTGTTCAGGAGAAGACTAAGTTACAATTCAAAACTTGTAGATGAAAATTTTATAAAACAAATTCCTGAAAATTTAGCAAGGAGAAGAATATATGCAGGATTTTAGCTTGGTATACATGTACAGGTCTACCAGCCACTTACCTGAAGAATTACACCTCTACATTTGTTTTCATATGTGTATCCGTATAGATGGAAAAAGAAAAAAGAAAAAAAAAAAAAAAAAAAAGGAAATATGCCTTTTGGGGGATTGGGGGGGTGGGGAGTCTGCAGTTTGAATGTGTACAAACATCAGTATGCGTTTTACTGTAGTAAATTCTGTCCTTGATACATAATATAGAGGTTATATTCATTTGGTAGAAAGTGTGCTATACTGAAATACAAGGCAAAAGCACATGTAATTTTACCTCCTAATGGAAATGTTTATCTGGATACTCTAGGAATTGTAATCTCACACATAACTTGTGGTAGTACCATGATTTAAGATGGTTTCTGACAAAAAGAACTATAGAATAGTCAGTTAAAACCATGATAGGGACACATAGCACTTTGGTGGGGGAAAATACACATTTGATTAAATGAAAGCATAGAATATGCAGAGAACCTTGGAACACAGCAGAAATGATGCACATAGATGCAATGTGTGCCTTTCCTCCGGTCCACACCACCAGGTTTCTGCTATGTTCTGCACGGCAGCCCTGGAGCTCTGTGGAGGTTTTGTCACGCGTTTTAACCGAGGCATTTATCTCAATGGCATGCAACATGCCGCCCCTGCAAGAGCAGGATGAGCCCAGCATAGCTGCTGTAATGCCTCAGTTCCTCCATAGACCCCAAGTTTGGGAAGGGCAAGACTAACAGCTGATGAGCTGGAGGCCTGCTGGGAGGAGAGGCAGGAAATAAAAAGACAAATCTGTCGGTCATTCTGAGCCATTCTCTTTCAAATCTGAGAGAGATTTGAAAGTTGTTCTCTGTATGCATACATACATACATACACATATATATATATTTTTAAAAAAAGGCATATGAGTGGTGAAGTGTTCACCAAAAATTAATTTTACTTATCTAAAGAATTCCAAAACAATGAGTCATTTTTTCCAAGGCTTTTTCTTTCTTTTTCTTTTTTTTTGTTTTTGTTTTTGGATAATACATTTAAAGCTTGTTTGATTCTGCTTTTTTAGCCTGGGGCCCTATTTTTTTTTTTTTTTTCCAACTTTTCTCTTTAACTGCAGAGGCTGGAAATTTACTTTAAAAATAAGATTTGAGCTTTCCTTGCAGATACTTTGACTGCAGCAGCTGGGGCGTTGTGTGACACTGTCTTGTGGAAGTGGGAGAGGAAGAGCTCTTAAGAAGCTAAGGAAAAGGTCTGGAATTATCATGGATACTTATAGCTGAGGGAGCAGAAATAACTATGCGCCAGACTTTAAAGGCTTCTGTAATTCTGTGTGTGTGCGTGTTTGTAGAGGGGGGGGGAGATTGTTCACAGGTCCTCACTAGAGGGCTGTGGAAATCAGCGGAGAAGATGCCCATGAGCGTGAGGTTTGTGGCTCATGCCCTGGAGGTGAGGCTGTGTGCTGAAGGACGAGCCCTTCGGAGGAGTGAGGGGGCGGAGGCCGCAATTCCTTGTGGAGACAGGAGCAGGGGAGAAGGAGGGAAGCTGCCGCTCACACACTGGATGTCTAGGTCCTCATCTAAATTGATAATCTCTACGGCCAAACTTGGCTCACTGTAGGCAAGAAGTGCTCCACCTTGGCTGCAGAAGCTTGAGCTCCATGCAAGGTTTAATGTGCTTACCTACATCTTTCGTATAAAAAAGTGCTTTATAACTACTGATGCCACGGTTTGGGAAAAAAGGAGCCGGTAGATGGCGTTCAAAAATATTCAACACCCTTCATAGGTTTTATTGGACAAATGCAAGTTCTTGCTATTGCAACTGGTTTTGGGTACAAAGACATTTAAATAGCAAGTTTAATGAGGAGGCCCTTGGTTAGCAAAGAGGAACTACATGTTGTATGTGCAGGAAGGAATGAGTTTAATTTAATCTATTCTTCATCTATTTTCACAATCAGTTTTTCAATTGCTGCTGTCTCCTTCTCCTTCTCCTTTTCTTTTTTTTTCTTTTTTTGGCGTGCACGCCAGCCAAAGCTTGAACACTTCAGCAAGGGTCATTTCCTCCCTGGGGTTCACTCTCCAGGCTCCTTTTTTGTAACACGGCCCAAAATGTGTAGTTAGACATTTGCTGCATTTTGAGGAGGAGAACACAGAGAAAGAGAGAAGCCTTTTTCTTTGCATGTTATTTGAAATTGCAAATAAAAATCACAAGCAGGAAAAAATCAAGTATTGAGTATCTTAGCTGAAAATATGTTTATATTTTGGAAAGTTATGAGTCCACAAAGTTTGTATTCTTAATTTTAGTGAGTGTGATTATTGCCTGCTAATCCGTTTAATCTTATGTAATCGTCCTGCAGAACTGGTCATGTTTAATCTAACATAGCTGGTGGTTATTTTGTCTACTAGAAGTATTGTCAAGAATTAATTTCATTTTTGTTAGTAATTTTTGGAAGCTGCTAGTTGGCATTGCCCACCCACAGAGGTGAAAGTATTATCACGTGACAGTGTTGCTAACATCTCTTAGATTAACATAAAAAAAAGCTGCTGTAATGTATTGTTTGTAATTATGGATGATCATATGTTGCATTTGTATAAGTATCATGTGTTAGACAGGTATATTTGATCATGGCACTCCTGCTCTGTCTCCTGGTCAGTAATTTTATAGGAACGGTAGGGAAGTTATGAGTGTTTCCCACCTGGTCCACAGAAAGAGTTCATATGGCATTAGCAAATAAAGTATGATATGGGTACAAGATGAACTATAAGGAAAACAGGGTTCCTAGTAGTCTGTCTGATATATATTTAAAAAGCAAAAATTCTTTTGCGTATCTATCTAGATTGTTGCTGTGCTCTAGCCCAGTGTTTTACAGAACTAGAAGTGGGAGTCTAGTTGAGCTAGACTTCTCAGATGTCAAATGAACGAGTCAGGCAGGATCTGAACTCCTTTTGTAGGATGTTCTGAGCCATGGAGCTTTTTAATTATAAAATATTTGATAATTAATAGAAAATATTTAGACTATTTTTTTTCCTGATATTTATAACTCATTGTTTCTTTTTGCCAGTCCTGCTTTTTCCTCACACAGTCATCTTTACAAGTGGAAGGATACAAAAACTGTCCTTCTAAACATAAAATGGAATATCCCTTTTTTTTTTTTTTTCTGTTCGGTTTATCTATTCTGTGTGTCTTTCTTATCTTTCTACTGCATTCTGTCTTAATTAGAACTCATGAACTCATTTGCTTCTTACTCATGATGGTACCACTATTTGAACCAAAAACTATAAAACCTCTTCCTCATGCCATTTCTTTTCGATTTCTTGCTTTTATGTGTACAGTGGTGATTTGTAGTTGAGATTACAGTTTGGAAATGAAGCATATATATAATTCACTCAATTAATTTATATTGTATTTCAAAACATTTAAATGTTCATATCTGTTTTATTTTCCTGACAACTGAGCATTCTATGTCTATCGGAAAAGTTAGGTATCAGTACGTTATAGCGAAATGTTGAATTCTGCCCTATCTTGTACTTTTCCTCCATCATTTAAAGCAAAGCATGTAAATATTCATGCTACATGAAATTTAAAATAGAATTTGACAAGATTTTATTTTTTTCTCTCTCACATGTCCTTCTGGCAGGGGATTTTAGTAGGAGTATATGATCTGAGGTTCCTACTAAAGAGTTTTTTCTGTTGTTTCTTTCTTAAACTGTAGTTCATATCAGGATTTTTTTTTTTTTGATTTAAATATTTTTGGTTTTTTTTGTCTAACTTGAACTTGATGTGGGACAATCTGGAACTAATGACTTCAAGATTTAGTGTTCTTTATAGCAAAATTCTGTGAACTGAGGAACATCATCACTAACAGAAATGGATAAATTATGCTTTGGAAATGGCTACTTTTTATGATAAAAACTGTATTTGTTGTATGATTATGAAGAGTTAGAATTTTATAATATGCACAACAAATTATTTTTTATGTTTTCACTGCTAGACAGAATTTATAGCATGTGCTATTTATTTTGTGTGCGATAATAACCTTGCTGGGCGCTTTGAAAGGATTATGTGGGAACCATTGGGTAACAGTGATGGCAACATCTATGAAGAAAGGAATGGAGAGCTATTGGCAAGCATTTAATTCAATGAAGACTGGTTAAATGAAATTTGAGGCAATCTTCTTGTTAGCAATATTCTGCTGGTAAAATACCCGCAATTTTTTATAGAGGTTTTTCTCCTTCACTAAAGGCAGGAAGAAAGCCAGTTCTTCATGCCAAATAATAGTTACTCAAAGCATTTTAGATCTCTGGGTAACACTTACATGAATGAGCAGAGAGGGTCAGGACGTGGGTCTGGATCCCCGAGGCCCAGTTCAGAGAAGCAGCCAAGCCAACAACAACAGAAGACTCAAGATTAGAAGATTAATTGTTTGAGCTATGATGTGATTTAAAGTAGTTCATAACTAAAAGGATATCAGTTCTTTCGTCTTTGCAAGGACACCGAGCTTTATATTACCAACACTTACTCACCTGGAGATATATTAGTTTCAGAGTTCAATGTCACTTATTGCACATCCTCCATTGTTTAGGTAGATAATCTGACTTTGGACAAAGTGAGAATGTGAATTGAATTTTTTTTTTTTTTTTTAAAAAAGAATTTCTGTGGATGGCTGGGATGAGTTTTAGGTTTTTCAGCTTAATCAGATTCGAAATGAGTTCTTTGCCAAATGTCTAAAATACCACTCTTATGTTTAAAAACTGCTATTAAGAAAATCTAAAAGTGGGATTCTCCCTGTATTGTCGGTATTATTTCCTGAAATTTTTCCTTTTGCTGAAAAATACGGTCTCTGTTTTTCAGTATTATTTTTGCTCTCTGGGCTTATATCCTTGACCAGATTCTTTATCTTATTCCACTTTTTAAATCCTGCTTTCACCTTACTGTCTGGTTTACCTATGACTTTTATTTTATCTGTATAAATCATTTCTTTTAAATAATTCTCTGTCCTTTAACTCTTTCTATTTTCTATGATTTTACAAATATAAAGGTTAACTAACTAATAGTTGGATGCTGGACTGAAATAGATGAGTATTCCTTCTGCCAGTGGAGAATGAGGGAAGGAGGCTGGCAGACTTGACTGACAGAAAAAGAATTTGGCTCTGAGTTGAGATGAGCTGCTGATTTTTTTTCCTCCTTGACCCATGTATGTAGTCTCACAAGAAGAAAGCTTGGTAGAAAGAGGGGTTTCCATGGTGTAGACTTTCAATAACTGGAAGAAATAGAACACATTATCACCCATGCTTTCCTGTGCTTTATCATCGGTGCCAGAAGGTGCTAGGGAGTGTCAGGGCATAGGAACAGGAGTGCGGGTCTCTGTGTGAGCTCTTGCCAATGAGGGTGGCTGTTGGAATGGTTGTGTCCTTGATCTCGATTGTCGTACGTGTTGAGCTTTCTTCCAGCTCTAAGACCTGCTACATGCCACCAGGAGGGGTAGGAGGGCTCTGTAAAGGCAGGAATCCTCAGCTCACCTACTGTCAGGGGAGAAGAGCCCTTTGCTGAAGTTGGGTGCTCGAGGTTTGCAGAGCAAGAGGAATGCCACCTGCCTTTCCTGTTGCTTTGCAGGATTTAGAGGCTCTCGCTGAAATGACATGCTCAGCAGCTGGGCATTGACTGCGAAAAGTTGGAGAGCCAGCTCTGATCACCGTGCTGCTGTCTGCTCTCTGGCTACCTTTCCTGGGGACCCTGGTCTGGAACTGGTGTTGCTTGGCCTGGCATTTGCTCTTGTAATTCATGTAATAAAGGGCTGTAAGCATCATGTATCAGGATCCTGTCCAGTAGACATATTTTATTCTGAGAATTTTATAGCTTAAGATAAACATGGCTTTACTTCTGTCATGGGATGATGCATGCTTTGTCATGTTCAAAGAGTAACGCTGGAAACAAGCTTGAAGGCTCTATTTCAAATGGTGACATCTACCTGGTCACTAAGCCAGTATAGCAGATATATTAATTCATGCACTGTCCAAAAGGCAAGTAGTCAGAAATACATCCCTTTCTTCCTCAAGACATTTTTTTTTTTTTGTACATATGTTTTGTTATCAGGACAAAACTTGTTAAAGTTTAATTTAAATCAATTAACAAAATACTTCTACATGAAGGAAGTGGGCAAGTTACTGGTCAGTGAAACAGGAGAATTTTCAACAGCTTTGCTTGTGCATTGTGTTGTGATGATAGTAACTGTCTAAAGTTCCAGGACAGGCAGAAACTCTTTTGAAGGATATGGACCCTGTTTGTGTCCAGACAAAAAAAGGACAATGTCTAACTATGTGAGAGCCTGCCTTTCCTAAAAACACCAGTATTGGTTAGAGCGATAGGTACTGCCAAACTAGGCTAGGGCATTTTAAAGACCCGATTCTGCCTTAGTTACAAAATCTTTGTTATCCATTAATAGGTACACTCAGCACCTTTCAGAAGCAGGCTGTAAATGTGTACAGGATGTTAATATTTTTATGAGAAGGAACCATTGTAGATGACAAATTCTGTGAGGTAAGTTCTTTCTTTAATTATCTTTTCCCTGAGGTACCTATTATACCTCATGGTGGAATAAATCGTATTAATAATTTTATTCGTTTAAACGAGAAATGGTTTCTCAAAAGAAGAAACTAAAAGAGACAGAATCAGAAAAGGAAAAGAAGGCTCCACCTTGATACTAACAAGGTTGATTTTTGAATATCCTGCAGTTACACAGCTTCATTTAATACCTCAGGAAAATGCACTTGCTTTATCTCCTACCAGAAGTCACACTGACTTTAAATTGGAGCTAATAATGTGAATCTAATGACTAGAGTAGTCCTTATAGTATTTTTAAGCATGTAGTTTGTTTTAAGGAAAGATTTGATTACTATTTGGGTACCCTATTAAGATCAAGATAAAAAGTCCTATTCTGTTACATGTTTTAAGTGAGTGCTAAACACTGCCTTCAACA
This sequence comes from Nothocercus julius, assembly GCA_013398735.1. Lineage (NCBI taxonomy): Eukaryota > Metazoa > Chordata > Aves > Tinamiformes > Tinamidae > Nothocercus > Nothocercus julius. The sequence goes on along the minus strand of VZSV01000166.1, from coordinate 1,164,201 downwards.
GTAATAATATTTGTAACATTCACTGTAGTGGTTCTAAATCAAAAAAGAAGGACATTACTGACCCAGCTATGATAATGAGATGCGATTTAAGGTATTTAATATGACACTGAAGAAAAAGCATCAATTCCTCACATTGTCCTGCTGTTGTTGAGTGAAAGCAAGCAGGGAGGAACTCTCCCACCTAAATATCACATGTGTTAACTGTGGGTTAAAGCTGAGGTTTAGGAATTCAGACATTGAATTGGTGAATACAGTGTCACTGGTTAAGACAAATGGTGACCAGAGTCTAAGCAATTGTACTGTATTCATTCTGATCTGCTGATATATCCCCAGCGAGTGCTGTGTGCAGTACAGTGATGCAGGGTGGTTATGGCAATATGCCTTTGCATACCTGGTTATTAATGTAGGAAGCTGGCTGACCATATTCAATCTGTCCAATCCCATATTCTTGTGGAAATATTGGTGGCTGACAGTTATGGCTTCTGGCAGATGTGAGGTCTGGTAGGGATGGTTAAACCACGGGTCTAAGGTTGAAGAAGGGAAATATCCCTGGGAAATACTATGAGAAGGTGAGCAGTGTCAGAGGGCAGGGAGAAATAAGGTGCTGAATGAAAGGTATTTCTGGAAAAGGCTGCACTATGAGATGGCAGCTACTAAGCACAGACATGGGGCAGTTGCATTAACCTAAAACCTGGGGTCAGTACAGAGAAGAAAATCTAGGGAGCAATAGCATTCCTTGCTCAAGGTCGGATGGAGCAAGCGGAGCTCAGCATGCCCACAAACAGCCTCTGCAAGAGAGAGGGGCCAGCAGGCAAGCTGGATTCATTGCAGGTTCCCTCTGCTAGGCAGGCTGGCCCAGTATTGCAGACAGATTCTCCTGAGTCTGCACTTGCGTGTGTCAGAGTGTAAACTCACATTAAAAATCCTCCCATTTCATGTTTCGGAACCTCACATTATACAGTGCAGACTTTCACCAAGAAATCTCTGCATCCATCCTGCAAAGTGGAGTATCTCTCTCAGTAAGAGTTTCAGTGGGAGATGAGTATCCGTATAATTTTATGGTCCTTAAAGTTTAAATTACCTCTGTCATGTCACTGGACAAATTAAATAGACTGAGTTTCCTTATGTGCAGTAAGTTTTGCACCTGGCCTCCTGTTTTTCTTTTGAATTCTCTTCATTCTAATTCTCTCTTTGAAATATGGACACCACATCTCAAGACGAGTTCCAGTAAAGATCTGGTTAACCCCATAAATTGTAAACCTAGCAGTAATGTTTTCAGGGCTTCTTCTACTGTTCCCCCTGCTTATATACCCAGGGATCCTTTCAGTCCCACTGAGAGCTCAAATTGAGCTGCATCAGGAGGTCCCCCTATGGCCGTAGGGAGATATTTAAAGCATGACTTGAGAGTAAGCGGTGCAACATTGTTGCCTTTTTCTGAGAATTCTCTAAAGCAATAGTTTTGAGCGATGCAATTTATCCCCCCTTTAAGTGGGATTTAACACACTTCTAAAAATGGAAATTCAGTTGTCAATGTAGTTTTGCTGTTGGTTATTTTCATTTCTCTCTTTCTCTCTCTATATATTTAGCTAGCATTCAGCTGTTGCACTTATCTTAGTTCTATATCAATATTCTTTCAAAAGATATTAATTCAGAGCTTCCAAACAAATGTACTAAACTCAGGGAACAACATGCTGAATTTTGGTCCTGTTTAATGAAGAAGTGTACGAACGTTACTGCATTATCCTTGAGAACAAGTATGAGAGGCTCAAACCCACTCTTTGAGCCCAGTTCTGCTTTTCCTGAGGCATTCAAATGCTGGTTTAGAATTTAAGACTTATCAGATGGGAGTTGCTCTAGTCTGCAGTTCAGGATGTGCACCTAAGAGGTGGATTTCTGTCCCAGGGAATGCTTAGTTTTTTTTAGAGAGCAGAACAGCAGCACTGAGGAACAGGTTGCCCTTACTCACAGCCAAATTTTGACAGTATCATGGTTAGGGCACTGTGCTGCTAGGTAGGTGAGAAACAAATGAATATGAGTTTCCTGTCTCACGGGGAGGTGCCTATGCCACTGGCATTGGTACTGGAATTAAAAAGAGATTATCATTCTTATAACTTAGTTCCTGAAATTCTGCAGTTCCTGAAATACATTCCCCTAGCTAAAATAATTTGGCGAGTTTTACTGAATCCAGCAAAACTGAAACAACGTTTTGGCATATGGATTGTGCACTGAAGAAAATTCCCTCAGCTCTGCACATGAATAATTAGCACATCCTGCTCCATGGAGAACTGATCAATGACAGCTGAGTAATATTACAGCATAAGATGGTGTTCTAGAGGAGTGGGAAAGGAATAGTACGGCGAAGATATTGCTCAGTGGCTGGAGGTCTTGGAGTTC
>VZSV01000166.1:1143978-1160822 GCA_013398735.1 Nothocercus julius | reverse complement strand
TTTTTTTTTTTTTTTCCTATTTTTTGTTGCACAAAACTTCTGATACATGGTCATACTCAGAAAATGAGACTTTGACTTCTGCCACCTCTGACATAGGGACTGGGTCTGTGAAAATTTTACCATACTCTCTTTAGGCTCAAATCAATAATTAGCATCCTAAACATATATTATATTTCATTACATAAAATAGTATATGATGTAACAGTAGTATAAGGCACATCTTTCTCTTCAGGTGAAGGTACCTGAAGGTACTGACAAAACCGGTTGTCTTGCAGGAACTTGTTTTATGGCACTCAAAATTTAGGAAAAAGAAAAAAAAAAAGGTGTTACTGTAAAATGACCATTTTATTCCTGACCATTGCTCATTTTTTCTTGTCCAGAATGTGACTTTCCCTGGGAAATGCACCCTTAAATGGTTTAAAAGCCACGAGAACAATGCATTATATTTTCAGATTGATGCAATTTAAAAGTCAGGTGATATCTAGACAAAATTACACCTGGAACTGCACAGAGAAATAAGAGAGAAGCATGTTTTAAAACGTTTGATTTAAAATTTTTGTCCTATTATTTTCAAGGATATCTTTAGTTTGTAGAAGTGGAGTGAGAAAGGAGAGAATTGTAGAGCTGAGCATTGGGAGAGGTGGAGAGGGGAAGAGAGGCTTGTCTTCATGGGAAAGAGGGGGATGCATCCTGCTGCGGAAGGAAAGAAAGACTTGAAGTACAAAAAGAGAATCAAAAAAGGTAGGGCAGCATTTGAAATGGTAAATATTTAGAGGTGTTAAAGAAAGAAAAAATATTTTAGAGATTAAAAAGCTAATATTTAAAGAAGAGTAAACTGAGGTGGTATATGCACTTCAGTGCAAAGGTGGTTACAGTGCAGCAGAAAGGGGTTCATTAGGGTTCATTAGCTCTATGCAGGGCCGAACAGAGGTTCACCTTGCCTAATTCTTATTGATTTGATTTCCATGGAGGCTGCTTTTAATTAGTCTTTTAAATATATTCCCAATGAAATTTATATATAAAAAAATACTTTCTGTACTCCATCTCCCTGTTCTTAAAAAAATAAAATAGGAATATCAGTATTCTGTTAATCCTAGGAGATTCATGAAAGTGATTTCATTAGAAGTACGTGTCTGATTCTCCTTGAAATCAATGCCATCTGACTGTCAGACTTCTTTTGAGAAGCTCAACCCAAGTAACTTAGTTGAGGTCACTCCAGAAATATGGCAGGGAGATGAGACCTGAATTCAGAGCCTCTGGCTATTCTTTTCAGTCCCCAGGACCTTTTAGTTTCTGGGACAAAGCGAGTCTAGAGGCTCTTAACCTAAACTAGGAAGCAAGAAGAAGCTGAGGAGAAGTTGACCTAGAAGGGTTATATAACCATATGTAAGTTAAACAATGTTGGTTTCTCCCTCTCTTTTCTTTTCTCNCCTTTTACGTTAGGCTTTGGCTGAAATAAGACATACTGAGCTTAATATTTATCTCTCTTGGAGCAGGTTGAGAAAAGTCTTGCTGTATCTGTGCCTGTGCCAAGCCCAAGCAGCTCTCCACCTGGAGGAGTGTGTTCAGTGAAAGGGCATAGTGCAGCATTCCATTTCTTTTCTCCTCCTTTTTCTTCTTTGTACTTGAGGCTATGACCCTGGAACACACTAGTGTAATGGAGAGAAAAGATAGACATTGAAGAAAAGGTGCATTAAGACGGAGAAAAGGCACAGAAGATGACATGGCAAGAGCAAATCAGCTTGGGGAAAAAAAAAAAAAAAAAAAGAGGTTTAGCTTAAGGAAGTTTATACCATGCAGAGTTTCAATGCTCAGATTTCTCAGTAAAATGGAAACGAGAAATTGTCCTTGGCTCATAGTAGGTTATAGTAAGAGGGCCTGAGAGTCCTTTCACGCAGAGCGGGCCTATAAGGGAAGATTGCTTGAAAGCTCCCATGGCAAGTACTTGTCCTGTACTTGGGTCCCATCACCAGGGACCTTTGGTGACAAAGTTTTTCTTATCCCCTTGAAAATCCTCATTACTGTTCTGAAAAGCTGGCAGCCATGTTAGAGTACCTTTATTCTGAAAGGAGATTCTGGAGACTTAAGTTACTAAGAAAGAAAATGTCCTATCTCTTATTATCTTTCTTTAGTGAGCTTGGAAAGCACTAAATAATGTCTCTTTTCAAGATAAAAAAAACACAAGCAAAACTGGCAATTCCTCATTTGTTTCCTAAATATATGAAATGATTTGTTTTGTTTTGTTTCTTAATAGTTCCTTACAGCAATCCACTAGATTAAGTTGAATTCCTTTTCAAAGAAAAAGCATACTACTACTGTAAATTTGTGCTTTGGTTATGGTTTCCAACCTTGAGTAGCTTCTTTGTGGAATTCACACCTCTGGATAAATGAGACATCATATCTCTGTGTTGAAAAATATGCAGAATAAGAGAGGATTTATTTTTCCTTGGAGGGTCAAAGGGGATAGAGTGAGAGGAGAGTTAAAAGCCGAGGCCAATTTTTGGCTATATTGTTACAGTTTTACAGAAATCGTATTCCTCATGCAGGAGGTGGTATCTTTTTTCCTATAATTTTTATAATGACTCTGTTTAAAATAAGATTCAGCTGGAAATGTAATCTAAGCTACAGTGCTCAAGCTTATCTAACCCGAGCAAGCACAGGTAACGTGGATCTATAATCTATGATCAGTGGAGTTCTTGAGAAAAAGATGGAAATCTTACCTAAGTGGCTTACCTAAATCTGGCTTAACCCACACCTAGCTGGATGAGTGGATGTGCATTTTACCCTGTGGGCTTCTGGTGGTCCACATCAGAAACCTGCCTGGTTATGCTGTGGTTCCCTTCTGTTTGCCTCTGGGTGTAACATGCACATCCCAAATCCCAGTTCTTGGAGTTGAAGGATGCCTTGCAGGTTGTGAGAGGGAGCACTGGGTTGGCTTATGAGGGTCTGTATCAGAGTTGCAGAATTACTTACATTCTGCTCTTTTGAGTTTTTTTTTCTTTTTTCTTTTTTTTTTTTTTTTTTTTTTTTTTTTTTTTTTTTTTTCTTTTTTTTTGTTAAAGGAAGAATTTCATTTTGTATAAAACAGGTCTTTCTCCAATGTGACCAGGAGCAAATTTATCTTGTTAGCACTTATTTACAACTAACAATTCTCAATTAGCATCTGAGCTTAGATTCCCATTTCTGTAAATCCCTAATGAGAGTATAAATTACTAATGAAGCAGATAAATCTAAGGGCCAAAGTCTTACTTCATTTACACTGTAGTGTAAATCTGAATTATCCCTGTTCATCTGAGCAGACTTATTTCACAGCTATGCTGGTGTAAGAGACATGCGAATGTATCCCCAAGGCTTTTATAGTGGGCAGCACAAAGTGAAAGCATTCTGACTAATCTTCAGACTTAGGTGCTTTTAGGGAAAATCTCTCAAATGTTCCTGTAGTGTTGTGCTCAAATTCATTTGACTAATTTGTCAGTCTTAAGACTATTTGATTCCCTTAAGTGCTGTCTTTTTTCTTCTTATACTTGCTATTTTTGGTGAATATAGGGTGTATGACACCCTGAAATATTTCACACCTTTTCTTATAAGCAGTGTAAGACTAGACTTCCATTTTTATTTTCACTAACTTTTAATATCCAAAATGCATGCCTCATGAGAAACAGAAGCAATTTAAACTCCAGAAAGGTTAAAATGGAAGTAATTCACAGTCCATTTTAAATATCTACTTTTTTTGAATATCTCTAGCTAATCTGTGATAGTATTAACATGCTAATGCATGTAGCAAAGGCTCTGCAATAAACTTACCGTACTAGTTAGCTATATTCTCACCTTGAACACTTTAAAAGCATGCTAACATTCTGTCAGGTTATCTTGGCTACTGTACTTGTTCAAAATAGAGCAATATTCTAAGGCTGCAGGTCTTTTAGGAAATCATCGCAGTCCCAAAAAAAGAAAGCAAGTGGTTATGTTCATCCTACTCATGCTCATGCTGTTGCTTTTGAAGTAAACGGCAAAAAAAGTCTGTAAGGTGACTTGGTATCAGAGATCAAAAATACATTGAAGTCCCAATTGGGACTGATCCTGCAGGGTGCTGAGTGGTATTTTCTCATCACATTTTGCATGGCATGGTCAAGCAAAGGACTTTATCCCCCTGGACTCTCAGTAAAGTTGATGAGTCCTTAACCCAGGTTAAAAACTACATGATCCAGCCTCATGTCTGACAGATTTGAAAGGCTAAAATGCTATAGGTAAGAGTGGTACTTGTAGTCCACATCAATAAAACATAGGTTGCAGCTTCCTGTGTTAGATTTGCAAACTATTTCAAGTAATTAGTTCCTTTAGTTAAGGTGTGTTCAAAGAGTTTCTTGCAAAGTATCTGAAGCAATTAATTAAAATTTCCAAGTAATATTACATGGATGACAGGGTATAAAGTTAAAATTGATATATTCATGAAGAAAGAAAGCTGGTATTGTCACGCTGAGTGACTAACATTTCTACTTTTCTCCCGAGTTGAGAAAGTTCAAGCACATGTTTATAAAGGAGGAAAGGCTACAACATATTGAGGTACTGTCACAGTTAGAATAAAAATTATTTTAGAGTTGTTTTATTATGTTTTGTAATACGATATGCATAAGTGAGTTCTATTATGCTTTGAGTGTTAGCATTGATACTTTTTATAATATTGTGTACTACACATCATATATGATTGTGCTGACATATAGGCAGTAGTAGCAAGTGAAAAAACTATAAATAAATGCAGCTGCTTTGATTACGAAGTGAACTTGGAGGATGAACACCTTTTTCTAGATCTTAGGATCTCTCTTCTTTCTAGAAAAAAAAATGCAAAGAAGGAATAATTTTGCTGTCCTTAAGCACAAGATGTCCATATTTAAGTCCCAATATTAAGCCTTAGTATAGAAATCACATGTTAAATTAAGATGTTTTTCTTGCTCTTGTGAGCAAGAAAATGAGCAATTGAAAGCCAGCCCAGGAAGTTGTCCTTAGCAGAAGGCTGTCCGTCTCTTAGAAGGTCAGATCTGAGATAGGTAAGATGAGACTGGTCTTGTGGTTTATAGCTGCCAAAGCCACTGCTGTAGCCAGCTAGATAAGTTAGGACCGTTTGTGTAAAGGCTCTCCATGAAGTTATGGTGTGATGCATCACCTTCTCTTCTGTGCAACACAAAATATTTATTTCAAACCTTCCCGTGCCTGAAGATAAAACATTGATTTGGTGTCACATAGTTGGCAAAGGCAGTTTCAGAATTAGGCATTCTGAATTCTGCGTGGCATTTGCATACTTTATAAATGGCTGGTTTTAGTATAAAAACATAGTTGTCATCTTGTTAATATACCAATATGTAAATAGCAAAATGATGTAAAATGTAAATATGCAAAAATGGGAGGATGAATATAAAACATTTTGTAACAGCTTATTTTGTTTCTTGTAAATACTTCTTTTTTGGTGACATACTAAAATAAACAGTCCTAAGTAGAACAGTAACAATTTCTGTGAGCACAGTGATATCTGAATAGAAATGAGGACTGGAAAAAATTCTTAAGTCTAATATTTGTCAAGAATTTGTCTTTTAGGTGTGTGTGAGATTTTTTTTTCTTTTTTATGTGCCGAGTGCTTCGTTCAGCCAGTTGTTGTTTTGTGGTTGTAAAAGTGCAGATAGATGTGATAATGAAATAAAATTATTTTTGCAACAATTAATGTTGCCTTAAGATATGTTTTAATTGATTAAATATAATTAAGTTTTCAAGAGCAAAACCAATAGATGTAATTTCTGTCCTTTTCTAGTGAAGAAACAAAACAAAATTGTAAACAACAAAGCAAAATAAAAGCAATGATTTTTAGGGTTCAAGAGAAGCACTCAGTCAGTAAAAGCACATTTCATTGTGTATACTGTACTTAGGTTTTACAAGAGGCATTTTTAGAGTTAACAATTTTGTATATACCGTAAGTAAACAGACAAGGAAGGATTTCTGTCAGATGCTGTGGTGACAGGCTTTAGTTTAAATCCTTAAGACAGATAGATAGAAGTAGATTAACTGGCCTTAATTATTTCATGTTCCCTGTCTGAGTGGAAACATGTTTCTGTGTTCAGCTAGAGTGTCCTAGCAGCCTGGAGCTGTAATGTATTTATTTCCTTTTGATGCATCTTGTTTAACATTTGCTTAACACATTTATTCAAATGAGGCAGGGCATTTGTTTATCCCTTATCAAATGAAGTGGGACAGTTCTAGGACAAGAACAAACAGACAATATCAACAGAAGCACCTATACTGCCTCTTAGTCAAAGGATAATTCTTAGCAAAGAAAATATCAACCTCAGTATATAGGCTGGTCAAACTGTTCCTCCTCCAAACTTCGGGTGCCTTTCTTTTGCTTGATCTCTTAAACCGTAATAATTAAAGGTTACAGGCTGTAAGGATGCAAAATATAACAAACAGACTTAAAACCAAATCAGACTCCTCCTCCTGCCCCGAACCTTAAACAAACGAACTCTAGGAGCACCTAAACCATGAAATACGTAAGTAAACTTATTTTCTTTATGGAGAATGAGAAAGGTTTCATTCAGTCGCTTAAAAGAGAAAGCACAAAAAATATCTATTGTGACTTGAAATTGTTTGGATTATGTTGAATAATGAATTGGGCCAAGCGTAGCTTCTAAGTTTAATGGTGAGACATGTATACATGTTCTGCAGAGTGGCCATTCTCACATTTTCTCCTTCCTGTCCTTATTCAGATTGATCCTTACTCTATCTTGTGCTCACTGCTTTGACTCGTATCCTTAAATAAAAATTGTACAAAGTCAGCAACAGTCTTAATTACAGCTGATATTTGGTTCTGACCTCAATCATTAGGCATCTTCTGTCCCGTTTTTGTTATCTGCTTTAAGGATTAGGTGCCCAGACTTCCCCTCCGCTATATGTAGCCTAGGACCATAACGTCGGCGGGTCACACAGGTGCGTAGCGGTGACGGCTGCAGAAGGTACGTATAGAAATCTCTGTTGATGCTTGGAGACAAATCTGGCAATGTTCCCACACTAACACCCTGCGCAATCTTCATGTTTATGGCAAAATCTAGACCTAAGTGTCCCATACATGTGAAATGTGATTTTAAATATAAAAGAGAGAGGACCACCCTTAGAAATTACCCACTAACCCTACAGCAGTCAGTATTCTCACATAAACACACTAATCTCCAGAGAGCAGGAGAGGAAAAGATGTCTTAAAAATTATGGTGATTTAATTTTATTTTGCCCTAGAATGACATTCTCCTGAGTATTTGTGAAAATGAAGATGAATATGCAGGGCTACATTTGGTTGATTTCGCGCCAGATGGCCAGTTGCAGAGGCTGAACTAAGCTGAACTGATTGATTCGTTTTTGCCATATTGCATGCTGGCGTTTACCAGAGTTCACATGATTCAAATACTAACATTTTTGGTACTCTCTCTTATTTATTTATTTTATTCTCAGTTTCTTGGGATGACCTCTGCTGTGGAGGATTCTCCCTCCTTTCTTTTCTGTTTCCGTATTTAAAGGAATCACTCGTTTCCTTAACAAGCTGTTATTTTTCTTTTCATCTATGTGTGTCTTAAAAACGATTTAATAAACTGCTCATATAGGTAGGGAAAGGAGAAAATGCAGAGGGCAAATCGGCATTATCGTGTTTTTCCCCCCAGGGATTTCATTTTACCTTTCACTAATTTATTACATGTGAACAGAAAATGTAACATCCTGTATTGAGATGGAATTCTTAAGATTCTATGCTTTCAATTTGCTTATTATTTTGGGGGCCATCCAGCAATTCATTTAAGTTCCCAGTGTTCTAATCTTTGTGGAGATGTTCCATTAAAAGCTAATCAAGATGAAATCGGTAGAGTTGCACAGAAAATATTCCAGAAACCTATGGAAATTAATAGAACATATAATGTTTCTCTTTGTTTTGAGCCATTTCGTAGACATCTATAATAAGGAATACGTAGGCAGTAGGATGTAATATGTGAATATATATTTATACACATTTTATGTGAATGCACATACATACATCTTATAATTCAGAGCCAATATAATTTAAATGAAGATTTAAAAGAGCTAACAAAAGTGGATTTTCTTGTTAATTTCTGTAAGCTTTGGAAAGATTTCAGTAAAATCTTACTATAGTGTTTTTCTGTGAACATGGCATTGTATATGCTTTGATTAATTTCTATACATATGTAAAGCCTGTTAGAATATAAAAGAAAGATATTCTCAAATGAATTTTAATTTTTTTACCTATGAAATACAACAGTTTGATCATTTTGTAACAGCACGGAAATCTCTGAACACACTCTATGAAATATAAATAGAGTAGTCCTTTGGCAAAAGAACATATGCATTTGTTAGAGAACTCTTTCTTTTCCCTCCGTAAGCAACAATAACCCCTTTTTTAGGCCATGTGGCTTTAGACCAGCATTCCTCACTGACTTCTTAAGAGAAGAAAGAAATGATGGCATTTAGGCTTTGTGGGCAGCAGTAGCATCAAGGAGCAGTGGAAATATGGATCAAATTGTTAGTCTGCAAGCAAGCAAGAGAGGGTTAAATCGCATCCCTGCAGGAGCTGGTAGGAATTTTACCATGGGCCTGAAAGGTGCTGGGATTTTTTCCAGCGGAGCACGGTGTGGCTCGGAGGAGGCCAGGAGGTGTCTGGGCATGCTAGTGACGGAGTACAGGGCCACAGATAGAAGTTAATCTCTACAAGGGGGTAGTGCCCACATGGTGCTTCAAGGGGTAAGTGCCCTGTCCGGCCGGCACACGCTCAAGCTGCGGGTAGGAATCCTTCACATTGCTCCAGGAAAGATATTGGTGCTTGCTGGCTACAGTGGGCCATGCGCTTCCTCTGACAGCTGCGCCTATGAAAGGCAGGGCTATTCCCCAGTGTCCGAGTTCTTTCTATCGACTCTTCTCCCTATCCCCATGTGCTTCTGCTCCCCTCGCTCCGCATCACCGTGCCTTGCTTGCCCTGCCCTGCACTTCCAAAGGAACCTCTCAGCCCCTCTTGCAGGCCCCCAAAGTCACCCGCAGGCCTGCTCTGGCACAAGCATGCCCCAGGGATGTGGGGTGGAAGGCTGTAGGGGAATCCATGCATCAACTGATTAAAAACTGGGTAGAAAACATTTTTTTAAATGTCTAAATCACCTATGAGTTTCCTCTTAAAACCCAAATACTCTGGCTCAGTGAGAAAGGTATATCACCAAAGAAGTCCTAAAGTCTGCTGTATGCCTCACCCCAGAGTCTCCTGCCATTTGTACTCCAAAATGCATGGTGGGATTGATATATATATGTGTATAAATCTCACCTTTTCTCAACTATTCTCTGTACATCTTTGTCACCTATAAGACTTCTGAGAGTCAAACAGAGCAGTCAGAAACCCAGTCTGCAGGATTGAAAAGGATTAAAAAGGGTGAACCTACAGTACTTTATTGACCTAGGTCCTCACATTAACCTGATCTGATCCTTTAATTACTATGAATAGAATAGGGCTTACAGTCCTACTTAATAACACCCCATGCTTTTTATTCTATAAAGAGCTTTCCGATTCATGTGGCCTCTTCTTTTCAGATTTACAGATTTGTAGCAAGAAGGAATGCATGAGGTTTTTCTGGCACTCCAGGGGAGAAAGCTACCTAATGTGCATGTGTGGGATACTGGAAAGCATAACCTTTCTGTTTTGAAAAGTTATTTGGAAATCAGCCATCATTCAAGGTATTTGTTATCTGGAAGGAAGGGTGAAAGTAGAAAATGCAGCCTAAACATAAGATCAGAACTAGTGTAAAGCAGTTTCTGTACTAACGGGATAAATTAAGATACAAACTATTTCCTCCCATACCTATTTCCTCCCCTTCCCATAGACCTGGAGCACCAGCACGTTGTTATAATCTACGCAGACTGATATATACACAAATGATCATACATGAATGATATATGGTCCTATAATTAATAATTGGTATTTTCTCTGAATTCAGGAAAACAGCTGCAGTCCCCTGATAAGGTAACATTATGAGAATAAAATCAAAGCTGAGCATTAATGATTACAATTCGTTGTGATTGACAATGGTGAAACAATCACTTATTTCTTGAACTGAGCAGAAATATGAGTTGGCCACTGGCTTAAAATGAAAAGGGGGTACAGGTTGTGGTTAAGAGCCTACGGCTTGTGCTGAGTGGTGTAAGAAGCCGGAGAAGTTTTGCCAATTTTGTGCCAATGAACACATTGTGCCTCGTGTCCTGAGCATGTCCTCTGCTGGCCTGAGGAGCCAATCAAGTCCAATTTTGAACTAAAGATGGAAAGAGTGATCCAAGAAAAGCAGAGTTTTTTTGTTTCTTTTCATTTTTTTTTTTTTGGGGGGGGGGGCAGGAGGGAGAGGAAGATGAATGAAGGTGAGAGAGAAAAAAAAAGAAGGAAGAAGCCAATCAAAAAATTGGTGAAAGTGGTGCAAGGAACCCAACAAAGTGCAGCTTTTTCTCCTTATGTGGTCCCTTTAAATACTATTTGCCTCAGCACACAATCCTTTTACTGTTGTACTTATGAAAAGATCCTGGCTGTATTCTTATTTTAGAGGGAAGGTTACAAGGAAGGGAAAGTGAATATTCCGCCTATATTTTGCCATTTTGATTTTTTTCTCTTCATTAAGCAACACTTCTTAGGGTGATTTTAGGGCTAAAACTTGACTAAGATGCAAGCAACAATGAAACTGGTCTAATTTTATTTAACTGAAATTGCTGTAAATAGCACAGTTAGTAAAATAAATTCTGAAAGCATATGTGTTTGACAGCAAAGATGTATTTAAAAATATTTTATCACAATTCCTTAGCTTTCACAAGACAGATATTGTTAGGAGCCAGCCTGATTAGTCTATCAAACGCATATGGTTGCCTCCTTCTCCCCCACCCTCCGCCCCCTTGAAGATAGAATAATCTTTACTATGCTTTTAAGGAATAAGAATTTAAATTGAAGCAAACTGTGAAACTGCCAAAGCATGCTTATTATTGACAGGTTATATGAAAATGATTGCTTAAAATTCCACCCCACAGACAGACAGACGTATATAATCCCTACTTTAGCGTTACAGTCTTGCTCTCTGTTGCGACAGTATACAGCTGTAATCTCAAAAGAACATTTATTAAATGTGAAATATTAGATGTTTCTCTAGTCTCCTTCCTTGATTGTGTTCGTAGAGCCTTGTTGGGCAATTGATTACTCTGTGCACAGTCCTGCTGCTTTAGGTATTAATGGCAAAACCCCCATTGTCTTCAGGATTTAGGCCCTTTATGATTTTTTTTTTAAGTTTATTATATTTTGCAAGCAACTGAGTTTAAAATCTGTGATTGGAAAGACTCACCCCTTACATCTTCCTGTGAAATGTTTTACCTTTAGAAAGAAAAGCATTTGGAAACTGTCGGACAGTTTTGATCTGTGGGATTAAAAGGAATCAGTACTGAAAATGGATTCACATCATTTTCTTTTTTGGGTCCCCAGTACTTGTGGGGAGGGGGAGAAGAGGAAAAAAATAACAGCTGATTTAATATAAGTGGCTGAATTCCCTCTCCTGGTGGGTCTTTCAAACCTCCAGTTTCTGTTCTTGCCATCGCTCTGCGAACATCCCTCTCCCCTTCTTGTTAAAAGGCCCTTCCGATGAAAGCCTACAAAAGCAGCTTTCCGTCTGATTAAGCTTCTCCCATAAGAAAAGTATAAAAATTGGGATACATTTGGGTCACTATCACCCCTCCATTCATCTGACTTAATTTGACGAGACTGGTTAATAAGGAAATTGTACGTGAACAAGGGAGAGTCTTGTGGTCATTAGGGCTACGGAGAATTTCATTTCAAAGGGCACCAGTGACAATAACGCGGAGGATGTTATTGCAAAGGCCAGAGCAGCTCGCCATATTTATAGGCGTATCGTTGGCAGGTGGCAATTTTCTAGCAGCACCTGGAGTGAGCTATTGCTCCAGCGAGGTGGTGGGAAAAGTCGTCTGCAGTGCGTGGGGGTGACCGGGCTTTCTAGGGGATCCTTTAACTTTTCCAGCGCTAACTTTCCCTCAGCACTGCAGCCACATTTCCCACTTGCCCGTCCATAGAAATGCGCGTTCTACTCGTCTCTAGCAGAACTAGTATTTATTTGGGATATCTGAGAAGCTGTTCGCAAAGGTGCTGCGGTTTGCAAGCAACATGCGTAAGCATTTTAGCAGGGTGGCACTGAAAAATAAGCTGGAATTGGAACTCAGATTGTTTCTGCCCTCGCAAGAGTATTTTTGTTTTTTTTTAGTACCTTGCAATGTGGAAATGTAATCATTATTGCTAAATGAATGAATGACTGGTGTTGCTCAGGGCACTGACGAAAACCCGTTTTCATGTGAAGCTTCAGTATTGTTGCTGTTGCGGTTGTCCTGTTGTTTTATTAGCTCTGAACAATGTTGGACTACTTCCTACATCTAATAATATTTGTAAAGTGCATTAATAGCATCTTTGATAATGGAAAGTAAATTCTAAAAATTCAACAAAAATATTAAAGATGATATGTTGATAGCAGCTTCCCAAAACAAACAAGTTAAAAAAAGAGGCAAACTGCTTAGAAAGAAAAAAGAAGAAAAGGCTTCAAATTTTAATTTTTAATCACTTTGTATGTGTATTTTGGTTTAATCTGCTAACATACATGTTAAGTACAGCATTGGCTTTGGTGGATTTTTCAGCTCCAGCTGCACACTCTACTTTCTGTAGAGGAACAGGGAGAATTAACCAAAAAACATGATAGGCTTTATTCAAATTGTTAGTTGAGTTATAAAAAAGCATATTTCCTTTTGTTTCATAATGGCCATCTTTTGTGATTAAGCTTGTTTAAATATGTCTTACTTTAAATACTATAACTCTTTGGTATGTACCTTTTATTAACTAAGCATCTTATGATCTCTGAAGAGGAGGAATAGCCCTCGAGATAAAAGTCTTCTTCTAGTGAGTGAGTGTGTGTGTGCACGTGTGCAGGGGTGTGCAGGCGTGCGTGTCTGCGTATACGTATGGATGGGGATGTGCATAGTCAAGGAGCTGCACAGGTTTATAAAGGGAGAATATATTCCCTGGTTTTCTCTTGATTTCAAAATGCAGAAAATATAAATTCTGCTTTCAGAAAGTCAAATAAGTATTTTTTTGCTATGTAGGCAGATTTTTTTTAATTATATTTTTTTCATACCAATGACTTTTACATGAAGCAACATTCAAATGTTTTGTATTTCACATTTATTTAAACAAACATTGTCTCTCAAAAGATTTTGTCAAAATATTTCTCAGGTAATAATAATCTTATATTGAAGCAGATGTATGTGATAATAGCAATACAAGGTTGCCTGATTATGCCAAAATGATATTGGAGAAAGAAGATTTTATTAACTTAGAATGAATTCCAAAACATCTATAAGCTTTCTTTCTTCCAGATGGACCAAAAGCTTCATTAAGAGAACAGAAGCCTGTTTTTAAATAACAAATGCTAGAGGATAAAGTATATTAGACTTGAAGCCTAGGGAGCAAAAGATAACTATTAAATTTCTTTGCCAGAAGTATATTCTTTATTTTTACTTTTTACTTTTTCATGTTAGCATCCTGGCAGAGCAACTGCACCCTCACCCTTCAGGCAGTTCATGCTGCTACTTTAAATCGTTTGAAAGGTAACCTCAGTTCACCGAGCATCCCAGGCGCTGGGTTCAGTGCTGCTGCATCTTGTGTTTATAAAATGCCTTTTCCTCCTGTGTCTTGCTCCAAGCAGCACCTACATTCTGCCACTTGTACCAGGCTTTTGAAATACTACTCTTCTTAATGAACATTTCACCTCATGAAAACGCTTCTTCCAAATAGGATTTTTCTTGCTATGTTTCTATTCAGGAGCAAAATCCAAATATTTTGGATATGCTGCTGTGGAAACAAGGAAGGTTTTGATCCCTGTGTTTACCAAGTCACTCGTAGCAGTAACTCAAGCAGTAACTTTTCTCTCTCTTGGCCATTTGAATGACTAGATGTGGGAGGGAGCTGGTGGTAGAGAGTGATATATGGTCCTCTGCTAATGTAACGGTTGCTTTTTGTAGAAGCATTTGCTGCTCATTGGGCTCTTTCTGGTTTTGTAGCATGGATTTCAAAGGATGAGCAAGCACCGGGAAATGTCCTTCCATTTCTTTTTCTCTTGCCTCTGTTCTCTTCTCCTGCCCCAGAAGGGGATCCCAGCCTACTATAAATGACTTCCTTGTGCAATATCTGAGAAGAAATCATGTGTACTCAGAAAGGTTTTTACCAATGGCCAATTCATTCTAAACTACTTGTCATTGTGCACAGAAGATTTTCCAAGCAATACTGCTTGTAGTTCTTATGATGGGAGATGATTTTTTTTTTCCCAGATATTTTTAATATAAACATTTATGAGAATTTTTATCACAAAAGTCTTTCTTTGAAAATGTGAGAAAAAAAAATGAATGTGTCCTCTCTTTGAAAGGATACTTCGCTTAAGAAACAAGCAAATAAACAAACAAAAAAACCTCTACCACTCTGGAAGTGTTAATGCAAGTGTTTAGGTCAAAACATTCAATACCCAGCATTTTACACATCAGTAAGTGGCAGCTGTTTCAAATTAATAAGTTAATAAGTTAGCGAAAACCATAATTAAAAACAGACAAACAAAAGGAAATATCCCCCAAACCAGTTTCAGTTTATGGTGGCTTGAAGAATATGGCCACTATGGGGAAAATACATTGACCCACACATTGCCAATGGCGACATATTGCTAAAGCACAAAGCTTTGAAAAATATTTTGTTCTAAATATGATAGTTATTTCTGTTCGAAATAACTATCTGATAACTGGCAAAAAAATGAGATTGGAATAATTGTAAAATACTGAAAATTTCAGGTTTGCTTGGGGGTTATGCGATTCATTTCACAAGATTCTCACCTTGCTCAAATACCAAATTTTCAACAAATTCAGCAAATCCTGTATTCTTTCATGTGACATAAAACAGAATCTGAACTATGACTGCTTGCTGTAAAAGCAATTTAATTTAGAGAAGTGAATTATTTTGATAAAAATAAACCATTTTCAGTAGGAAAATGGTTGGAGTTTGCTGTCTGAAAAGCACAGTTAGTTTAGAAAAATTGTTTTCTATTGCATAACGCAATCACTCCAATTTTAAGTCTCTCTGCATTTCTCTGCAAATATTTTGCTCAGTTCTGTAAGATTTAGCACATCCGTACAGAGATGCAGTCTTATATCCCTCCCTTGCTGTCATTTCCCGTCTTATTCTGTGTCTTCTGAATATGCTTCAAGTTAATTACATTTCTCACCTGAGTAAGGCTGCCTGGAATTGGCCCAATTAAAAACAAAACAAAAATATGTAGTAATTTGTGCCTTGACCAGAATTTGTTCAGATACCATTGAGTTGCAAGAGTAAATGGAGACAGCACTAGCCGGGCTAGTTTTACCAGAATAATGTTTTTTGACATGCAGATGCGAAGTCTGTCTTTGTTGCAGAGCAGTGCTATTGGCAGACACAATCATCGTCATCAGGGGGTTAAAGCCAGTGCTGAATTTGAGTTAATCCTTATGCTAATCTATTTTAAATATCCCCACATAACTAACAGTATATATTTAGAAGCACAGTTTGTTGTTCTGCTTGTCAGCTATTTTTTGATAGTACAACAGAACAGGGCAGGCTATAGTTTTAAGTTTTTTTTTCTGGCCTTTAATTATAAAAAAGCCAAAAAAAAAAAAAAAAAACAAGAATATTTGTGATTTGAAAGGTCTCTACCTGCACTCTGCAATCAGCCAATTACTGTAAACCGTGTGATGGACCATAGGTATTAGCACTATGAATGCTTATGTTGTCCCTCGGGTTCGGGATTGTTTTGCAATGATCACCCGTCCTGATTTGAAGATTGCATGACAAGACACTATTAAAGTAAGGGCAAGGAATTCAATTTCTTCATGTCATTTTGCCTGGCCTGGTTTTGAAAATAGGTCACTCCATGCTCTCTAGATTTGTATATTATAACAGCACCTGCTAGCATTTTTGTTGTGAAGGGTCCGTCCATACTTTCCTTATAAGCGCCTATTTTCAGGAGTTTATAGACTGTAACTTGACCATAGAAATAGACTTCTATCTAAAAGGAGTCATGCTAGGTCTCTTCTTAGGAACATATTTTTTACACTGCAAGTCTCCACAGATATATGTGTTCAGCTATTTTTGCAAGAACAAAAAAATGAACACACATTTTCAGCTATAATTTTATACTGATAATAGATTCATTAGGAAAAAGTCACCATGCTACATCTACCTTTTAATTGAAATGATATCTAAAAGGTCTGTATTTCTCATGACAGTCTAAATAAGAGTTGGAGGAGGTATAGGTTATAAACATTGGTGACTGTGCATGTGTGTTTTAATTATGCAAATCCACAGTAATAAATGCCCCTGTATAATGGAAAGATTTAATAGGGTCAAAAACTTGTTATTTGTAAAGGTTTGTAAATAAATCATATGGGCCAGAATGACAAGTTATGGTTATACACTTGTTTACACTGCTTTTTTCCTATGACATGGAATTGTTTCTGGGAGAGTCAGCACCACTTGGTGGCCTAATATTTTGAACAGTGAATAGATTTTTTGCTTACACAACTGAATCAGCACAGCTGTGCAAATATGTGCATTTAAAATTGATTAAATGCTTCTACCTATATGTTAAAAATATCCCCATATCCCCTGGCTAATGCTAAACGTAGACTCTTTCTATTCTTTCTATTCTTTCTTTCTTTCCTTTTTCTTT